>CM035171.1:114733859-115296917 GCA_020205615.1 Panax quinquefolius | reverse complement strand
GTGTTTCCTTATGTATTTATTTTCTTGATTTTCGGATTAGCAGAGGTCAATGAAGAGGATTATGACGTTCTCTTGGGTTTATTTCGTCTTACATGTGAGGTAGGCTATGCGAGGTTTACTTACGCGGTCGTGAGCCTTCTTAACCTATTCTTATTGGTGTCGAGTCGTCTTCTTCGCATAATGATTGTGTTAGCCTTGATGCTTAAAGACACTTTATCCGATGTAAGCCCAAGTCCTGCTGTGGGTGATACAATCGATTT
The DNA here is from genome assembly GCA_020205615.1 of Panax quinquefolius. Classification (NCBI taxonomy): domain Eukaryota; kingdom Viridiplantae; phylum Streptophyta; class Magnoliopsida; order Apiales; family Araliaceae; genus Panax; species Panax quinquefolius. Next base: position 115,296,657 of record CM035171.1, on the reverse strand, counting down.
CTTCAATCCTTCTATGACTTCTCCATATGATGGGCCTAAAGATGCTAATAAGGCTCCTACCTCCTCGAGGGGGAATCCTTCTGAGACTATTGCTGATGTCCATCCTCCCGGAAGAGTCTGCTTAGGAGTTAGTGATCGATCGGGAGGGCATTATTGATAGTACTTTGGGTGGATTAAATGACATTCCCGTCTCCGTGGCATCTCCTGACTCCTTTTCCATTGGCTATATTGTGAGTATCTTTCTTTCAATATATTGTGAGTATCTTTTTTTTTTTTTTTTTTTTATAATATATATGCTTTGACATTTTTGTTTTCGGTGAGAAGATGAAAGATTTGCCTTTTGCTGTTGAGGCCTCGGCTTTGTTTGATGTTCTCCATCCAGGGATGTCGCCCACTCGCCTTTATAGTGACCTTGGTTATCCTCCGGTGGCCAAGGCTTGAGAATCATCGGCCATACTGACATCTTTCGATCCTCCATCTCTTGTCTTGTCAAATTCTATGGTGGCGTCTAAAGTGGCTTATGCGCCAGAGCTTCCTTCAATCAGTGGGGATCTTATTCCGTGGAGGGTTTTGAGATATCATCTCTAGTCGGAAAAATATGGAGCGTCTCTGGCTCGGTTTTTCGCGAGATACTTGATCGATTGATTATTAAGATGACTTCCACCCAAACCTTCTTCCTGAACCGACTTACGAAGCCTTGTTCTTGGGTTGCACACTCTGTCTTTATATTCCTTGCGGGCGGGGACTTGAAGAGGTTTAGTGATGATGTGAATGACCTTGAAGCTGTGGGTGTTGACATGTCTCCTTTTCGTGTTAGGCTGGATCTTCTCAAATCAAGTTTTAATCTTGTTTCACTACGTTCGGAGGTTGCTGTACGTAAGTGTGAAGATGATTCCTTTTCAGTGCAGCTTTCTGAGCTTGATGAAGCCGCAAACAAACTGAAGATCCAGTCTCAAGATTTAGAGGACCAGCTTCGGGATCTAAATGCTAAATTTCAGGATGTGGAGTGCCAGCGACGGGACTTAGAAGTAACTACCCAACAAGTTAAGGAGCTGAAAGCTGCAAATCTTAAGGTTCGAGATCGCTTCATTCTTTGACTTGGAAGCTTTAGCTATGCCTCCTCTTCAGTTTGATATGTCTTGGCCTTTAGATCATAACTTGTTGTAGTAGTTTTTTTTTTTTCGATTTCCCGTTTCAGAAACTCATTTACACATGTTTCATTTATCAAAATGTAGTTTCTTCAACCTTGTTGATTGCTTTTAATTTGAATGATTCCTTAAAATTCAATATTTATCATTGAATCTCAAGTTATTCAAATTAATATTAAAAACAACCACAAGTAAATATGAATTTTATCAAAAACATGTATATATAGTTTTCACAAACCAAAACTTGACTTTATACTCTTTTTTTCTTAAGAAATTTAAAAATAATGTTCAAGTATAAGTGAAAGTTTGTAAATTTATTGATAATAAAATTGCTTTTAACGAAAAGCATAACGTTTCATTAGTAAATCTTGCTTTTGTCGAAGAAAGCATAACGATTGCCACTTTTCGGAGGTAAAGTGTAACTTTCTTGCTTTGTCGAATAAAGCATAAAGTTTGTCACTTTTAAAGATAAAGTGTAACTTTTCGGGGTTGAGGGCTTAAACTTCGGTGCCTCAATCACTTTTGAAGTTGAAAGTGTAATCACGAGAACATTAATCGAGGTTCCTCGATCACTTTTGAAGTTTGAAAGTGTAACTTCCAAGGGTTATGCTTAAGTCGGTGCCTCGATTACTTTTGAAGTTGAAAGTATAACTTTTGTGATCTTTTCTTCTCATGTAATATTTCTTTACCCACTTCAAGTTCAATGGGCTGAGACGACATCCGATCCCACACGAGATATCTTGCGATACCCGCTTTTAGAGATCTCTCGTTACTATATGGGCCTTCCCATTTGGGGTAAAATTTGGTGGTTAGGGTCCCCTCATGACTTGAGTTCTTGGTTTTGAGTGCCGGTCCCCACAAAAAAATGTCGTGGTACCACCTGCGGTATTGTATTGTCGTCATGAGTCTTTCATGGTGCCTGCCTCGAAGCTTTTCTTTTAGCCTTATCTCGAAGTCAACTAAGGCCTCGAGTGGTCTTTGGTCGGTTTTTCTTCCTCGACCAAGCTTGAAGTCTCATTCGAGCCAAAGGTATTTCTATTTCAATAGCAAAATAGCTTCTTCACCATAAACCAAAGCATATGGGGTCTACTTTGTAAACTTTTTTTTGAAGTTCGATATGCCCATAATTATTAGTAATTGTTACGCCCATGTCTTGGATGATCGTTTAGGGTTTTTGATAAAATTTTTATCAAGGTTTTGTTTGTAGCCTCTCTTTGTCCAGTTGCCTTTTCGGGTAATATGGTGATGACTTGTAATGTTTCACCTGTATCTTTCCATCGATTTTTGACATCCCTATTGATGAAGGGAGTTCCATTATCCGATAAAATTATCTTGAGGATTCCGAAATGGCAAATGATGTGCTCCTTGATAAAATTGGCCCTTCTTGGTCCCGTGGCCTTCTTGAGGGTATTGCCTCCACCCACTTTGTGTACATCTCGGTGGCGATTAAAATCCATATGTTACCCTTGAAATTAGGGTGAAACAGGACTATAAGATCCATTCCCCATGTATGAAAGGGCCATGGTGTTGCTTGAGGTTACATAAATCCACACGGGGGAGCATGGATTAAGTTTCCATGTATTTGACAAATGTGGCACTTTTAACAAATTCTAGACTATCTCCCTCCATCTTTGGCTAGTAGTAACCATGATCGATAAGTTGTTTGTACTGACTTGGCTCCCCACTTGGTGTTCATCCTTGTGCATTTGGTAAACCAAATCTTTGGCTTCACCTAGTTCCGGAACATCGTAGGGCTTGCCATTGAATCCCCTTCTAAACAATTCTCCATTCTGCAAGAAGAAACGTTGTGACTTCCTAGTGATTATAATTGCGTCCTTCTTTTCATTGGAAGAGTCCCGCTTTGCAAGAACTCCACATAAGGGATTCGCGATCCACTATATCTTCATGAAGGCGCATTCATCCTCCCTGTGGTATTCTTGGCATGAAACACATTGGCGTTGTAGGCATCCGCTTCCTTCTTCATTTCGGGCCAATAATACCCTTGACGTCTGCGACCTCACGATACTGAGCTTTATGTACGCCAATCTGCGGTTCTCGTCACGCACTGTTGCAAGACTCTATCTCTTCCTGCCTCCTAAGCATCGTGTCAACACACCATCTGCTTCTTTGTGATACAAGACACCTTTGATGATGTTGTATTACGTAACTTTTACGGTAGGTATTGTTCCCTCCTTTGTTTTCAATGATTGGAGATGTCGTATACGCCATCATCTATTATGTCTTTGGGAACAAATTTAGTCAATTGTGGTTGGGAGGGTTCTCTTCATTACCTTTACATCCAAATTCTCACCTTGGACATGGACTCGAGATCTTTCTTGTTGCTAGTGCATCGGGTTGTTTATTCATCCTCTTGCACATATTCAATCACCACCTTCTTGAAAGCCTCCATCACCTTTTGTGCTACTGATTCGATATGGGCGCCAAGATAGGTTCCTTCACTCAAATTGGCCTCTTATCTGTTTGCCTTTATGAGGTTTGAATCTCCCTTTACTTTAAGATATTTGGCTCCCAATTCTTGAAATACCCAACAATCCTAGTATGAACGCCTCATATTACTAACTTCATTGTTTGTGCGAGGAAATCCAATTTGTATGACAAGGCCACTTCATTTCCTTCTTTAGTGGTCAACACCACTCACCTCCGCCTTTTACCTTCTGCGATGATCCATCAAAAGCCAAACTCCACCATTCACGGTCCTCATTTTTCAACTCGATTGATTCTACTTCTTCACCCTAAGATCCTCGGAAGGGGTTCATATTCTCCATTTGGAAATTGAGCGGCAGGTGCGCGAGGCTTGACATCGGATGCGCCTTGATTATTACACATTTGATGTCGTACTCTGAAAGAATCATCATCCACCTGGCAGGTCTTCCTACTAATGCTGGCTTAGTTAATAGGTATCTGATTGGATCAGTTTTTGTTGCAAGCTTTATTTCGTGTGCTAAAAAATAATGCCGCATTTTCTGCGTAATGAATACCAATGCTAGGCAATGCCTCTCCACTTGTGAATACCTGGTTTCCGGTCCTCGGATTATCCGGCTAATGTAATATACAGGTTTCTCTTCTCCGTCCACCTCCTGCGTGATCAATTCACCCATGGACTTCTTGGTAGATGTGATGTATAACTGCAATTTGGTATTCCTCTTTGTGGCACTACCATTGTTTGTCTTCTTTGAAGCCAAAATTCTTTTCACCTTCTCAAACGCTTTGTTGTTGGTCTTGCCCCAGTCCATTGTATCCTTTCCTTTTAGCAATTTGCCAAAAGGTTATGTGACTTCTTTACTAATCTTGTGCGCATGAATCTTCTCATGTATGAAACTTTCCTGAAAGCTCTTGTTTATGCGTTTTGGTGGGGGCTCTATGATTGCTTTCCTTGCTTGGGTCCACCTCTAGCCTCTATTATGCACCAAGAAGCACAAAATTTTCGGTCAAATCCCGTCCCAGCGCACTTCTTCTTGATTCATCCTCAACTTATACCTTCAGCATCGCTCGAACACTTTCCTCAGTCCTCCATACGAGTTATCGCCTTCTTGGATTTCACTTTACTATGTCATCTACGTAGTCCTCCACTATATCATGAATCATGTCATGAAATATGGCGTGCATTGCCCTTTGATAAGTTGCCCCGCGTTCTCTTCAACCCGAATGACATTACTACATAGTAGAAATTCCCCAAACGGGAATACGAAGGTCACGACTCTGCATCTTCATCTTCTACGACATCTTTATCCGATTATAACCCATGAACCCGTCCATGAATGACATCATCTCATGATTAGCCGTTGATCTACCAAAGTGTCTATGTTGGGTAATGGGTACATGTCCTTTGGGCATGCCTTGTTCAAATCTCCGAAATCCACACATATTAAGTGGTATCCATTTGACTTCTTTACTGGGTACAATCTTTGGATAGCCATATTGGATGTTGAATTGGCTTGATGAACCCTACTTCCAAAGAACTTCTTGATTTCTTCCTTTATTTGAGTTTCTACTTGGTGCATAGTTGCGAGGTGCTTGCTTTCTAACGGCTTCATTCCCGGACTTATGTTTAGATTGTGCTCCACAAGATCCTTGTCGATTCCGGGGCATCTCGTCGTAATTCCAAGCAAAGACATCCCTATATTCTCCACATAATTGTACGAAGCTTCTCCTTACATTTAGCATCCAACGCCTTGTTGACATAAGTCGGTCTTGGCGTTCCTTCCTCCGTTAAATTAACTTCCTCTAATTCATTTTGTTGAGGTTTTGGCCTATCCTCGAAGCATTCTGAGTCGGTTCTACCTTCATTGTCAGACTTCTTTCTTCATTATTCTTTGGAGTGGGGGACACCTCCCCGAGCCATTGGGTTCACACACTTCCAAGGGCTCTTCCCCAGATCGTCATAATCGAAACACCACCTTTCCGCCAGTTTAACAACCCTCTCCCATTTTGTCTTCCTCGCCCTCCTCGGTTGTGCCATTCGCTTTGGCATTTATTATATTTCTAGCATCTTCGGGACCTGCTTGGCCTTTTCTTTTCTTCTTCCTTCTCCACCTGACTTCTTGTTTTTAGAACATTCTCCGCGTCCGAGGTCTTCTTCTTTTTTTTTTACGAGTGCACTAACTTATCTTCCTCCGCACTTCCTCCCACTGCTAGTCTTAGGGAATCGGGTCTTCGCAATCTGGTTCTCTCCTCTTCAAATGACATCATCAAAGAAAGTTGCTTGATGATATGTGCCTCCTCCGTCCAAAGGGATTCCGGAGTTCTTTGGTACCTTCACTTCTCTCCTTTTCCAAATAGCTTTAAGGCATTGATGAAAGACCAGGGTACCACCCCGTAGTCGTTTTGTCAAACCCTTCCTAGCAAGACATGATATGATGCATCCACCTCGGCAACATGGAACATTACAGGCCCTCGAATCTTCCCAACTTGCATGTCCACCTTAACGTGTCCTAGGGTTCTCGTGCTTTGATTGGCGAATCCGGTAATGTTCATTTGTTCCTTCACAATCTTCTTCTCCGTGAGCCTAACTGTTTGAACACGGTGTAGGCATAATATTTACTGAGACGCTCCATTGTCAATAAATGCCCTCCTCAGCACCTCAATGCCGCTTGATTACTTTCATTACATACAACGGCTACATTATCTGGGTATCTTATCTCTCTATCAGCTTTAGAGAAAGATATCTTATTTTCTTCTTCCTCCATCGTCTTCATAAATCCTTTGCTTATGGCCATGCAAGTCTCCTGCGTTTCGGCGTGACCTTGATAATTTCCACGGTTGCCTCAATCCTTGCTTCCTTGGCCAATCTATCGATCGAAAAATTTACGAACTTGGCTCTGCTTCATCAATGCCACCACCGCAGTCCGGATCACACTCCTCCTTTTCTTCCATCATCATCTCCACTTCAGCTTGTGTTGTGAATAACGATGTTGCACGTTTCCTTCCCTTGTGGTTTGGCAACGACTTGTCATGAACACTACTTTCTTTTCCAAGTTCAATCTCCCCCATTTGCCGACTTTTTTCGTGGAATATCCTCCGCAGAGCTATAACAATCCATCGTTGAGTGTCCCGCGTATTGGTGGAATACATGTAAGTCCGGTCTTCTTTTTTTTCTTCCACACTTTGCAAATCTAGGCCTTGGGGTTTCACCACTCCATATTCAACCCATTGTTCATACAAACCCCAATGCTTTCTCACTATATGTGATAGCCTCCGGGAAGGGGCTTTCTTACATATTTTGTCTCCGTGCTTTCCTCTCTTCATCAAAATTTTCTCGTGTTTCTCCTTCTTGCCCCTTTGTGGTTTTGGTGAGAGTCGACCAAAGCCGCGATTCTTGATATCCTCTTGCCCTTCCATGTATACCGTCGCATGGTTAGTGGGCGATGTCACGATTCCTCTCAAGTCTTGTGCAAAAGATGAGAGGATCATGAAGGAATCACAAGCCTTGGTGATGAGGTGGGGCTTGAAAGAATCCAAGGCACCATTGTTGCAAATCTTGACTAAGTTCTTTTCTTCATCGGTTCTGCGCATACGTGCAGGCCTGAACTTTGTCGACATAATCGACAACTCCTCATTCGGTTTACGCTTGAACCGCATAAGCTCCACAATGGTTACTGTTTCGCGCACATAGAAAAATTTCTTGAAAATTGTAATTTTAAGTCATCCCAATCATGGATGACCCTTCTCCCAAATTGTAGTACCAACTAAAGGCACTATCCAAATCGAAAGTCTTGTTGAATTCCCATCAACAAGTTGTGGTTGTTCACTTCATCATATCCGAGCCACCGGAGACATCGACTCTACAAATCTGGCAATATGTTCCCTAGCATTTCCTTTTTCCCAGGATATTTTGGAAATTGCGGGGTGCTCAATATACCTTGTTGGGTAAGGTTTCCTCCGAATGTGTGCGGGGTAAGGAGGAGGTAAAGTCCAACTCAGGGTCGAGATGTCTGTCTGCGAAGTTGATTGATCACGCCAATCATATCATCCTTTGTCACATCTGGGCTTGTAGCGTGAACTCTACGGGGTGTTGTGATATCTTCTTTGCATCGGCGGTGGTGTATGGTAGAGAAATTGGTTGATGGACACTTGCATCGTGAACAGTAGCAATCGGTGGAAGTTCTTTGGCTCATCCATTGGACATTGCTTGGAATGGTTGGCATTTGCACGTGTGAAAATGATGGAATAGTAGGTGAGATGATGTTTGCTGAGGTTGGCTTGCTTCCATCCTAGGTTGTGTACGTCACCACCGTTTCAGGCTTCCAGTTGATTATTGGAACCAATTGACTTTCAGATTAATGGAGGTCTGATGTGGTTCTCTTTGTTGTTGCTACCATTATTGTTGTCTTCCACACCTTGCTTGTTCCCCGTGCAAACTTCACGGGAACATGGCCTTGAAAGTGAGAATCTGCATCAACCTCATGGCGGAAATTCCCATCTCCTCTTGCTTCCTCTGCATTTCCAGCATCATGGCCATCATCATTCCTTGCCCTTCTCGTGCTTCCTTCAATGCCTTGAGCATCTCCAGTTGCACATCATTCGTCGGGTCTCCACTTACATCCTCGCCTTGCCTTCTTGCGTTGGTTTGTTGTTGATTGGCCATATGTGGTGATGTCGAACTTCCTTCTGAAGCGTCTTCAATAAGTGGTTGGTCAAAATCCAGGTTTGCACCTTGGAAAGCTTGAGTGGCTTGCCTTGGAACTAGATACGGTGAGGTAATGCTGTTTGTTGGTGAAGTAGCTCTTCCTGTAGTTCTCCCACTTCGAGTTGTGGGCATACCCTTCACGAATTCTACACCTCCCAAAGTGAGTCGCCCGAATAAATGTGGGCAAGGAAATCGTACCTTGCTAGGGTTAGGGTTTCGTGTTGGGTGAGGAGGAGAAAATCCACGAAAAGTACGGAATTGATTGATTGATTGAAGAGGGGAGAACGACAGGTGGGCGATTACTCCAACGACGCATGGCAGAACCCCTAGAATCCGGGAACCGTGTTAGGGTAACAGGGATTCCAAGAGCCTTCTTGAGTCCTTCAAGTTAAGAGAATGTCCAAACCCCTTTTGTGCTTTTAGGTGGAATCTCCAAGCCTTTAAGTCACCAAAAGGGTCCCTTTAATCTTCCAAGAGTCCAAGTCTTCCGTCTCCAGAGAAGTCACTTTCCAAATGGAATGGAAGGGGTATTTATAGGGTTTTCTGGAAAGTAGTCATGTGCAAGGCACATGCCTTCAGGAAAATTCCAGAAATACCCTTTAGTCCTTCGAGTAATGCCCATATTGCCCTGTCCTTCTAGCCACCAATCCAATCCCTCAATCAATTCCTAAAACGAGCCCCCTCCACGCGTCTTCTGCCTCGGGACACGTGGAGGTTTTTCGCAGGTCTCGCACATTTATTTCTGACTTTTCCGTCTTTATTTCATTAGGTTATGCGAACCCTAATTTGCACCCTTAATGAAGCCGTGGAACCCTAATTGCGCATTCAATTCAATTAGGTCATGTGAACCCTAATTTGAACATGGACTCACATATAATAATGGTGATATTTTTACAGTAAATGTGGAATATATGAGTATATGAGGAGGAAGAATATTTTTATTACAATAAATGTTTAAAACATGTTAAACATGTCGGTGGACCCCATTTCTTAACTGAAATTAGATTATAGGTTGTAAAACCGTCCGTTTGTGGATTTCGGTCAATTTCTGTTTGGAATTTGGAAAAACTTTCTTTTGCAAAGTTGTAGAGAATTGAATTTCCTATAAAAACACGCAAGATTCGAATTTTCTGATAAAAGGGCTATTTATTATGAATTACTAAAGTTCCGAAACTCCGAAATAATTGATTTTTGAAAGTTTAAAATAATTTAAATAAGAAAAACGTTTTTTGTGTTTGGTGGGCATCTTTAACATGTGCTAGAGACTGAATTCAGATGCTTGGATGCGTAGGAAGATGTGGAAAAAATAAATAATATTAATTTATTAAATTTTCTACTTTGTGTTCTAAGCATTTTCGATAAATAGGGTCTTGGGTTATAATTGAAAATCACACCAGAAACTGAAGTTTTCTCTCTATATTATCGAGCGTATTATTGTGAGTATTTAGATATCTTGAGTGTTGCTATCACGGTGCAAGTTCGATTCATATATCCGGACATTCCAAAGATCGCTCTTTTGAGGTAAGGGATAGTAAGGGATTTTAAGGGTTATTATGTTTTTTAGTTTCGAAATTTTTGTGAACCTTCAAAAATTCTAGAAAATTTTGAAATGATATTTTGATGATTTTTGTAGATTGTATCCAAAAATGGCGATTTTTGGATGTATAGATTAGGAGTTATGGATTTTATGAGAAAAGACTATTTTAAAAATATCCGCTTATAACTCCTTGTGATTAACTCCAAAATTGATGAAATTTTTATTGGGAGTACATCTATATAATATCAGTATACCGTGAAAATTTCAGAATTTTTGGATAAAAGTGTAATTTATGATAAATGTTTAAATATTCGGTGGTTTTGGCCATATGAAAAAATAGTAAATGAATTTTTAAAATTTTGAGAAAATATATGTTGAATATGGGACTATGTTATACTAAATCCCGAAAAGAAATATTTTTGAACCGATTTGGTATTTTTCATGAAAATGTTCTAGTTATGAGTAAATGAATTAAATATGTTATATGAAGTAAGAAAATTGGAAAATATGATTTTATGGCTTGAGAAACATATATGAGGTATATACAGATTTTTGATGAGGGTTTTGGTTATTGGTGATGAAATCTTATGAGTTTGGCATTTTATGATGATTAAATGCATTAATTAGTAAAGTGTAAATAATTTAATTAAATTGTTTATAAGTTTTAGAAATTATTAAATATTGTTGTAATATTAAGAATATTAAGATTTTGATATTATTAAGTGATTTATAACATTTGGATTAAGGTGTTATAAATATGAATATGAATTTTATTATGAAACTTTATCTTTTCGTGTAATAGGTTACTACGCATGCGCGATATCACGGTCTTATGTAAGAATATGAGGTACTATTCACGACAAATTGGTTTCTTCTCCGACCAAATTATCGTTGATTTATGAATCTTACTTTTGAAATTAAAACCATATTTTGATTATATTGTTTTATATAACATTCTTATAACCCTAATGATGATATTTCTCTTTGACTTGAGTGTAAAGATGAGTAGATTATTGGTATGATCGTGGTACTATAGGTTCTCTTTGGCGAAGTGCAAAAGTTGAATTGTTGACCTGGTATGATCATGACCATTGAATTTACAATTGAATATTTTTAGCTTAAGTGCAAAGGTGAATTGATCAACATGGTTATAATTATTGTTATATAACTTCGAAATGATTATGTATTTCTTTGATATATGAATATCTTTGGCTCAGTAGTCTGAAAGATGACTTGTTGATGAATATCTTAGCTTTTAGTAGTGCAAAGATGAATTATTGATGAATATCTTTTGCTCGTAATGCAAAGATGACTGTTGTTGAATATCTTTGCTTTGTAGTGCAAAGATGAATTATTGATGAATATCTTTGGCTCGTAATGCAAAGATGACCTGTTGTTGAATATCTTTAGCCTGTAATGTAAAGATGAACTGTTGATGAATATCTTTGACCCATGGTGCAAAGATGAATTTATTAGTATGATTATGAACAGGAACTGTGATTTGGTATAACCATGATATTTGATGTTTCAGGTAAAGACATGTGATGAAAATTATCTTAGTCCTGGATGAGAAGAGGAATTTAGAATCACAATTATGATTATGAGTTATTCATATGATTGTGGAAAGGAACTGTTGATTAATGTTACAGGGATAAAACATTGTTGGTGAACTTTTAACGTGGAGAAGACAATAGACTTTATAGTCTATTTGACTCTTTTAATGGATCGCTTTCGTTCACTTTGAACTATGGTTGAAAAGTTTTATCATCTACCATATGTTCTAAATCTTTGATTTATTACTTGATGAAGGCTATTGATAATTTAATTATCTTTCGTCATGATATTCTTTTTTTGGGCTATTTTCAGGTTTCACCCTTTTGCTTCACAATTCCTTTCGGGTAATAAAAGTGTAAATTTGGTTAGCGGGATAACAAGGAATAGAGCGGTGGTCTATAGATGTTGAGGGTGAGGTAAATTTAACTTGGAAGGGTGTTTTGCCACTATCATACAAGATGTCTAATGGCATATAACCTCGTGTCATCATAAGACAAGGTTGTGCTCATCCAATTGCTGAGTATATTTACAAGCACTACCTATATAATCTCGGTGTTTGTTTGGAGTTTAATTCCCAATTAGAGATAGTGGAGATAATGATATGTCAAGAGAAGACTCATCATTGGGAAGAATATGATAGTAATCTTCTCGCTTTTCTTTTTAGGTCTATTAGGTCAACCAAGGATAATTACGTGGGCATATGATATCTATTATAACCTGTAACGCACGGCCTCCCATGTACGAAGGTTTTCTTGAGCACTTCCCAAGGATTTTAATTTCTAAAACAGTTATTGACTGTACTTTTATGTAATGTATCAATGTGAGGTGTTGTCCATAGTTGGGACATGAGTCACAGTTGGTATTAAAACTCACAGTACATGTATTGTTGTATTTTGCACAAAAATTGTGATAATGAAGTTGTAGTTATTTTCTGTACCATGTATTTGGCGACTCAGAATAGGTTGGATGGATTGGACCTATTTTGGGGGCGTCACACCTGTCTTATGATAACTCGTAGGTCATTAGACATCTTGTATGATAGTGATAAAATACCCTTCCAAAGTTGGGTTCGCCTCACCCTATTCGGTTTACCAAAATTAAATATCAAATGACGTATACAATACGACACACTTATCTAAAGTTCTTAATAAAATTATTTCCATACTATTTAGGGAGAACCTCAACAGTTATAGACCACTGTTCTATTCCAAAAATATTTCTTTTATGGGATTTAGCAGAATATAGTCTCATATTGAACATATATTTTTCTCGGAATTTTTAAAATTCATTTATTATTTTTCACATGGCCAAAACTGCCGAATATTTAGACATTTATCATAAATTGTAATTTAATTCAAAAATTCCAAAATTTACAGGGTATACTTCTGTTATATACATGTACTCCCAATAAAATTTCATCAATTTTGGAGTTAACCACAAGAAGTTATAAGGGTTTACTTTTAAAATAGTATTTACCCATAAAATTCATAACTAATAATCTATACATCCAAAATTCGCCATTTTTGGACACAATCAAGAAAACTCATCAAATTATCATTTCAAATTTTTCCAGAATTTTTGAAGGTCAGAAAAATTATGAAATTGAAAAACATAATAACCCTTAAAATCCCTTACAATCCCTTACCTCAAAAGAGCAGTATTTCTGACCGAAATGTAAAGCCGAAGGAACCTTACACTGAATAGCAACTCTCAAAGTATCTAAATACTCACAAAAATACGCTTGATAATATAGAGAGAGAAAGAGAGAAAGCTTATGTTTCTGGTGTGATTTTCAATTCTAACTCAGCACCCTATTTATAGGAAAATACTAGCACACCGTAGCAGACTTGACCTGCTACCTGATGGTTTTACCTGCTACTATTGCCACCCACCACATTTGAAATAAAATTCAGCATATTTCTTCACCAACCAAAAGTGGGGCCCACTCATTCTAGAATTTCCACCAAAAATCATTTATAAACCTAATTTTCGAATCAGCCACCTCTTAAAATTCATAACAAATCATACGTTCATTTTTAACGGTTCAAAATTTGTGGACATATACTCAACTTATATATGTATAACATATCCAAAAATAACAACGATCCAACAGTCGGATTAAAAATTATAACTCATGCAATATATATCAAGAACACCGATTTAATCTTTTAATACCTCCAATCTGACAAAATACTGATAAAACACCTCAACATCAATTCCTTCATTTATAACCACATACATAAATCCATCATTTACATCCACATCAAATAAATATTTCCTTCTCATATAAATCAATAATTAATTATTCATAAATAATATTACAGAATCACAATAATGACAACCAGCAGGTTCCGGAAAGAGGGGGCTTTTCTAGGTAAGGATTTCTCCTTACTAAATACAAGAATTAGGTGACCAAACCTCTCCTCGATGTAACTTTCTGACATCGCCAATAATGTTATCTAATAATATTATTCAAATAATATGAATTATTGATCCGATAATGGAAAATATCGTATCGTAATAATTATTGAAACAACAATAATATAAAATATCAACGCAGAATTATTGAATTAATAAAATAAAATATTGAATAAGAATTACTATAATAATTATTGAGTCGTTCCTTCTTACGTAAGAATCAATAATTCAAAATATCATGCAATACCGCACCATCTTCTTGCAACGGCGTATTACTATATTTTAACCACCGTATTCCAACGAAAGTTAATTCAGGTAATAACTACGCCGTTATTTATAAAAATTTAAACTTGTCGTTTTCTTCATCCGACGCTTATTCATTATTGGGCCCATTAAAAAATTTGTAGTCGTCATTTAATATTCTCCAACAACAAGAATATTCCACGACCGAACAAATATTTCTCGACAACAATAAGTATTTTATAGCCACTTGCTTATTTTGAAAAAAAATCATATATCACCCTTAACTTTACTTTTTATCAATTTAACCATTTACTAAATAGGAAAATTGAATACTTTTATTTCATAAAATTCGGGGTCTTACAGAACAGGTGCCGAAATGAGTCTCCTCTTGAGCTCTTGGAAACTCTTCTCGCATTCCTCGCTCCATACGAATTTTGTATCTTTCCGAGTCACCGAAGTTAGAGTAGCGATTCGAGAAAATCCTTCCACGAATCTCCGATAATAACCAAATTAAGCCCAAAAAGCTACGATTTCTTGATTCTCGGATTTCGTTGCTCCCTAACTTTGTATTGCCTCAATCTTCACCGGGTCACAGATATCTCCATGTTTTTTGACACGCGTGCCCAAGGAATGCTACTTCCTCAAGATGTAATTCGCATTTCTTCACTTGGCATATAGCTTGTTTTCACGAAGCCTTCGAGTACCACTTTCAAATGGTGTTCATGATCTTCACTACTTCGAATATATGAGAATGTCATCAATAAAGACAACAACGAACTGATCCAAATAGTCCTTGAATACTCGGTTCATCATATCCATGAAAGTCGCAAGAGCATTAGTTAATCCAAAAGACATGAATAAAAATTCATAATGCCCGTATCGAGTTCTAAAGGCGGTCTTTGGAATATCCTCAGTTCTAATTTTCAGCTGATGATATCCGAATCGAAGATCGATCTTTGAAAAGAATTGTGCTCCTTACAATCGGGTCAAACAGTCATCAATACGAGGTAATGTATACATATTCTTGATGGTGACATGGTTCAATTCTCGATAATCAATACAAAGTCGCATACTCTCGTCTTTCTTCTTTACAAATAAAAACAGAGCACCCCAAGGAGATGTACTAGATTTAGTGAAACCGATGTCCAACAACTCCTCGTAGTTGGACCTTTAACTCCACGAAGTTCAATAGAAGCCATTTGATATGGAGTTTTAGAAATGGGCTTTGTCTTGGGTTCAAGATCAATAAAGAATTCAACTTCACATTACGGGGTAGGCCGGAAAGTTCTTCAGAAACACGTCCGGAAATTTACTAACAATGAGAATATTATTCAAATCGACGTGTCTTAATTCAAATCCATAACATGGGCTAAGAAAGCTTGATATCCGCTTTTCAATAAACGAATAGCTTTATGACTAGATATGATGTTGATTGATTTTAATGGTTTAGTTGTTTGAATTGCATACAACGCTTTTTGGTTAGGAATATGAAAACTAACAACCTTACGAAAACAATCAATTTTGGCATGATGAGTAGTTAACCAATCAATCCCTAAAATCACATCAAAAGCAAGTATCTTTAAAGAGATAAGGTCAACGGTAATGTGATGGTGCCAACTTGGATCAAACAAGATTTATAAACGATTGGATGCGATGAAAGTTTCTCTAACTGAGTCTCCACAGATAAATAAAAGTCTAATTTCTCCTGAGTTAGTTTAAACGTTGAGCGTAAGCGGAGAGATAAAATGAATGGGTAAAGACCGGTATCAAGTAAGGTATAAACTTCAAGAATTTATGATTAGCTTACCCGTGATCACCTCGTTTGGTTCCTCGTATTTTGACCAGTCACGACAAACGCTCTTCCAAGAACCGTTGACTTTGACTTTTCTGGGACAACCTTTTGAGTCACCATCCCCGCTGGACTTGGTTTCACTACCGTATAATCTCGAGTGATATGTCCTTCCTTTCCACAATTATAACATATCTTGAATGTTGTAGGCGCTTTTGGTGATATGTCCCTCTTTTCCACATTTATAAGATACGACCGGTGGTCGTTCTCCTCCTTAGAACCGATTCTTCTTTGGTGTTGACGTCTTCATATAGTCATTGTTGAATCTCCTCTTTTAAAATCTCCTCCCGACTCGCTTCTTCTATTCTCATGGCCATGATTACCACCAGAGTGGTTACCACCTTTGTTCGTATTCTTCTTTCTCCACTGGTTATCGTTGTTCTGATGACTACTGTCACCAGTATGATCCTGGTTATGATCCCTCGGTTGAGCGTATCTCGTTATCTCGCTTCTAACAATTGAGCCTCGCTGACAACATCCTAATATAGAGAAAATTTATGAGAAATGAGATATTGACGTATGCCGGGTTTCAAACCTCTCAGAAACATCCGCGTCATACGTTCCTCACTCTCCACCAAATGAGATGCAAACCTGGATAACTCAACAAACTTTTCCTCGTACTGGGACACCGTCATGTTATTTTGTTCCAGTCTAATGAACTCCACTTCCTTCATATATGACGAATAGTTTTAAAAAGTACTTGTCGTTGAAAAGTTTCAAACGCTCCCAAGACATGCTTGAGTGCGATGCGGATGGGTACGCTTCACGATTCCCACCAAGAATCCGCCTCATTCACGAACATAAAGGTGGCGAATGGAACCTTCTATTCTCCATGCATCCCAAGACATCGAATATCTTGGTGATTTGTTTGACCCACGCGTTCACTTTTTAATCGATCCGCTTTCTCCAGTCAGCGGTCCAACTCTTTCGAATCGCTAGTTTTGTGACAAATCGTGCATTGTTATCATTTCCACACATTTTGTACACGTAAGTCTTCCTCGTCGATTTTGCATAAATTGCAAAAAGCTTCTAAACATCCTGTCGCTCATCATCTACTCAAGGTGTTGTTGTTTTCACGGGAGGAACATTGCAACTTTGTTGACGCGTTCTCTCTTTGGTGAGTAAAGGTGTCTCCACGGTCTCATTTACTCCACTGTTAACATTCTCAGTCGACATTCTCAAATAATGCCATAAAATAAGAGTTAATTAAGGAAATCAACATATCACATATTATCCCTATATACTGACCAACTAACAAATAAGTTTAGGTAGGACACACCAACGAAGGATTTACTCGTCTCTCCCCTCCTAATTTTATTCCCCGATCTCAGCCAGAGATCATATCCCTAAGCTCGATATTAATCATGGCGCCCCCCAAAATAGGTATACATCACCCATTTTGAGTCGTCAATAACATGTTACAGAAACAACTACAACTTTATTAATACAACATGAAAACTGTGAGTTTAAATACAAATATTACCGTCTAGACAATATTCACACCCAAATAATTAAGTTCTCATTATAATTATTGGTACATTATTTTATAAAAATAGTGAGGACTACTAAAACAACTTTCTAGAATCATCATTCCACACCCACTGTAACTTCGGTGCACATTCTCGCCTCCCGAGAAGAAAAAATGGAACAAAAAGGAAAAGGGTGAGCTCAACTAGCCCAGTAAAGAATATTATGACTAAGATAGTATAGAACAAATTATCGTTAGTCTTCAACAGGGAAAAATCTGATAAAATACAATAGACAACAAGTTTCAGATCAATATTCGCAGCGGAAATAATAATTCATAGAAGAGTTACGTAGAGAATGAAATCTACTTTTATCTATGAATTTAAAAGTTCATCATCAATATTTTATCCCTGTAACATCAATCAATATTCATCTTGAATCAAATATTTATCTTTGCACTACAGGCCAAAGATATTCATCAGTCGGTCATGTTCATCTCAACACCTGTACATCTTTGCACTACAGGCCAAATATATTCATCAAAAATTCATTCATCTTTTGCACTACATGGCCAAAGATATTCAAGATATACCATCATTTAGGACCGAGGATGATGAAAATATTTTAAAGAAAAGCGAATCCAAATAAACAAAAGAGAAGCGAATATTAAGGATTCGAATACTTTAAATAAATCAAGTTTAAAAATACTTCATTAATAATCATAGTGAAGTAAAATTCAAGAATGATCAAAACATGGATACAATCAAATGTAAGACCCCAGCTATTATAAATAAAGATGAATTTTCTATAAATATTATTTTTGAATATTATGGAATAAATTTGATATAATGTTATAGTTGTGGGTAATATTTATAAATTTTGCAAAGTATGCAAGTTGTTATAAAATATTTTATAAAAATAACTACGGAGGTATTCTTTGTTAAAAGCTGTTGAACTACCTAGATGGTAAAAGTACAATGTCTACGCGTGGTTGCATAAGAAGACACAATATTGATTATTGATGCTTACGTGAGAAGTCACTCAATTATGCTCAATTATTATTCTGATAATTGTTGCATCATATCTCTTATATTATCGATTCAATTATTGTCACAAGATTATCCTCATATAATATGTTATATTATTAATTGAGACGACGAGTTATAAATGATTAATAATTGTTGAAAGATTAAAAATGTGTTGATTAAAAATAAAATGATTTGTGGTAATATTTATTCAATCCTTAATGTATATAAAGAAATTATATGAGACGTTTGTGGTAAGTTTGATTATTTTATGGGGGCCCATATGTCATCATCTAAGAGTCTCTTCACAATAGTAATTACCTTTGTGAATAGAAATTATCTTCGCCGATAGTATTTACCTTCGATAGTATTTACCTTCGTCGAATAGTAATTACCTTCACAATATAGTAATTACCTTTACCAAACGTCAAACCACTTGCCGTTTTCACATTACAAAGTCCAAACCACTTGTCGTTTCACATTACAAAAGGCCGAACCACTTGTCGTTTCACATTACAAAAGCGTCGAAACCACTTTTCTTTTCACATCACCACAATGCCACCACTTGCGCTTTTTCACATGGTAGGTCTTAAGCTAGAAATCTTCTATAAATAGAGGCCTAGTCTTCATTATTTTTCACGAATTCATTCAAGCTTTGAGAGAAAGTATAGAGAGAATAAGAGAGAAAGAAGAAGAGTATTTTGTTCTTCTACACTCTTTGCGATATTCAATCTCCTACCAAAAGTAAGGGGTGTTATTCTTTCTTATTCATGAAGAAGCATTGTTATTCCATTGCTTATTATTCTCGTTGGAATAACTTTTGTATCTGCTAGATTTCTCCTATACTTGGTGACATCCTTCTATTATTCTCGCTGGAACATCCTGCATGCATGCGTTTTACTGGCCGGACCCAGTTCCATTCTTTATTATTATTACATTGGAACATCGCGTCTGCATGTGTTTTTACCGGACACGGTTCCGTCTTTATTATTATTTTGTTGGAACATCCTGTGCATGTGTTTTACACCGACTGGTTCCGCCTTTATTATTATTACATTGGAACATCACGTATATGCGTTTCTGGCAGGACTGATTCCGATTATTTATTATTACTGTTGGAATAACTTTTGCATCTTGATTTATCGCGTGCGTGGTGATTTCTTTTGTTATTCCATTCTTTATTATACCCAAATTGGTTAAAACTTTGACTTATACTCCATGAAATTAGTGGAATATCCTTGATATTTGCGTTTCATCAAAGTCTTTTCATGGAAATATTCTTACGATCGTTCTTGAATTTTACTCTAAAACGATGTCGTGTTGATAATTTGGGCGTTAATAATTCACGGATAAAATAATTCTTGAACTTGTTTTATTGAATTCTTATATCATTGTCATCATCCCTTATATTTATATTATGTTGAAAGTCATCACATGGCACATGTAGTGCGTAGATGGACTTGGTATGATTATAATGAGAGACTATTGATTGTAATCATGGTAGTAATATTACAAATGATGTGATAAAAATCCTCGATGGTAGTAGTGCATTGATGGACGATTGTTGACATGATCATGACCATTAATGAATACACAACTATTCTCGCCGTAGTAGTGCATGAATAATTGTGGTCGTGATACTAAAGAATATCGTTGGTAGTAGTGCGGGGTGATTCGATGATGTGGAATATTTATTAAAAGTAAGTCTCAATTTATAACAAATGATGAAAAACCTTTTAAATCATAAAAGATAGTAGATTTTATTTTCTACTGACTCTTTTAATGGATTCTTTGTTAATCATTTGATTAAACTTGATGTTTATTATATTTTATCGGTTTAACATTTGTTGAAGGCTATTGATAATTTATTCGCATTATCTTAGTCATAATATTTCTTCTTAAATTTGAGCTCACCCTTTCTTTCACCATTTTCTTCTTCTTGAAATGAGAACATAAATTTTATTTCAGTCGGAAAGCGGAGTATTGGTCCGAGAGGATAGCATTAGTAGTCCTCACTATTCCGTGAAATAAATGTGATAATAATTGTAATGAGGACTCCTTTTTGAGTTTGTATAATATCTAGTAGACAATATTTGTATTCAAACTCACGGTTTTTATATCGTATTATACCTACAGCTTATATTAGTAAGTTGATTTAAATTTCATACTACGATGTATCGACTACCCAAGATGGGTGATGTATACCTAATTTTGGGCGCCACATCAAAGCTAGTATCCATAATAGATATTTTGAACAAAAAATAAAAATTAAATTTTCCTATGAATAGTCTTAGTATTCGTGAATAAGGTTAGATATCGTGAATAGTCTTGATATCGTGAATAAGAATCCCGACACTAAAAAGACAAGAATTTCACAAGAAAAATCTTACCAATAATCCCAGATAATGATATTAGAAGAAATAATATCATTTTAAAAAAATAATATCCCTTATTGTGACGCCTAAAATTAGGTATATCGCCACCCATCTTGGGTCGCCACTATACTTATACATAAATTCAAATACAAACTTAATTATACATCCGTAGCAGAATATACTTATAATACATAAACCGAGTAGTTTAATAGGAATATTGTCATTTAGACAATATCCATACTCAAGGAGTCCTCATTACAATTATTATCACACTATTTCACGTAATAGTGAGGACTACTAATCTTATCCTCTCTGACCATTACTCGCTCCTCGACTCGTCTCCAAATTTATGTTCTCATTTCAAGAGAACAAAAAAAAAGAAAGGGTGATTTCAACTAAATTTCAAGAAGAAATATTATGACCAAGATAATGATAATAAATTATCATTAGCCAACAATGTTAAAACCGATAAAATACTGATAACAACTAGTTTAATCTGCGATGGAATATTTAATCCATTAAAAGAGCTCAGTAGAAAATAAAGTCTACTATCTTTTGCGGTTTTAAAAGGTTTTCATAAATTTTATCATCACTAAGACTCGGTTTAATGAATAAACCACAATATCTATTCATCCCCGTCTGGGTCGAGGATTTTCAAGGATTTTCATCAAATTATCAATTATATTATACCGAATCACCCCCAGTCATAATCATACCAAAACTATCCATCACCGCATTACATGCGCCACCGAGGACTTTTATCACATCATTTATAACAAGCCATGATTATACCGAATGATCCCCATTATAATCATACTAAGTTCATCTACGCACGTAAGCCCAAAGATGACATATTATAACATGAGGATGATGATGATGACATAATAATTCAATAAAACAAGTTCAAGAATTATTTTATCCGGGAATTAAGAACGTCCAAATTGTCAACAAGATCTTTGCTTTGTAGAGTAAAATTCAAGAATGATCAAAAAATATTTCTATGAAAAGATCTCTGGATGAAAACGCAAATATCGAGGATATTCTACTAATTTCATGGAGTATAAGTCAAAGTTTTAACCAACCCAGATATAATAAAGAATGGAATAACAAAGGAAATCACCACGTACGCGGTCTTGGATGTATGAGTTATTCAAATGTAATAATAATAACGGAACCAAAATCGGTTGAAATTCACAATCGACAGTGATGATCCAACAGTAATAATAAATGCTTTGAATAATAATAAACAATGGAACCGTTCCGGTAAAACACACGTATGGATATTCCAATGAGAATAATAAATGCTAATAATAAAAATGGAACCAGTCCCAAGCCAAAACACACAGACGAGGATATTCCAAATGAATAATAAATAATGGAATAATGTAAGATCACCAAGATAGTATAGTCCACAGCGTATACTGAGTTATTCCAACGTAATAAATAAGAATGGAATAATATAAAGGATTTCACCAAGTATATGGTATGTCACAGATACAAGTTATGTATAGGGTATGCCACTTTTACTGAGTTATTCCAATGAATAATAATGAATGGAATAATGAAGTTATCTTCCGTGAATAAGAAAGAATAACACCCTTCACCGTAAAAGACACTTGATATCAAAGTAGTGAAATGCAGAATCACTTTTCTTTTCTTTCTCTCTATAGATTTTCTCTCTATAGCTTTCTCTATAATTTCTCTACTCTAGAGTTTCGGTTGAATTAAGTAAGAAAATAATGAAGGAATGAGCTTCTCATTTATAGGAAAATAGAATGCGTAGTAATTAATCCATGAATCAATTCCAGATTGATTTACTTTAATCGACGGCTCATATTTAAAGAAAAATCTTTTAAATAAAATATCATATATTCTATTTATATAAAAATATTTTACTATCTGTTATGTACGCAAAACACTATATCTGCAACACTACGTAATAAAATATAATATATTCTATTTATAGAATAACTTTAATAAAGTGTTCATTTTTATATAAAAGATGTTTACTTTTATTACGTTAATAATACTGAATAAAACAAAACGTCCATTATCGCTATAATAATTCATATTATTAATCGTGATAATGGAATCAAACCGAGTGACTTCACATAAGCATCAATAATCAATACCGGTGTCTTACTTATCGTAAACCACACGTATTCGTATTTTTTACTACCGAAGTAGTTCAACAATGATCAACCAGAAAACTTCCGTAGTTATTTCAATAAAATATTTTTGTCGCTTTTCAATCCGATCAAATGATAATTACATTATGGGATCCACTAATGATTGAGTAGTTGTACGAATATTCCCCGCTAAACCTAATATTCCCGACCAATCGAATATAATATAACCACTGCATACTGCAAAAATTTATAAATACTACCCACAACTATAATATTATCTCAAATTCACACCATAATATTAAAAATTATTTCAACAAAATTTAAATCTTTATTGATAAAATCTTGGGTCTCACACTTTACCTTGAAAGATTGTCTTTCAAATTTAATATCTGGGATATAGTCTTAAATGGAACTTTACAGACCGTATAAAGAACACTCAAAGTATCAAAATACTCACAAAATCGCTTTCGATAATATAGAGAGAAAGGAGAGAAAACTTGAGTTTACATGTGATTTTCAATTCTAACCTAAACACCCTATTTATAGGAAAATCTTAGAAACAAAAAAGCGAAAATTTAATAAAATATTAATATTTTATAAAATTTTCCTTAGCCTACCTCGACCATCCTGAATTCAACCACCAAATAATGACAAAAAAAAAAAAATATTTTTGTTATTAAAAATAATTAAAACTTTCAAAAATCAATTATTTGAACTATGGAACTTCATAATTCATAATAAATAGCCCTTTTATCGGAAAAATTCAAACCACATGTCCTTTCCATAGGAAATTCCATTATCTACAACTTTGTAAGTTTAAGTTTTTCCAAATTCTAAGCGAAGTTGAATCAAATCCACAAATCCAGGCGATTTTACGAAATTATAAACCAATTTCGGTCGAAGAAATGGGGTCAATCGACATGTTTAACATGTTTTAAAACATTAATTAGTAACAAAAATACTTCTCCTCCTCATATACTCATATATCCCACATTCATTGTAAAAATATCACCATTATTATATTATTAAAATATAATAATATATTTAAATAAATTATTTATCGAAAAAGATAAAATAATAATTTTTAACAATTGTCACATTAAAATTTTCTCCATCTATATCCATATAAAATGAATATTTTCCTTATCATATAAATCAATAATTAATTATTTACAAATAATATTACGAATCACAATCTTCGACAAACCAAAGCGGCCCTAAGAAGAGAACTTTCCAATAAGGATTTCTCCTCTTCTTGGCGCATGATTAGGTGAAACTAAACCTCTCCTTGTATGTAACTTTCTGATATCATCAATAATGTTATCTAATAATATTATTCAAATAATATAATTATTGATCCGATAATGAAAATATTGTGTAATGACAATTATTGAAATAACAATAATATAAAATATCAATGTAGCGAATTATCGAATCAATAAAATAGAATATTGAGCGAAAGCTTCACTGTAATAATTATTGAATAATGTCTTCCTACGTAAGAATTAATAATTGATGCAATCTGGTGTCTTCTTGTGTTTTTAACCAAGGGTATTCCAACAAGATTATCTTGAATAACTACGCCATATTTATAAACAACTTATACTTGTCGCTTTCTTCAATCGCTCGATCGCTTTCTAGTTATAAGTACCCGCTATGGCGTATTCGCATTTAATATTCCCTCGACGGTAAGTTAATATTCCACCACCAAACGAATATTCTCCGATAAAATGAATATTTTATAACCACTGCGATATTTGAAATATTTACGCGTTTACCCATAATAAACTACATTAATCAAATCAACCCTTACTATTTCAAAATAATAAATAGAAAATTTTGATTTTATTTATAATAAGTTGAATTCTTATAATAAGTGTTATTAGTTAGATTATTGTACTCTGATCTCGATCGAAAAATTAGGTATTCAACAATTTTGGTCGAATTCTAAAATTGAAAATTAAATTGTATCAATTGTATGACTTGATGTAATAAAGTGTAAGCCCAAATTCTTTGAAGGTCTAGTCATGAATATAATGATACTTCAAGTAGTAAATTGTACTTAGCTCCATCAATAATTAAATCACATGAAATAGAAACACTAGCTCACCACTTAAATTAAAAGTTACAAGACGCAAGCCCATCTCAAATTAATCAATAACCCTAAATAATTAGGCATTTGAACTTCAAATTAATCAATAATTAAGAAAAAATTCTAAAAATTAAACCAAATCCCTAAAACATTTAGGCATAATCATTTCAATTTCAACAATAAATTTAGCCCAATTACACAATAGAAAAAGAGAAGGGGTAGAGAAGAGTAGAAGACCACATACCCATGGTAAGAATAGAAAAGAAGGGAGGACGAGGAAGAATTTTGGTTGGATACAACTAGCCGCGCGCGGTGCAGAGAGAAGAGAAACGACAGCGGTGTAGTTCTTTGGTAGATTTTTGTTGGGATCTGTTTTGTGGTTGTTTCTCTGCTAACGAAACTCTCTCTACTTAAATCAAATATTTTTATTATCAGTTGTATATACATGTTGCTATTTTTATTTATTATTTTCAATTATCACGTTCATATATAATTTTTTATATGAAATTTTGCTTCCCTGTACTTTCTTAAAGTAAGCATATTTGAATAATATTAAAATGATCGGATTGAATTTTGAATATATTTGATTTTGTTCTTAAAATGCATAATTTTGAAAAAAATAAACTCCCAAAATAATCATGAATCTCTATTAGTCACTAAATTTGCTGTTTTAGAATTAAAATAAATCACACTAATTTAAAATTTCAGAATTTCATGAGTTGGCTTAAAAAATCAATTTGTAACTTTATTATTTTAAAAGAGGAGTATTATCAAAGACAGAATAATCCCAAATATGTCAAGGAACTTTTAGATTAATTTATTCTCTATTATTACAATATCAGATATACTAATATTTCGAAGAAATATTTAGGATTTGAAAAACTAAACTTATAAATGAAAAGAATAATATTCTTTTTATTTTGAAAAATAAAAAACTAGATATTTCAAACTTTAATTAAACATGATTTTATTTAAAAATAAATTTTTTTTTTTTGCCTTTTTTCCTATTTTGATTTTATTTTAAAACCCATCTTTTATTAATTCTTAAACCTTTGGTCAGTCCACTGAGAGTTCCGCAGCTATGGCGATCCCAGAAGAAGCAAAGCTCCAACTATTTCTCCAGTGGTTGCAGGTCTTCAATTCTTTCTAAAAGCCCATTATTTATTTTTTCTCTTTATATATATATGTTGGGAAATTTTTTGAATAAATTCGGCGTTTTGAATATGGAGCTCAGTTGAATCGAGTGGAATTACGTGGCTGCAACATCAAATACTGCGATTCAAATAAAGGGTTTGGTATTTTTTCATCTAGTGATGTTTCTGATGATGGTAATTTAAACCCTTTCTGTTTTTATTTCGATTTTATTATTTTATACATAAATGCTCCTGTGTGATTGCGATTAAATTTGAGAAATGTAAAGAATTTAAAAAAAAGTCAAGGGGTTGATATCTTTTATTACATTATCCATTTATTGGATTAGTCATTATGTTTATACATATATGTTCTGTTTGGTGCTTGAAATTTTTTAGGAAATTAGAAATTGCAAGTTTGGAATTTTAGTTATTAACCTTTAATAAGATGGTTATTTTTATGTGTTCATATATTTCAAGTTTTGTACTTGCATGAAGCTAAAGAAATGAAATATTGTATAGAAATTTTGGTTTCTTTACCTTTTAATTAGAATACAGGAAAGAACAGGACTGAATGATGGTTTGTTGGATTATTTTTTGGGATAATTTTTCAGGTATTATAGTAGTGGTTCCACTAGATTTAGCTATAACTCCAATGAGGGTGTTACAGGATCCTCTATTGGGACCTGAGTGTTCAGCCATGTATGAGGAAGGTGACGTTGATGATCGGTTCTTGATGATTTTGTTTCTAATGCTGGAACGACTACGGAAAGAGTCCTCGTGGAAGCCGTATGTATCGTAGCATCGGGTTGATCTATTATTAATATGTTAATGTGTTAGTTTAGTGTTAGTCATATTAATATTTGGTAAAAATAATTTTAGGTACCTTGACGTGCTTCCAAAAACATTTGGGAATCCACTCTGGTTTAATGACAATGAGCTGTCAGAGCTCAAGGGGACCGCATTGTATCGTGCCACCGAATTGCAGGTATAGAGTTTACATGTATGGCTTAATTTGGTATGGGTTGTTTGAGTTCGTTAATAGATTTGCACATATAGATTATGGTTCCTGCTTGTATTGAATACATAAAAGGTATTATTTTGAATTCAAAAAATGGAAGTTTATTATTTTGCTTATATAATATCACTTAATTTGGTTGTTAATTATGATATTTATTTGTAAATCTGTTAATGCTTTTCTGCTCTAAAAAAAATTCACTGTAAAGCATTTTTGACTGTTGATGTTCTTTATTACAGAAGCAAAAGTTGCAGTCTCTTTACAATGATAAAGTGAAAATTTTGGTGAAGAAACTATTGGTCCTTGAGGGAGATTCAGAAAGGTCTGTTCAAATTTTTAATAGAATTGTTCTTTGTTTGAAATTACGTATGTAGCTCATACCTCATACCTAAGCCTGTTAAATCATTATTGAGATATCTCGTTCAAGGGAGATTTCATAAAGGTTTATGCAAAAATTAATTGAAAATCATTTCTATTTTTGAAACTGCTTATGTAGGTCGTTCTCAAACCTATTAAAGCATGATTGAGAGTCCCTGACATTTTATATGGTATATTTCTATCATGCTGCCTACGGTAGCCCCACTGAGTCATAGGGTGTTTTGTTTTGCTATTTTATATACCAGAGGTATACATGTTTTTTCTCCCCCTCTTTTGACAATTTTTATAATTACATATCAACTTCTCAAATTGGTTTTATGCCATATGGGAAGTATTGACGATACTTTGGCTTTGTCCAATATGGTGTTATAAGTTATAACATATGGAAAGTATTGATGTATGGTTTTGAGTTGGAGAATCTTATTATCTTATATGATAAGGGGCCTATGGGTCAAGTGTCTTGGCCATCTGAATCGTCTATTCACATTTGTGTTGTTCACTTCTGTTGTTCTGCATGTGTATTATATCTATTTATCATCTGTTGGACTCTACTTGCTAGTTGGGTCACACGTAAGGGAAGTTATCATCAATATGATAATCCTCCTAATCTGCTCGTATAAAGTTATGGTCTACCTACCAAAAATCATATGGTTTTGGGTTAAATGCTCTTTGTTCCTTGAAGAGCGTCAATTTTTACTAACTGACTGGATATTAAAATTTTACATTTTACTTCAACACTTATTTAGTATCAATTTCTGAGGATACCATCCCTTTATTTAGTCTTCGTGCTTTGTTTTTTCAGTATCTTCGTTCTTATTATGATGGAAAATTCCTATTATTGCTCAATTCTTAATGTATTCAAATTTTGTTTTTTGCTTTGCCAGTGAAGTGGGTTTTGAAGATTTTCTTTGGTACGTATCTTTCTCATTGAAATTCTCAATAATTTTTGTTTTTTATGCACCAAAATTTTCTCCTTGAATATTGATATTGATAGCAACTTTGAGTCAAGCAACTAATATTAAACAATTGACATTGTCATAGGGCTAATTCCATATTTTGGACTCGTGCTCTGAATATTCCTCTTCCACGTTCTTATGTATTTCCTCAAAATCAAGAACCGCAAGAGAACACTTTTCCTAGCACTGCATCATATATAAATCATATCTCCAACGGGGAGTCGGTTAAACAAAATGGTGAAAAAAGTGAGTTCATCTTCTCCCGATTCATCTTCTACAAAATAGTTCTTTCTTATTAATCTACTGAATACTTCGATCTGCTCTCTGTTGAATGATGCATTTTATCATTGTATCTCTCAGGTCTTGAGGTTAGCGGGGTTGAAAGCCAGGTTGCTGGGGTCACATCCAATTCACTACAAGGAGAGACTGTTTGGGTTGAGGGTCTTGTCCCTGGTATTGATTTTTGCAACCATGGTAATTTCAACCGTCCAATAACTGTATTTAATTCATTTGTTTCGTCACTTTTTGTTTTTTAATTTCTTTTGTTCAAAGATCTCTAGAAAAATATTTTAATTAATTACTGCTGTTGCTTAATACCTGCAAAGGGTAATTGGATTATAGTTATTTGTTTTGTTACATTTTTGTTAAAAAATGTATATAGAAATCATTTAATTAACAACTGCTTCTTCAGGCATTAGTAATGTGTACAAAGGGTACATCTTTAGGTAAAGAAAATGCATAGTAGGCAAATTGGAGTTTATCCAGACCTTTTTTGTTCCTTTGTTTTCTATTGCAAGGAATGCTAGATAAATTGATTTATGTTTTGGGTTTCGACTGAACCAATTGTGTTGCTATCTAATATTTTCAATTGTTTTTACTCATTACAGCCACTGATATAGTTGTAAAAATAAGTACAAATACAACTCTTTGCTACATTTTTTTGAAGTGGGCTTCAATATTATATGCAGTGTATGCAAGCCGGCCTTTTGGCTTTCGTGCTCTGGAAGTTAACAACTTTATAAATGTCTCGTCATTAAGCTTAGGGTCATAATATCTTATCAATGGGGAGTCTTTTTTTTCTCTTTTTCTTTTTCCTGATAGTAAATTCAGAATTATCTGAATACTTATTTATGAGCTTCACCTAAATATTTGAGGTTCCCTGTTACAATATCTTCTTATCTTCACATTATTTTACTGCTTAAGAAATTTTGTATCTGTCTCATTTGTTGCAAGAATTTGAACAGATCTAAGGGCTGCTGCAACATGGGAAGTTGATGGATCTGGATTGACCACAGGTGTTCCTTCGTCTATGTACCTTATCTCTGGTACCATCCTATCCTGATTTGTTGAGTTTTTATCCTTTATAGGACTGTAAAGATCTCTGCCTTTATTTCATCTATAATTAGAGTGATTTATTTTGATATGCTCTTTAAAAAGTTAACTAGTTAAGTTGTTGTCTTTTTGACTAATGATTATGTTCTCCTGTTTTTTGAACCATTCAAAAAGCTGAACAAAGTTCTCAGGCAACCGAGAAAGAGATATCCATTAGTTATGGTGATAAAGGAAACGAGGTATCATTATTTGTTTCTAGTATCAATTTTTTTTACGTCTTCATCTACTGTTTGTATCTATTAATTAGTGCTGGACTTAGTGCTAAGCTGTCATATCAGTGACATATTTGGTCACTTTAATAGAGTCATGCTTATTTATGCATATGCTTAAAACTTAATTTTTTAACAGTACAATTATATATATGTCATTATGCTCCGTGTACTCCATGCGTACGTCTCATATGCAAGAACCATCTTTTGCATTGCCTCAACTTCTGATCAATTGAATAGCAAACTTCTCTTAGTTCCAGGAGTCAGCTTATTTTATTTTAGGTAGTCCTTCCTTTATCCAAATTGCCTGGAATTTGTTCAGAAAACTTAATTGTATCTTGTTCAAGAATCACCAATATCTATCATAAGTTATTTTCTTCTTTGTTTTTGTGCTTGTGGTGCCTTAGACCTAGACCATGTAGTCTCCACTGCCCCAGTAAGAAGGCCTCTGAAAATACTGCTGATTGTTTCTGGTCTTATAAAGAAATGATCATGTGCATTATGCTTGTTTTTTTCCTTCTTCTGTTGGAGCTTATTCAGTTATTCTGTCTCTATACAAAATTTTATGAGTCATTTTGCACATGATGCAGGAATTGCTATACCTATATGGTTTCGTCTTTGATAATAATCCAGATGATTATCTCATGGTAATTCCTACTTAGCATTTTCACTTGTCTTTTATAGTATTTCATAATAATTACCAGTGATGATACCATAACAGTTCACCTCAGTAAAGCCTTATTCCAAGCACTTGGTATTTGCTACGTGACTTTTGCTTCGTAATCTTGACCTAATAAGGGAATTTCTTATGTGATATAACTTATATCAATAAATTTACAAAACCTAGGAATTTAATCAGTAACATGAACGCAGGTTCACTATCCATCAGAGGCTATCCAGGATGTTCCTTTTTCTGAATCCAAAATGCAGCTTCTTGAAGCACAGGTCAGTGATTTACATGTGCTTAATTGTATTGATCATATTAATGCAAGCTAGATGCATATATACTAACCCCAAATGACTATCAGTTTTGTCATAGACCAACGCATGTATAGTTGCTCACTTTTCTATTTATGCTCATTATCAGTATGGGGATGCTATCTTATTTCCTGCATGAAGTAGGATGCACCCACTATCTTACTAATTTCTTCACATGTGATTTCTGAAATTGATTCGCATTTCTTATATTTGTTTAAATATCATTGCTTATTTGTGAATCTATAGGAAGTCTGTGTATATATTTACTACATACTGTAGTATGTTTTATATTTGATTTATTTATAAACTTGATTTTCTTGCAGAAAGGTGAACTGAGGTGTCTTTTACCTAGAAGTTTGCTAAATCACGGTTTATTCAAAACATGTGACCAACAAAAACAAACCAATGATAAGTGCACAGCTAGTCAGGTTTGCAACTATAGTTGGTGTGGCCAGCGCAAGAAGCCCTCTTACATAAATATGCTTGTTTTTCCTGAAGATTTCTTAACTTCTTTGAGGACCATAGCCATGCGGGAAGAGGAGCTTTACCGTGTTTCCTCATTACTCGAGGAGGTATGGCCTCTCTTTGCCAATATCTTTCCCTGAATAGAGTATTATATGCTATATAAGTTACTTGAGCTTTTCAACTGCATCTGTCCTTGGTTATTTTTGTCTATAAATTACTTGAATTTTAAGAAAACGACCAATTCCATAACTATATTTGCATACAAAGACATGCATGATCAGTTTAGCTTAAGTTCATGTATAGTAAGCACTCGGAGCTGTACCCTTGGACTCTTGAGCGCCTATAAGCAAAAGGTAAATGTCTAAATGACCTTTTGTGGCTGTATGATAAGTTCTCTGATTTAGTTGTGAGATCTGAGCTATAATTGAAGTAAGCATATGAGATGGGGTGGGTATTACATAAAAGCTAATAACAATATCTGTATAAAGGTACCAATGTAGTATTGAGGTTTTATTATAGGCCTGCATTACAGGAGGATTCTCTAAGCTTTTATTATTCATTTGTACAAACTCTATCTGTAGTTGTTTGAAAACTGACATGTGCTTGAATTTAAATTATATTTAAGCAGAGATGTCTGAGTGATACTCCGATGTCAGGCAATAGTGGTACCATGTATCTGATCAATGAGACTTGTTTAAGGGTGTACACATAATCAGATGGTATTAATTGTTTCT
This sequence comes from Panax quinquefolius, assembly GCA_020205615.1. Taxonomy (NCBI): domain Eukaryota; kingdom Viridiplantae; phylum Streptophyta; class Magnoliopsida; order Apiales; family Araliaceae; genus Panax; species Panax quinquefolius. The sequence continues at coordinate 115,264,413 of CM035171.1, read as the reverse complement.
CTTAGAATTAACTCGATCGATAATTTATGACAAATAAATATTACCTAATTATACTGTTTAATATTTCAGCATTAGCTTGATTGCTTTATTTTCTGTTTTTTTCCGAAATAGTATCGAGATATTGAATAAAAAATGAAATGTCCAAAAAGTAGAAAATGGAAAGCTAGTTGCACATGAATTAATAAAGGTCAATATAGCTAGATACTCATGCTTCTTTCTCTCTCCCTCTCTCCCTCTCTCTTCAATATTTTTTGGTTAAAAATTCCTTAGTTCATGGTAAAGGCATAAACTATGGCTCATTGTTCTAAGTAAAGCTTGTTGGTTCTGGGGGGGAGAGGCAACCATCTGATTCAGAAGTTCGAGCAGCAATATGGGAGGCTTGTGGAGATTCTGGAGCTTTTCAACTGCTTGTCGACCTTCTTAATATGAAGTAAGCTCTTGATACTAGCTCTATATTATCATATTTTAGTTCTACTGCAACATTGATGCAAAACTTAGAATTTCTGTATAGTGTCAGCATCCTTGCATATGTAATTGTTTTTAGTATCAGTGTAATATGAGAAACCTTTTTGATGCATCTCTATCTTTATAAATAGTGTGTTTATGAATTTTTCTCAACTAAATAGTTGATTAGGTACTTATAAAGTCTAAAAACACTGGTGTGGAACTTAAGGATTTCTGATCAATTCAAAAACTTGGAATTAATCCTGCTAGAGACAGAATTATTGGTTGGTTTGAAACATGAAAAAAAAAAAAAAAATCAGAAAGAATTTTCAGCTAGAATGAGACCCCCAAATATCTTATTAGGGGAATTAGTTGTGCGAATCTATATCAAATCAATGTATTGTTATCGAATCCCTTTGGATTTCTAACTGTTGGGTGATTTGTTTTTCAATCATGCTAGAATCGTGCTTATGCTCGTCTTTCAATTAAGAGTCTTTGATATGCTGTATTTAGTTAAGGTTGGGTTCAAGAGAATGCGTAGGTAGTTACACTCCATTTCTTAGCCCTCAAGCTTCTGGTTGAAAAGCTTTCCTTGTTCTTTATAGCTAATGAGAGCTGATTTTCTCATACATATTCTCTCTAGACATCTCATATCTGCTTCAATTCTAACTTTTTAGTTTATGCTAGGATGATGGATCTTGAAGAGGGTTCTGGGACAGAAGACCATGACACTGAATTGCTTGAGAAGGCCAACAACTCAAAAGAATGCACAAGGTGAGTCAAGTTTCAGGTTATGCAACATTAAAAAATTAAAACTGCAATCTAACTATCTTGATTTGTGTTTCCATCACTTGAGAGGCCAAAATTTCTTTCCTATATATGTGGCCTTATTGCTAATGTTACCTTGTAATGGATCTTGAAGATTCGGTAATGACATAAGATTCATTTCAAATGATAAATGGATAATTTCCAGTCCTCACCAAAGCCTGCTTTATATAATTCTGAACACCGGTTAAGTACTCGCTGTAAAACTAATTACTTGATGCTGAAGTTAACCTCGTACCCCTAGGTCCTAATTGATGAAAAGACAGCAGAAGAAGATAGCAAGTAGGCGGAGAATTGCATCTAGCAGCACAGATTGAGTAGTGTCCCCAGTGGCTGAACAAGCCAGACCTTATGGAACTCTGTCTGTCAAAAGCCATAACACACCTAGACATCATGAAAGCCAAATTTGAGTCTGCAGAGAAGACAAAATCAAGTCAAGTCGACCAAATCCCTATGAATTTCCAAGAATCATGGATTTGTTAGTCATCTGTTTTCAAATATCTGTAAAAAATCAATTCTGCAGCAAGATAGACTTTAGGTGATTGACGCTATATCCAATTATTTTTTATTTTGCCCGTAATTACTGAACTTATTTATGTCATGCATGTCATCCATCACTGATCTTCCCCTAATGTCATTTTTCTTACCCTTTTTTTCAACTACTATGACTGCATTCATATATTTTGAATTTATTAGTTTAGGACTACTCATTTTTTGTTTCGCTTATTGCAGCAATGAGACAAATTTCTCAGCTCAACACCAGCTATTCAGTAGAAACAAGTGGTCGAGTATAGTATATCGAAGAGGGCAAAAGCAACTCACCAGACTTTTCATCAAAGAAGCAGAGCATGCCTTGCAATTAGCCTTGAGTGAGGGGAACTGATTATTTTTACTTTTAGAAATACTCTTACCTTAGCCCCTAGGAAATTCTGTTTATTTGAACCATTGGTAGTGACTTTATTTTTAGAGCAACAGGAAATGACCAGGTGACAAAAACACCTGAGGGGGATTGTAACTTTTATAAAGCAAGCCAACAGCAGTAATATTGTGATTCCAAATATAGTTCATGGGTACTTAAGTAGTTTATATCATTAAGATCTTGTTTGGTTAATCTATACTTGGCTAAATTGGTAATTTCAATCCCAACAGACTTAAAATCATAAAGAATAGTAGTGGTTTCATTTATATTTTCATAGAAACACAATGACCTCAAAAGCTAACCGTTCTACAGACTCATATTGACATACTAGTAATTCGAGACTAATCAACAAAACCAAATTGAAAAACAGGTTTACTCTCATTGTTAATGCACCATCATGATCTTCATCAAATTCCCCTTCAATCATCAACTGTATTTTCTCTCTCTTTTAGCTGCCTCACAGCATCCTGAAAGAAGAACAAATCTTTGCAGTTCTTGAAGAACTCATGCTGCAGCAGCTCATCAGCAGTAGGCCTCTTTTCAGGGTCTTCATTCAAACATTCCCCCAACATTTCCTTAAAAGATTGTGATAATTTTCGATCAATCACCATTAAACTTGCATTAGAAACAGAGTCCTTCTTTGCCTTGGACTTGAAGGACATTGGCATCTTCACCATTTTCTTGAAAAATTTAGCCACTGATTTTTTCTTGCCTGTCCCATTTTGATTGTCAATTTCTTTATCCCCATTTTCGCCTGAATTGATCACCTCTGCAATCAAGGCCTCCAAATCTTGGCGATTTTGAACTCGAATCCCCCCAAAAGCCAACTCCATTGCAGTGATTCCAACAAGCCAAACATCAGATTTATCTGTGTATTCTCCGGTCAAATTGTAAACTTTTGGCGCGGCGGCCCAGTCACAGATGGTAGTTTCCGGCAGAGTTTCAGAGGGCTGAGAATATTCTGAATTGTGCTCATAAATTGAAGCTAAAAATCCAAGCTGGATTGCAGGGATTTCTAGCCCAAAATAAATGTGACCCGAATTGAATTCTCTGTGCCCATGTCCTTCTTGATGGAGATATGCCAGACCCTTTAGACCTTCCTTTAGAGCAATGGCAATAAGTTCTTCAGGGAAGCCATTTTTGTAGCAAGAAGCCATTAAACACCGGAGAGATCCTTCGTCCATGGAAGGGAATGCGATCCAGAATCTGTCATCAAAAGTTAATGCATCTTTAATTCCCAAAATGTTGGGATGATCCAGCTGCAGATTCTTGTTAACTAGTTCGATTAGGCTCAAATAATCTTGTTGGGGCTCCAGATTGATCATTTTCATGGCGAGATAAAGCTCGTGGGGCTCCAATTTCTTCAATTCTTCCAAGTCATATGGGCAGTAGAGGACCTTGTAGACGTGGCGGTGGCGTCGCCAGCGGTGGTGCAGATGGTTTGGAAGGTTCTGTAGCGGTTGAGGGTGCTGGGATCTTCGATTGTTTGGAAGGTTCTGTAGCGGTTGAGGGTGTTGGGATCTTCGATGGTTTTGTGTTGGTGATGGGTGGTGGTGTGTGATTGGGTTTTGAGAACTTGAGGAGTTGGTTCTTCTGATTGATTGGCGGCGGCGGCTTCTTTACCTTTAGCGGGGAGTTCTTGAATTTCCGGCGACGGTGGTGGGATATTCTGTAGGGTGGGTTTAATTTGAGTTGAGTGTTCTTGCATTGCTGGTGATGGGGATGCCTTTTTCTTGAATAAACAGAGAGAGAGAATGAAACAGAGGAGAGGGAGATTATGATTATTATGATGATGAACAAAGAACAACTGAAAAACAGAGTCCAACTCTGTTAAAGAAATATTTGGCGGGAAATATACATGTGTTTATATATATATATATATATATATATATATATATATCAGTTTTGGGTTTGAACTTTGAAGAAACAGTTGGAATGGTAGAGAGACAAAACGGGTAGGATTTGACAGTTGGAAAGTCGGTAATTCTGTACCTGTGAGTGCACGGAAGAGCAATGCATTCTCGCCTAAAGTGATGACACGCATCCAATAAGTTAATTTATGACGAAATTATGGAGTAGTTTTTTTAAATGTCATTTGATATGTTAGTCCAATTTAAATGTGCTAAATCCAACATGTGTGATGGATTTAAATGAAAATTCATTTGTTTAACATGTCTATGAGGGTACATATGGATTTTATGAATTTTTTTTATTTAATTCTTTCATTAATCTGTAATTTTAAGTGTATCTTTTTCTATAAAAAAAAATCAACCCAGCAGGGACAGTTGTCTATGCTGTATCTTAAATACATCCGCCCATGAGATTATAATTTAGTGGTTAAGATCGTAGATCGCGTGACCTTTACGTGCTCGTGTAATGCATGCAACAAAAAAATTTAATCTTGATTGATGTAATTCCAAAATACCTTAAAAGTTCAATAAAAACAACTTATATGTCAAATAATTTTATATTTAATCTCCAGTTACAACTAATATGAGGTTTTAATTGATAAAATAATATAGTAATATATGAATATTTTTTTACCTCCTATCACATGTATTCAGATAAATTAGAATTTAACATCAACATTATATTTAGTAATTATTATATTTTTACCGATCCACAATTAATTGTACTAAATGTTCAAAATAATTTTTGTTGATTACAATAAAAGAATTATATAATTGAGGTGTGATAACTTTAATTATGACGATATTTATACACGGATCATGGATGGCCAGACCGGTTCGAGCCACATGTTCAGGCCTGGAGTCTAGTCCAAGTCGATTTGTTGTAGAAGCCATGACAACCATAGACTTTTCCTTATGTCTGTGTCTGTGTCTGGGGCTGGGGCTGGGCCTGCCTATAATAGAACCAATTGGCTAGGTTATATATTTAAAATCTTAAATACCACTTTATTATTAAAATTATGTCGTTTTAAATTTTTTTTTAAAATATAAAATAATATTAAAATAGAGCATACTAAAAACAAATCAGCTATAGCGACAGTTTTATCCGTCGTTATAGCATGAAAAATGAGTTTTTTATCTTATATAATTTTGATAAAACCGTAGTTATAAATTTGGTTAGCTTTTTAGTTCACTACTTATATTTTCTTTGGAGATATATATATATATATATATATATATATATATATATATATATATATATATATATATATATATATAATCTGATCTATAGTTAATCGTTATTAGATTGTGAGCGCCCATTTGATGATCATCTAACGGTTTAATAAAACTCTCGTCCACAGTTAATTAATTTCAAGTATTCAGCAATTTAATTTTAATATTTATAATATATAATTATATAAAGTTCATAATTTTGTCTCATGGTGAAGAATTCAGATCTCACAATATAAATTCCAAAAATGTAATCGGGAGAAAGCCAGCATTAAACTTCTTATGTTTTTTTAATTCGCACAGAAATTATGCAAAATAAAACAAGTTATGTATCTCCTTGACCAACCCATATATAATTAAATACCCTAAATATTCTTTTAAATTTTAAGATTAAACACAAGAAAAAAAAAAACTGTGCTTCTATTGATTGATTTATCGATGATACAATGAATTATATATGTATCTCATCCACCAACAATAAACAAATACATACCCTAAATATTATTGCTATATATTCTCATTTTCTAAATGTCTATATCGGTAAAGGCTCAACTTTTATGAATAAAAATGAATTTTCTATAAATATCATTTTGAATATTATAGAATAAATTTGATATAATGTTATAGTTGTGAGTAATATTTATAAATTTTGCAAAGACGCAAAGTTGTTATATAATATTCGATTGGTTTAATATCCGTCTGCGACGCAGCACAATTATTGGTAGACCCTATTAACGGAATTATTGTGGGATTGAAAACGACAAAAATATTTTTATGAAAATAACTACGGAAGTTTTATTGTTGATACCGTTGAACTACTACTCAGTAGTAAAAATCACGAATAATCTGGCGTGGTTGCGTAAGTAAGCATCAGTATTGATTATTAATGCTTATGTGAGAAGTCACTCAGTTTGATTCAATTATTGTTTATATTTTATATGTTATCAAATCAATAATTGAGATTTACGAAGTTGTTAATATTATTATTTGCATTATTAACGATGCTCTGTAAGTTACTGCCAGGAGAGGTTTGATCACCTAATTATCGCGCTAATGATGAGAGAAATCCTAATTGAAAAGTCACCTCTTTCCGACGAGAATCGGCGCGGTCGATTAATAGTGTGAATAATAATAATGATGATGAAGTTTTGTTTTATTCAGTATTATTAACGTAATAAAAGCGAAAAACTTTTTATATAAAATGTAATACTTTTATAAAGTTATTTATTTTATTAAATTTAATAGTAAAATCTTTTTATATAAAATGTAATACTTTTATAAAGTTATTCGCTTTTATTAGACAATAATTAAAATATATTATATTTTATTATGACAGTGTTTGCATAGTCTTTGCGATAGTGTTTGCGTAAGTAAAATCTTTTTAAAAGTTATTCGCTTTTATTAGATTATAAATAGAATATATTATATTTTTTAAAAGATTTTGCTTTAAATATGAATGATACGATTAAAAAGTAAATCAATCTGACTGCTCATGGATTGGTTACTATTCATTCCATTCTTCTATAAATGTAAGCTCATTCCTTCATTATTTCTTACTTAATTCACCTGAACTCTACAGAGAGAAACTATAGAGAGAAAGAAGAAAAATATTCTCGCTACTCCACTATCCTTATATATCAAGTTTTTTTTTGGTAAGGGTATTATTTCTTTTATTTATAAAGAGAACTTCTATTATTTCATCTTTATTATTCTCATTGAATAACTTTGTATATGCTGGGCTACCTTCTATACTTGGTGAAATTCTTCCAGATTCCATTCTTTATTATTCATTGGAATATCCTCGTCATGTGATTTACGCCGGACTGGTTCCGCCTTTTATTATTCTGTTGGAATATCCTGTCATGCTTTTACGCTTCGGGACTGGTTCCGCTTTTTATTATTCTGTTGGAACATCCTGTTGGTGTGAATTTCACCCGACCTTGCCCGTCATTTAGTATTATGTTGGAATAACTTGTCATCATGCAAAGTACCGCATGCATGCCGATTTCATTGTATTCCATTCTTTATTATTTTGTTGGAATATCCCGTAGGTGAGTATTACGCTTTGACTTTGGTTTTCGTTATTTATTATTACGATGGAATAACTTTATACATGCTGAAGTATCGCATTTACGGTGATTTCTTTTGTTATTCCATTCTTTATTATACTCAAATTGGTTAAAGTTTTTGACTTCTACACTCCATGAAATTAGTGGAATATTCTTGATATTTGCGCTTTCATCCAAAGATCTTTTCATGAAAATATTCTTCCGAGCATTCTTGAATTTTACTTTCTGAAAGTATCACGTTGATAATTTGGGCGTTATTAGTTCCTGAATAAATTAATTCTTGAACTTGTTTTTATTGAATTCTTATATCATCATTATCATCCTCATGTTTATATTATTTTTTGAAAGTCATCTCGTACTGTAGTGCATAGATGGACTTGGTATGATTATAACCGAGGGATTATTCAAATGTAATCATGGCCGTAATGTTACAAATGATGTGGAAAAAGTCCTCATTAGCCCGAAGTGCATTGATGGACGAGTTGTTGGCATGATCATGACCATTGATGAATACACAAATATCATTGGCTGTGTAGTGCATGGATAATTTATGGTCGTGACCCTAATGAATATCCTCGTGGTAGTAGATGCGATGATGATGTGGATTATTTATTGTTTGAGTCTCAAATGATAAAAGTGATGAAAACCTTTTTAAATCATAAAAGATAGTAGATTTTATTCTCTACTTGACTTCTAATGGATTGCGATGTTCTTCACAGCTTAAACTTGATGTCTATTGTATTTTATCGCTTAAACATTGTTGAGGACTAATGATAATTTATTCTCGCATTATCTTAGTCATAATATTTCTTCTTGGGCTAATTGAGCTCACCTTTCTTTCTTTTATTCTCTTCTTGAAATGAGAGCGTGGCGAAATGGACTAGTCGAGGAACGGAGTGATAGTCCCGAGATGGTGTCTTAGTAGTCGTCACTATTCTGTTAAATAGCGTGATAATAAATTTAATGAGGAATAAATTGAGTGTGGATATTGTCTAGATGACAATATTTGTATTAAAACTCACAGCATGTATTTTGTCGTATTTTACACGACTGTTGTATAATCAAGTTGTATTTGAATTTAGTACCATGTATTTGGCGACTCAAGATGGGTGATGTATACCTATTTTGGGGGAGTCATAATATCCTTATGAAACTACATTAAATATAGTTAATAGTTAATGTCTAATATACCCCAATGTCGGTACCTCCTACATAAGGCCGTAAAATGAGCAAATAGTTCGGGTTCGATTCATATTTATCCGACTAAAGGTTCGATTCGAGCTCGACTTGAAATATAAATGATTCAAATATGATCAAATTTTAAAGTTCAATAAATTACTCGAACCTTCTCAAATTACAATTTTCTATTGATATTTGGATCATATTCGTTCGAAAAGTTTAAACTGCTCGGGCTCAATTCGAGATCGTGCTCGACTTGGTAGTTAAACGAGTCTCAATCAAACCTTATTTTATACTCGATAAATTTTATAAATCAAATCTAAGCAACTCAATACTCGACTCGACTCAATTCATTTACACCCTTACTCCTACCCATGACATTCATAAACCTTTCATTTGGGAACATATAAACTCAAAGTAATATAGTTATAGTGAAATTTAATTGAAGTAGATTCTAAAGGATATACCAACATAACTTAATTATGTCTTGCGCATCAAGGAGTGCTCATAATTAAACTTGCATCTTGATTCTTGAACGTCAAGGAGTGCCAATATGCACATAAACTTATATTGATCTCAATTCTTGAATTACGTGCGTATATATATATATTTACGTAGGTAAGTACCCTTAATTTTCTTTCAATGATTAAGAAAATCAAGTACAAGCTCATCCACCAAGTAATTCAACAACAAATTCTCCATCTCCAAGCTCAATTCTTGTTCATCATCCTCAAACTTATTCCACCCAACTCCCCTCTCCATATCTCTAACACTAAACTCTCTTTTCCCCACCATTTTCCACTCCAAACAACACCCATCATCTTCTCCACTTATCCAAGCTTTTGCTACTCTCAACAACTCGCAGTCAATCAATGCATCACCCTTTTTCTCACTACTTGTACTCACTTCTTCCCTAAAGAAATCTAACAGAAGAACATCTTCGTAGCTTTCAACAAAGCTAGTTCCTTTGGCATGATTTAGAAGCTGCGTTGCCTTTAATTCTACTACTCCATTTGTTTCTTCTTTTGTATTGATCATCGAATTATTGCTCATGAACAACCCCTTTCTTTGCATTTTCTTTGGCTTCAAATTGGTGGGAGTTTGATGGGAAACTGAGAAAGAATATTCTTCATCTTCTTGGAATGAAAAATCAAGAACTGAAACTGGGCTGTTCTGTTCTTTCCCCTCCTCATCACATGGCCATTCTACCTGTAAAATTAATGCATGTGAATCAATATTAAATCACTACAACAGTTTAGTTAAATCATAGATAGCAGACTCATAATCACAACTAAATCACTATATAGCTAGCTAGCTAGTCTACATACGGCACTTAATTTATCCAGCCGAAAAACAAGGTCTCATATACATATTAGAATAATGTTGTAGACACAAACTATTCTACAAACATTTTATAAATTCACCGATGTGGTATATATCCACATCAATATATTGTGTAAAAATTTGACTATCACATCAAAACAATTTGTTGATCGATATCTTTGAGGTGGACTATGCCACATCAGCAGTTTTGTAAAATATTTATAAAATAGTTTGTGTCTGTAGCATTACTCTACATATTAATGTTTGTCTACGACGACATACTTAAAATATTTTTGACTGTTAATATATATATCAGAGCAAAAATGATGCATAAATATACATTAGTGATACTTTTATAACTCTACGACATTTAAAATTTTTAGCGACACTTTTGTTTTGACAATATCAACCACGTAAATTTTGCCATATATATATTTTTTCAATTATATATGTTTTAAAAAAATGCAAATAGCCTATTTTTTTTTTTTTTAGTTACTAACTTGTTGCATTTTTTATTACTAGCATGGAATAAAAAAAGAACTTTTGCATTACAAATCAAACAAAAGAAATTAGTTCTTAATTAATTAGCATGTTACCTTGGGTTGTACTATCATAGATTCCTGCCAACACCACCAAGGATAATAATTTTTACCCTTTTGAACCTCCGTTTCACCAGCATACCCTCCCTCTTCACTGCACCATAATGGTAAATCTTCCGCAGTAAAATCACTATCGCACCAACTGGATCTACTACTAGTAGACCCTGTTGTAGTAGTAACAGTTGTACAATGATGTGGTGAGGAGGAGAAATCCAACGGTGGAGATTGCTCATCATCAGCCAAGTCTCGGAACGATCTCCACCGTAGAATGTCCTTCACCTTGACCTTAACCGAAATCTCATTTACGTCGACGTTTCCATGCAAATCAGACAGTCCTCTCCTTGAAATGCTTCTTGGTAAAACTGAAGGAGACTTAATGGAGGCAAATGGGAGGTATTTGATTGCCTTGACGAAAAATTTGGACAAGGCTTTACTAGAAAATAACGTAGCATTTAGATTTTCATGGAAAAACGTCTTTTCGTGTTGAAAATTGATGGATGAAAATGATTGTGAATTTTCTTTGAGAAAATCTTTGAGTAGGCGCGGTTCTTGAGAAACTGGAATAAGTTTCGAACCCATAATATTTAGAGAGTTCTTAAATTTTTAGAAATAGGGATTTTGATCTGGTACTAATTGGGAGATCATATGCATATATGAAGGTGTGTGTATATATATATATATATATGATGGAGTTGAGAGGAGAGAGGAGAGAGATCAAAGAAGAAGGTAGGTAGGTTCTTGTTGTAAGGAGGTAGGAAATTAAGGGAGAAACAATGGATGGGGGAGAAGAAGACAGATTTTCTAGCATGGAGAGATAGAGAGCTAGCTAGATGGTATAGTTTATTAATTAGTAATATAATTAATTAAAAGGGGCCGGGGGACAGGATGTTGGCTAGTGATATTTGTTTTATGGGGAGTTTGGAGGATGTCGGAGGTGGAGGTGGAGATTGACTGATTGTTAACCAGTCCAGTTTACATGCATGGCTGTGTATATAATTTATTATGTCTTTGGTTCTTGTTTGGTAGTGTATAAATAGGGTTTAATTATGGGGTATAATTAATAATGTATATAACAATCACATGCAGAGTATTCACCTGGAAAGCTCATAGCATTTTCTTATGACGACTTCGGTTTTGATCCAATTTTCTTGTATCATAATCAGTATCATCACTGTCATGCACTTAATTTTTATTTATTTAAAGTGATAATGTGTCATACTCTTTATGCAGGGTTACACATATTCAAGATTTAAGTTTGTTCTATACGTACTATGAAGGTAAATATTTCCTAAGTTCCTTGGAGTTCCGTTTCTCTTGATCTTTTTCCGGATTTCCCTAGGTCCTTGGCTAGAATTAATTAATGAAATGTATTATTAAATTTAACAAAATTTGTAGTAAATAAAAATTACATATAAATCAAAACATGGAACGATACGAGACAATAGATAAGACTTGTTAAGTGGAGTTCGTTTTAAAATTTAATTAAAATACTTTTCTCATAATAGAAGTAGAATCAACATAACCTAGTAGCCATGATGGAGTCAAACATGGATTATGAAGTGTCGATGAGAAGGTAGGTATATATTGTCATATATATATATATATATATACATATATTGGAGAGTATGGGAGCATTGTGAATATTCTTATTAATTGTGAACGTGAAGCTAAGCGGCGGAATATATATATAGAGAGAGAGAGTCCGGTTCCTATCCGGACTCTGAAAATACCGTTTTTTTTTTTATAAAAAACAACTAATTTTTTTTTAATATTTTATGGAACTGAAATTTTTATATAATACAGTGTTTTGGATGTGATTTGGATACGTTATATAAAATGAGTGCATGCGATGCATGCGGCGGTACATACATATACATTTTTTGGTATAGGTATCCAAATCACACCCAAAACATTGTATTATGGAAAAATTTCAGTTCCATAAAATAATAATTTTTTTTTAGTTGTTTTAAAAAAAATAAAAAAATATAGAGTCCGGATTTGATCAGGTCCGGGAGTCCGGACCTGATCCGCTATATATGTGTGTGTGTGTGATGAAATGATATGCATAAATCCAAAAAATAAATTATAATTTGAAAACTAAGAATTGTTTCTCCTACAAGAGGTAATAGCTCTTGATATTTGGATATGGGTTGCGATTTCATGGAAGGTTCACGTGCATGTTGGTCTATTCTATTGCTAAACAAGGGATCCAATGTTTTTAATTATTTCTAGCTAGCTCGATCCTTAAACTCAAAATACTCCAGAGTTTGACTCATTTTTTGACTTTATTAATTGGTTAATTAACTACTTCTGTTTACAGATCAGCTCGAGTTTATCTGTTTTGGGTATATATATATATATATATATATATATATATATATATATATATAGAGAGAGAGAGAGAGAGAGAGAGAGAGAGAGAGAGAGAGAGATCTAGAGAGAAATAATTAAGCTGTACCTGCAGTGGGAAATGCTAGCTTTCTTTATTAATTTTCCCTTGTTGCTGAACTATTTTACATCTATATTTGTTCAAGGATTTGTCGGGGTATGAAAGAAATGATATCAAGACGAGAAAGGAACTAGTAGTTATATATCTTCATTCATATTTTACACCCCCATCAAATGTTTGTATATATGCATGTGTTTGTTGGTAACTATTCCTTTCCGTTTCTTAAAAATTGATTTTTTTAAGTTAAATTAACCAATTTTAGAATTAAAAATTAAGCACATTATTTAAATTTCCAAACTCATAAAAATTGGAAGTAGTTGTCTTAGAATTTAAGAACGAATAATAACACACTTAACATAAAAAATTATATGAAGAACGAGAAAAATAAAAACACATGATATATCTAAGTTCACTAATTTGGTTAATTTTACTTGTCTGATGTATTCGTTAGACGTCTTACACAATTTACAATGATCCATACACCAAATAATCTATAATAATAACATAGAACCCAATTTCAATTTGGGCGAAAAAGCATAAGAACGGTTCAAATTTATTTTAATTGATTTGGGTGGAAAAACACAAGGACGGTTCAGATCCATTCTACTTTTCAGAGAAAAGAGTGGTGAGCGAAGAAAGTGGAGAGAGAGGAAATGAAAATAGAATTATTGAAACGGAGACTGAGGGAGAATTTTGTTACGCCGTGCCTTTAGACACGAATAATTACTAATATTTTATATTAACTAGAAAATCCTAACTGCTATAACTTAGACTCAAACCTATGAGTCCCAATTATGTGGTAGTGAAAAGTATTAGTCAATCCTAACAAGTTGTAAATTTAATGTAATTTTTTAAGGTTTATAGTTATTACACCTATATTTTAAAAAAAATGATATAAATTTTGATAACAAAAATAATCAATTTGAATTAAAAATCAAATTAAGTCAATTTTTAAGTGAATGAGCGAGTAAAATTAAAACATACAACCAAGTCCCTCATGACTAATGATAAAAAAAATTACTAGCTTAAGTGCCTGAGGTATCTATTCTTACCAAAGATAAAAATATTAAATTCCCTTCAAAACTAGCCTAAAAATAAATAAATTTAAATCTTACATTACTCCGAACTCTTTTTGTAAATAGAGAATTGCATGTGTAAATGGATGTGAATATGAATGAATAGTGTCTCCCAGCTTCAAATTAATATACTTTTTTCAAGAATTATAGTTCACTCAAAATCTGAAATATCAAGATTCCTTGTCCTTAGCTTTTAATTTCTTAAGTATATCAAGTTCTCCGAGTTAATTAATTTTTTGGTAATTGTATTACGGATCGATTTTCATTGTAGTTATTAATTTTTTTTTGTTATAAACATATTACTATACTCTAAAAACTTATAAAATGATTATACTTATAATTCTGTCCAACAAAATGAACGGAAGTGCTGAGTAGACTAACGGTTAACATGTATTAATTATGTGACAGGTGAGGTGAATCGAGTTAATTGATGTTTTCTTAATATTAAATGTTATAATATTTTGTAATATTAATTACAAAATATTATAACAACATTTAATACTAAAAAAATAAAATGTAAAATAAAAATCCAAGCTGGGTTGCTAGATTCCCAGAACAACGACATTTAAATTATTGTCGATCCATAGTAATATTGATGATTAAGCTTTTGGTGACTGATCTAATTGATAAAAATAAATTTATTTGGAAGGTTGAGATGCAAGAAGATAAGATATACCTGTGCGATATTAAATATTATTAAAAAAATACTTTTTCCTTTTAAGTTCATGGAGATAAACTGGTTTAATACTACAATTCTCGTGGGAGTAATTTGGTTTAAACTGGTTTAATATTGATGATCAGGTTTGCTTATAAAATATTACAAAATTATAAAATCATTAATTTGTAATATTTTTAGTTTTTCGATAACGAGAATGTAATAAAAAAAAGTTTAATTCAGTAACCAAAATAAAAATCGACCCCAAGTACAATGACCAAAACATCAATTAACCCGATCCACGCCATCTGCCACATAATTAAAATCTGTCAACTGTTAGTTTACTCAGCACTTCTGTTCATTTTGTTGAATAGAATCACAAGTAAAAGCCATTTTATAAAGTTTTTAGAGCATAATAATACGTTTTTAACATAAAAAAAATTTAATAACCATAATAAAAATCGACCAAAAAGTCAATTAACTCTCTACTCGTCTTATTGGTCAGAGAGTTATTATTGGATTTTAGCTATACTAGAACTTAGTTGATTTTCAAAGACTAAATAAATGTTAGTGATTATAAAGTTATTTAATGAAAAATAATTTATGTCAGTGAATTTTATATCGAGTGAGAATTGTAACTGATGTGAAAATGTAAGCATTAAAATAAAATAATAATATAAATTTGGATCTTTTCTTTATAGCTTTTTATTTCATGTATCTACAGATATCAGAATTTAATATCGAAATTAATTTATCCTCTCATATAACAACACTCTTATCGAATGCTAGTAATTAGCGGTCCAATGTATATGGACATATAGATATACATAACTTTATTACGAATAAATAATTATTTATAAAATAATATAACATAAAATAAATATTCTATCCGTTTCAAAATTAGAGATATTGTTTGACTTTTGAAATTTAATATGCTATCGTTTGATCTCAAAAATTAAATTGTCTGAAATAAATTGATAGGGACTATAATTATTAAAATTTCTTAGTTGTAATTCACTCATGTCCATGTATAAAAAAAAAAAAAAAAAAATTCACTATTTTAAAAAAATCAAATGGAGATTATGCTAAGAAAAATACAGTTGTCCCTGACGGCAGGTGTAATTAAGGGCTGTTTTCTACACAATTAAAAAAAACATATTTGTGTTTTATAAAATGAGTCTCAAATTCAAAATGCTTGAATATCGAATTATTACCTACTTAAAAAGTTACCAATGTAATCAAATTTTAATGAATTCACATTAATTACAAAATTTGAAATTTCACTAATTAATTTAAAAATAATCAGTAAAGTTATGTGGGGAAGGGAATACTCACTCCGTTCCAAAATTAGATATACGTTTTGACTATTTAGAGTCAATTTACGACATCCTCAAACTCAAAATTGATATAAAGTTATTTAGTTTTAATACAACAAATATAACTTTATATCAATTTTAAATTTTAAAATTTTCCGAATTAACTCTAAAAAATCAAAATATATGTGTATATAATTAGACACGCACAAGTACGAGTTTTATGGATTATATTTTAATCCCCTTCAAAAAATACTTGAGAAGCAAAAATATGTGTCAATTCATTTCCTTTTGAATCCCTATGGAAGGATAACATCCGATTAATGATTAATTTGTTAATTTAAGAAAATCATTTAAACTAAAATAGTCTCGTGAGCAATTCTTATGCGTGTTATTCATGCACAAGGATTAATTACAATTATATGTTAAATTATATCATTATCAAGCATTAATTACACTTTGCAACACAATCTTTTTTCTTTCCCTCCTCCTTAGGAATTTCATTTCATCCTAATTATAATATTAATTTCTCCAATACCCTTGAATAAATTAATAATAAAAAAAAAATATGTGAATAGTCAACGATAATTTGATTTTCATTATCCGAAACGGTATCAGAGGCATTATCAGATGGGACCTAAAGATACCGATATCGATCACAAATTTTAGAAATTTCTTTATAAGTACGTATCCCTATCCCTGTTCATATAATCTTTACAAAGAAATATTGTTTCTACCATCTTAGCTCCAAGTTAAGAAGTCTATCTTCCTAGCTCATATTCAATTTCCCCTTCTTTCTTTTTTTATATCAAGGCATGGATAGCTCTTGATTTTTGCTGATTTACTTGACAAGAGTTGAATGATTTTTGGGTCATCAAGTCTTGTTACACAAATTGTTCATCCAAAACATGTTGCTAAGGTTTTGTTTTTTCTTGATATAATGCAGTGATGTCTCCTGATGGCATTGACAAAATTGATTCGAAACGACTAGCAGGTGGTGCAACTGTGTACTATCTGAAAAATATTACTAGAAATGTGATTAAGAAACTCTATATAAACTCTTTGATGGAAATGAAGGGTGAAATAGAGGGAATGGAACTGGTGGACAGTTTACAAAAATCACTAATATCTGAGTATTTGGTTGGGACAAATAATGTGGGTACATCCATTAGTGACGAGGAAAGTTGGGGGACTAATACGCAAAAAAGGAAAGAACAAGATGGGCATACTAGAGATGATTCCTCGGCAGAGAAAATGTAACACCCCTTTCCAAAATAGAAAGAGAGGTTACTCAAAACACAACAAAACTAAGCAAGATCACAGGGCTCTAAACCACAAAAGAATAATCTCATAATAATTCAATGTCATAAGACAAACCATAATAAATGTCACACTAGCTCAATCCACAATCTAAAATAATTATTACAACTTTAAATAAATCAATGTATCGAAACCTAACAAAATATATCAAAACTATTGGATTAAAGGAAGCTCTCGTCACACTTGCCCTTGGTCCCCCTGATTACCTGCCGGAAGAAAAACACAGCATGAGCCAAATGCCCAGTACGGATATAGAATACAATTAATGAACCGAAATAACTAACTCAATTAAATGAAATGAGATGAAATGAACTGAAACGAAACGAAACGAACAAAACTAACACAACGAAATAATAGGCTGAATCAAATGGTTGGGTGTTATTTCATACCGAGCTCAAAACAAATAGTAATATACCTTGCCACACAGGCAAGTCGCATAATGCCACACAGGCAATCAAAATAATGCCATTACGAGCACTCACACATCTGATCACAAGTAATCCAGATGCGTGCAAAATTGGAAGGTGTGTTTGGCACAAACATCACCAATCCGCAAGTAACGTAATGTAATGTAAAACTAGGGTCGATTCGTAAGACCCCAACTTATTATTAATGAAATTTAATTTTCTATTTATTATTTTGAAATAAGAGGGTGATTTGATTAATGTGATAGTTAGGGATAAAATACGCAAATATTTCAAAATAAGTAAGTGGTTATAAAATCATCATTGTTTGGAGAATATTCGTGCTTCGTCGGGAATATTCGCATGCACCTGCCAAAGCCTATGTGGGGCCCCATAACTGAAAGCGATCGGATGAAGAAAACGACAAATATAAGTTGTTTAAAAATAACTACGTGGTTGTTATTCATCGAATATCGTTAAAATACTCAATGGTTAAAACACAAGAAGACACATAAAGATATTGCCAATTATCGATTCTTACGTAAGAAGCGCACTACTTCAATAATGGTTACGATAATTACTTTGCTCAAAGATTTTGTTGAGTTAATAATTGTCAAGCGTTGATATTTTATATTCTTTGTTGTTTCAATAATTGTCATTATTACACAAAGATTTTTCATTATCGAAGCAATAATTCATATTATCCGAATAATATTATTAGATAACATTATTGGCAATGTCTAGAAAGTTCTGCTCTAAGGAGAGGTTTGGTCACCTAATCAATTGCAAAGAAGTTAAGAATTCTTATCGAAAGCCCTATCCCTTAACTGCATGGTTGTCAATAATGTGATTCTCAGAATATTATTTATGAATAATTAATTATTGATTTATATGATGAGGAAAATATTGATTTTATGAGGATATAGATGGAGAAAATTTTAATGTGACAATTGTTGAAAATTAATATTTTATCTTTTCTCGATAAAATAATTCATTTAAATATATTATTTTAATAATATATTAACGATGATATTTTTACAATGAATGTGGGATATATGAGTATATGAGGAGGAAGAGTATTTTTGTGGCATTAAATGTTTAACACATGTTTTGTGTGTTGGTGGACACAATTATCGAATCAAAAATTTGATTATAAATGTAAAAATCGCCTGCTTGTGATTTCGGTCAATTTCTATTTGGAATTTGGAAAAACTTTCTTCTACAGAAAGTTGTAGAGAATTGAATTTCCTATAAAAACTCATGAGATTCGAATTTTTTTGATGAAAGGGCTATTTATTATGAATTATTGAAGTTCCGAAATAATTAATTTTTGGGAGTTTTAGTTAATTATTTTGAGAAAAACGTTTTTTGCAACTAAGTTGATTGAAAGTAGTATGCACACAAGCCAATCATGTTTGATGATAAAGCATATACTTTGTAACAATCTTATTCATTTATTAATAAAAGTATTAATTTATTAAAGGCTTTTAATTATCTACACGTGATCTTTTTTTATAATATGTGATAAACCCATAGTTTTAAGCAATGCTTTTAGAATAATGATGATGATCATTCTAATGAGATCTAAATTCTTTGAAAGCTTAAAACTAAAATAGTTCCCAATCATTGGATTACTAAATTGGGGATTAGTGAATCCGGATAGATTGGTACATACGTTGCATTCTTTCATTGGATGAGGATGATCGATCTCATGATTATTTGTGTGGAGACACTAAAGCAAGTATGTAGGTGCTTATTAGAGAATAAGTTCATCGAATTGGCTGGCTCGCTAAGGAATACCTAATGGAGTTTTATTTGCTGTCATCATAGAATTCTCAGAGTGATAGTAGTCTAGTGATCCTTGGACTTGAGATCATCATAGTATCTTGTGTATGATGAGTTATACTTTGACTTATTCCTTAAGACCCTTAGGGTATATCAAAGGTATGCTTGGGTATAATAAGTTGTATACGGAGATAATGTATGATCAATAAAGAATCTACCACTTCTAATAAAGAAGAGAAATGTCTTATGTGATTCGATAAATGACAACCCAAAGAAGTCCTCGGCCATAAGCGAATGAAATTAGAAAGGAGTTTCTAATTTGCATTATTTGAGTTGTGCATTTAAGGATCGAAATACATATAATTAAATAAAATAAGACTTGACAGTAATTCCATGTCTTATATTTAATTGGGACATTGTATGGTGGAAGGATTCCATGTCTACCTATTTATTTATATATAGTTTGTTGTGTCACCACAAGGCTATATACATTTGAAATGGGATCCTTATTCTCACTAAAGAAATCTTTAATTAGATTTTTGCCGAACTATATAAGTGAGGGTAATATAGTTTGAAGAAAATAGTGGGAGATACCAATTTAAAACAAGACCTAATTTATTTTGGTAATTAATAATAGAATGTATGTTAAAATGTTGTTAATTACAAATTCATTTACGAAATTTTACAATGTCTAAAATTACTATCATCTGCGAAGCATATTAGATGCTAAATTAATCGAATCCAATTAAACGGATTGGTTAAGGAATTTGAGAATAGTTCTCATAGTGAAAAGCTATCTTATGTCCTTAATACGCCTATCCCTCGCAATGGTTGCGCATAATGCCTCCGAGGAAGAGATTGCTACTTTTAGAAAGTGGCAAGATGATGCACAATTATTTCAATGCATCATGCTCGCATCCACGAAGTACGAGCTTCAACACGATGAAACTATGAATGCTCTACTATATTCCCGCACATCAAGTAGTTGATGGTGAGGAAAGTAGACCGATAGATATCGAGATATCTAAGGAGCTCTTCCGATCTAGAATGACCGGCGACACTACTGAAGATGATAAAGTTCTTAACATGATCAATTTGATTGATCAATTAGACAACCGGGTTTTGTCATGGATGGAGAGTTGAGCCAAGATTTGATCTTGCACTCACTCCCTACTCCTTTCATTAATTGTTGTGAATTTTCATATGAACAAGCTAGATATCGCCTTCATTTGATTTGCTTAACATATTGAAAAATGTTGAGAGTCACTTTCCAACCAAGAAAGATCAAGTCTTACCGGTAGGGGCCAAAGGATCTTCCTAAAAGAAGAATGATTCAAAGAAGGTAAATAGAAAGGCAAAAACAAAGGATAATAAGAACAAAACCGATCTTAATAGCAAAGGAGTTTGCTTCCACCGCAATAAGCTTCGGACACCGGAAAGAAATTGCGAGAAGCATCTCTTGCAGAGGCTAACCAAAGAAGCTTAGTGAAGTTTTACATAATACGCTTTTGTTCATGATTGAAATAAATTTTCTTTAAGTCAAGGTTCTACTTGGGTATTGGATACCGACTTTGGTTATCATAAATATAGATTTATGAAGGGACCAAGCAGTATAGAAAGTTAAACAAATATAAGTAATCCTATACGCTGAAATGTAACAAAGGTTGCTACATTAGCCATAGAAACTTATAGTTTAAGAATGCCTACGGCAAGTCTATTAAGTCAATAAGTTGTTATTGTATTCAGATTCCAGCTTGTTAAAATATTATTTCCATTTTATCATTGGACAATGAAATCTTTGGTATTATAATTAAGAACAATTGTTGTTCTATTTATAATAATAATGTTTTGTATAGAATCGAATATTACTTAATAAATTTTGTATACTTGACTTACATGAAAATAATTTTGCATATTGAACAAATTAGTATAAGAAAGGAGATGATCATTCAAAGAGTTGAATGTATGTACTTGTTGAATATAAGTGTAAATTATTTGAAAGGTTCAAATAATTCGTAAGTGAAACAAATTGACAATGTATTAAGATTCTTTGATTAGATCAAGGAATAAATACTTGTGCAATAAGTTTCTAGATCATCTCAAATGGTTTTCATAATGGACACATCCTGATACGCAATAATTGATTGATGTATCTGAATGAAAAATCGTACCTTGTTGGACATGGTGCGGTCCATAATGATTTTACCGACATTCCAATATCCTTTTGGGATAATGTCCTAAAAGCTACCAGATATCTACGAAAATGGTAACCTCAAAGTTCTACCCCAAGATTCCATAAAAGTTATGGATGTGGAGGATTCCTAATCTTAAGTATGTTAAGATAAGGGGTTGTCCAACTTATGTGAAAAGGTTTCAAAGGATAAGCTTGGGACAAGATTTTATAAGTGTCGATTTGTGGGACATCCTAAAGTAAGTTTAGGGTATATGTTCTATAATTCTACTTTGCAAAAGGTGTTTGTTACGAACACGCTACCTTCTAAGATAAAGGTGTTTATCATTGAAGGGCTAGTGGGAGGATAATAGATCTTGAAAAGTTCAAGAACCACAAAACACTATAAGTCAAATAAGAGGAACTCAGTAGATGAACCTATTGTACCACAACCTAATCGTAAATCAAAAATAGTCTTCAAGATACCTAGGAGGTATGGATTCATCATGGATGATGATGATGAGGTACGATCATGTAGAAGATGATGATCCGAGTTACATACGATGAGGTAAGAGTTCTAGTGTGTACAAAAGGGGTCAAGTGGGGCGTCGTGACATTCCTAATATTATATGTTGATATACTACGGATAAGGAATGACATACTAATGCTACAATCAAGAATGATAAAGTTGTCTAAACATTCCTCCATGAATGGTTTGGGACGAGTATCTTAATTGGGGATAAAATCTATATAGATAGATTCAAGAGGATGCTCGACTTAACCCAAGGAATGTATATTCATTTGATGCTAAAGTCGTTTAGCATGGCAAACTCCAAGAGTTGTCTCATGTTGATGAGCTATGGAGTGTATCTCTCTTAATAGTCCGCAAAGACTCCAAAAGAGAGATCACAAAGAAATGTAACTATCATGTATGCAATGAAATATACGAGACCCGATGTCGATCACCATATTATGGAGAAGTTCACTATGAGTCGTTGAAAACATCTTAAAATGCTTAACCTAAGCACTAAGGATGTGATCATATTCATGGTGGGTCTTAATTAAAACTAGAGGGCTTAACAGACTCAAGTTTTTTTTTTTTTTTTTTTGCACTCAAGACGATCGAAAATCCACTTTAAGGTAAAAGCGTTACCTCAAACAAAGGGTGCAAAGAATCGAAAGGTTCCAAACAAAGAAAGAGTTCTTTGGTTTAGTGATAAAGACAAAGTATATAGCTATAAATGAAGTTGCAAGTTGATTGTTTGGATTAAAAGTTCATTACGTAACTAGAATAGTTCCTAAGTCTCATCTTGGATCTAAACATGTGTTGTGGCACTTTCATTTGATTATTAGAATCATTGAAAGATGGGAAATCACTATAGAGATAGTGGACTCTCATGAACAACATTACATATCCATTAACTAAAGCTTATCCAATGTTAGGATAATCGCCACTTAGAGAAGAAGAGTATTAGATACCATGATTTATTGGCTTTAGTGCAAGTGGGAGATTGAAAGTAGTATGCACAACAAGCCAATCATGTTTGATGATAAAGCATATACTTTGTAAATAATCTTATTCATTTATTAATAAAAAGTATTAATTTATTAAAGGCTTTTAATTATCTACATGATGCTATTTTATAATATGTGATAAACCCATAGTTTTAAGCAATGCTTTTAGAATAATGATGATGATCATTCTAATGAGATCTAAATTCTTTGAAAGCTTAAAACTAAAATAGTTCCCAATCATTGGATTACTAAATTGGGGATTAGTGAATCCTGATAGATTGGGTACATACGTTGCTTTGCTTTCATTGGATGAGGATGATTGATCTCATGATCATTTCATGTGGAGACACTAAAGCAAGTATGTAGGTGCTTATTAGAGAATAAGTTCACCGAACGTGGCTCGCCAAGGAATACCTAATGGAGTTTTATTTGTCATCATCAATAGAATTCTGTAGTGATAGTAGAAGACAAGTGATCCTTGGACTTGAGATCATCATAGTATCTTGTGTATGATGAGTTATACTTTGACTTATTCCTTAAGACCCTTAGGGTATATCAAAGGGTATGCTTGGGTATAATAAGTCGTATACATGGAGATAATGTATGATCAATAAAGAATCTACCACTTCTAATAAAAGAAGAGAAATGTCTTATGTGATTCGATAAATGACAACCCAAAGAGTCCTTGGCGGGCGTAATGAAATTAGAAAGGAGTTTCTAATTTGCATTATTTGAGTCAGGCATTTAAGGATCGAAATACATATAATTAAATAAAATAAGACTTCGACAAAGAATTCCATGTCTTATATTTAATTGGGACATCAGATGGTGGAAGGATTGAATTGCATTTGCAAACTATTTACTCAAAGGTTCTTTTTATGATTAATGTTGAAATCTATATTATCCGGAAAGTCGCCGATCGCTAGGGGAGGCTTATCCTATTGTAGAATAAATATTATTTATTTAAATAAATTAATTGTTTAATTTATTTATTTAAATAAGATTAGAATTGTTCTAATTGATTTATTCACAACCTGGTTTAATATGGAGAACCTAAAGGGTCACACCATAAAAGGAAGAATAATTATTTAAAAAGTTAATGGCATAATCGTAATAATATGTTATGTATATTTAATTTAATCTATGGTGATGTAATACATTAAATAGCTTAATATTTAATATTTAATATTTTAGAAATATTAAATATAAATTAATAAGAGTAGTCTTATTAATATTATTACAATTATTATTATTTTAATTTCTAAAAGAGTTTAGGAATTAATTTAATATAAGTACTCTCATTTATTCCTAATCGGATTAGGAAGGAAAATTAGTTAAAGGAGTTTAATTAATTATCCCTAATAAGATTAGGGAGCTTAATTAATTAAAAGAATTTAATTAATTAAATAAAACCCAATTCCTTAATTGTTAAGGTGGGTTGCCCACATCTATAAATAAGAGGAGTCTTATTATGGGTGATGGGGTTGTTGACTTTTGAACGACATAATTCCAATTTGTTGGAGAGTACCTTTTCTATAGAGATAGAAAACTAGGGTTTGAGTCAAATACCCTTTTTCTTGAATCATTATAATTCCTTGGTGGATCACCTCAGAGGCCAAACATATGGGTGGCTAACGCCGATCAAAGGAAGGAACAAAACCCCTTGTGGATTCAAGTTGAACGCGAAAAGGATTTGGAGGTGAACTTGTACACGAGGAAGCTCGATCTTCAAGGGTATGATTTTATTCTTTATCTTTTCGCTTAATTAATAATTGTGCATAAAGGGTGATCCGGGTATATGGTTTGTAAATAATTTTAAACTCGATTTTACACGCTTAGCGCACTTTTTATGCAATTTGATTACAAGATATGAATATTACAAACCTAACAGCCCTCACATGTGATTCAAATGGGCCGAGATCAATTGTTTATAGGTGGGCTAAAGAAAATGTGAAAATATATTAATATTATATTCAATTTTCTCGCTTTGGTGTTCTAAGCATTTTCCTATAAATAGGTGCTTAGGTTAGAATTGAAAACACACCGTAAACCCAAGTTTCTCTCTATTTCTCTCTCGATATATCGAAAGTATTCTTGTGAGTATACTTTGAGTATTGTTAGACGGTGTAAGTTCCTTCAAAGACTATACCCTTATTCCAAATGTAAGTACTAATCTTTCGAGGTAAGGGATGTTATTTTCTTCTCAATGATATTATTTCTTCAATATCATTATACCGAAATATTGATTGAACTTTTTATCAAATTTGGAACTTTTTCATGTCTCAGTTTACTATTCATGAGTTACTATTCACGAGTTACTATTCATGAGTTACTATTCACGAAGTTACTATTCACGAGTACTATTCATGAAGCGTGAAGATGTTTTTTTGTGGAATTTCTATCTTTTGGTGTCTGAGTTACTATTCACGATACTTGACTATTCACGATACTGGCTGACTATTCAATTTAAAAATAAAATTTCTTCTTTTTGTCCAAAATATCTATTCGGATACTAGCTTTGATTGTATCCATGTTTTGATCATTCTTGAATTTTACACCACTATGATTATTTTTGAGGTTTTTTGAACATGGATAAAACAAAGTACGAATCCTTAATCCTTAATCCTTGTCATTTTGTTTCAATCGGATTCGCTTTCTTTAAAAAAATATTTTCATCATCCTCGCCTTAAATGATGATATTATTGAATATCTTTGGCCCGTAGTCTTAAAGATGAATGATTTCTGAAGAATATCTTTGGTCAGAAGTGCAAAGATGAACAGTGTTTAGATGAACACGACTTAATCGATGAATATCTTTGGCACTCAGAGTGCAAAGATGAATATTTGATTCCGATGTATATTGATTGATGTTACAGGATAAAAGATAGACGATGAACTTTTAAATTCATACATGAAGATAGTAGTTTGCATTCTCTACTTAACTCTTCTAATGAATTATTATTTCCATTGCGAATATTGATTTAAAATTTGTTGTCTATCAGATTCTATTAGATTTTTCCTCGTCAAGACTAACGGTAATTTGTTGTATATTATCTTAGTCATGATATTCTTTACTTCGGGCTAGTTGAGCTCACCCTTTTCCTTTTGTTCCATTTTTCTTCTCGTGAGGCGAGAATATAAGCAGTATTTAGTGGGGTATGGAATTTAGGTTTTAGAAAGGATTGTTTAGTAGTCCTCACCATTTTTGTAAAATAATGTATCAATAAATGTGATGAGAATTTATTTGAGTATAGATATTGTCTGTAAGATAATATTTGTATTCAAACTCACAGCTTTCTTGTTGTAATAATAAAGTTGTAGTTGTTTTACGTACCACGTATTGACAACTCGTATAGTGATGATGTATACCTATTTTGGGGGCGCCACAGTTGGTATCGAGCTTAGGGATATGATCTCCGGCGGAGATCGGGAATAGAACTTGGAGGGAGAGACGAGTAAATCCTTCGCTAGTGTGTCTACCTAAGCTTATTTTTTTAGTTGTCAAGATATAAGGATATTATGTGATATATTGATTTCCTTAATTAACCCTTGTTTTATGACAAGATTTGAGAATGTCGAATCGAGAATATTAACAATGGAAATGAGACCGTGGAGACGCTTTGTACTCACCAACGAGGAGAACGTGCAACAGTCAGCAATGTTCCTCCCGTGAACAACACCACTGAAAGCGGATGATGAACGAGGGATGTTTAGAAGCTTTTGCGATTAGCTCATGCAAAATCGACGAGGAGACTCGTGTTCAAAATACACGAGAAATGATAGCAATTCACGGGTTGTCACAAACAAGCAGCTTCAAAGAGTTGGGACCACGAAATTTAAGGGAAAGCCAGATCCGATCATGGCGGAAAACATGGGTCAAACAAATTACCAAGATATTCAATGTCTTGGGATGCACTTGAGAACAGAAGGTTCCATTCGCCACCTTTATGTTCCGTGGCGAGGCAAACCATCTGGGGGAGTCTGCATGAAGCGTACCCATCCAAATTTGACTTAAAGATGTCTTGGGAAACGTTTGAACTATTTAATGACAAATACTTTCCCGAAAGTGTTCAATATACGTAAGAAGAAGTGGAGTTCATCGATTAGAGCAAAACAACACGATTGTCTCTCAAAGATAAGGCAAAGTTTGCGAGTTATCCGTGTTCAGACCTCATTTGGTGGAGAATGAGGAACGTATGACGCGGATGTTTCTTAGAAGTTTGAAACCCAGATACGTCGAGATCTCATTTCTCATAAACTTTCTCTATTCGGATGTTGTAAATGTGGCTCAATTATTAGAGTGAGATAACGAGTACGGTACAACCGAGGACCACAACCAGATCGTACTTGGAGATAGCGAATCAATGTAATAATGATAACCAAATGGAGAAAGAAACAGACGGACAAAAATGGTAACCACTCTGGTGGTAATCATGGCCATGAAAATAGAAGAAGCGAAATCGAGGAGATTTTAAAAGAGGAGATTTAATAACGACCATATGAAGACGACAACAGGTCTTGAAAGAATCGGGTTCTAAGGGAGAGAACGACCACCGGTCATATGCTTTAAATGCGGGAAAGAGGACATATCACCCAAACATCCCCACAACAGCTTCAAGGTATGCTATAATTGTGGAAAGGAAGGACATATCGCCGAGATCAGACGCAGCGAAAACCTAGTTCAATGAGGACGGTGACTCAAAAGATCGTCCCGTAAAAGTCAAAGTCAACGATTCCGGAAGAGCGTTTGTTGTGGATCGTCAAAATGCGAGGAACCCAAACGAGGTGATCACGGTAAGCTATTTATAAATTCTTCATAAGTTTATATCTTACTTGATACCGGTGTTACCCATTCATTTATCTCTCCCGCTTGTGCTCAACGCTTAAACTTGACTCGAGAAATTAGACTTTGACCTTATCTCGTGGAAACTCCGTTAGAGAAACTTTCATCACATCCACTCGCTTTATAAATCTTGTTTGATTTAAGTTGGCACCATTACCTTACCATTGACCTTATCTCTTTAAAGATACTTGCTTTTGATGTGATTTTAGGGATTGATTGGTTAACTACTCATCATGCCAAAATTGATTGTTTTCGTAAGGTTGTTAGTTTTCATATTCCTAACCAACCCGTCAGTATGCAATTCAAGTAACTAAACCATTAAAATCAATCACCGCTATATCTAATCATAAAGTTATTCGCTTATTGAAAAAGCGGATGTCAAGCTTTCTTAGCCCATGTTATGGATTTGAATAAAGACACGTCAAATTTGAATAATATTCTGTTGTTATTGACTTTCCCCGTATTTCTCAAAGAACTTCCTTGTCTACCCCGTAACGTGAAGTTGAATTCTTTATTGATCTTGAACTGGTACAAAGCCCATTTCTAAAACCCCATATCGAATGGCTCTATTGAACTTCAGGAGTTAAAGGTCCAACTACGTGAATTGTTGGACATCGGTTTCATCGTCCCAAGACATCTCCTCGGGGTGCTCCTGCTTTTATTTGTAAAGAAGAAAGACGGAGTATGCGACTTTGTATTGACTATCGGGAATTGAACCATGTCACCATCAAGAATAGGTATCCTCTACCTCGTATTGATGACTTGTTTGACCCGATTCTGAAGGGCATAATTCTTTTCAAAAATCGATCTTCGCTCGGATATCATCACCAAGATTAGAATCGAGGATATTCCAAAGACGCCTTAACTCGGTATGGGCATTATGAATTCTTAGTCATGTCTTTCGGATTGACTAATGCTCCCGCGGCTTTTCATGGATATGATGAACCCAAAGTATTCAAGGAATATTTGGATCGATTTCGTTGTTGTCTTTATTGATGACATCCTTATATATTCCAAAAGTCGTGAAGATCATGAGCACCATTTGAAGTCGGTACTCCAAAGGCTTCGTGAAAACAAACTATATGCCAAATTGAAGAAATGCGAGTTCGTCTTGAGGAAGTAGCATTCCTTGGGCACGTGGTGTCGAAACATGGAGTATCTGTTGATCCGTGAAGATTGAAGCAATACAAAGTTGAGAGAAACCAAGTCGGTGGTGATCAAGTACGTAGCTTTTAGGCTTAGCCGGTTATTATCGGAGATTCGTGGAAGGGTTTTCTCGAATCGCTACTCCATTAACCCAAATAACTCGGAAGGATACAAAATTCGTTTGGAGCGAAGAATGCGAGAAGAGTTTCCAAGAGCTTAAGAGGAGACTTATTTCGCAGACTGTTCTAACAATACCATCCGGTTCGGATGGATTTGTTATCTACAAATGATGCTTGAGCAAAGGGTTAGGATGTGTTCTCATGCAACGTGGGAAAGTCATAGCCTATGCCTCATGATAACTTAAAGAGTATGAGAGGAATTATCCTACTCATGATCTAGAGTTAGCGGCCGATCATTTTCGCCTAAAGATACGGAGGCACTATTATCTATGGGGAGAAAGTGGAGATATATTCGCACCATAAAAGCCTTAAATATTTCTTCACTCAAAAGAACTCAACATGCGGCAACAACGTTGGCTCGAGCTATTGAAAGACTACGACCACACTATTCAATACCATCCTGGAAAAGCGAACGTGGTAGCTGACACGTTGAGTAGAAGATCATTTGCAGGAACGAGTGCGATGATGTCAAGTATACGACGTAGAGCCAACTTTAATAGAAAAAGTTAAGGTTACTCGAAGCCACCAATCCGGAAATGTGATGCGTATGAAGAAGAAAGTACAAGAAGGAGCTATTCCTAAGCGAGAATTGATGAAGAAGGAATACTTGAGTCCACTCTGCACTTTGTGTTCCTAACGACTCGATTTGAAGTACAAGATTATGATGGAGGCACACAATACACCATTTGCAATCCATCCTGAAGTACTAAAATGTATCGTGATCTTCGACATACATTTTGGTGGAACAATATGAAGAGAGAGAGATTGCAAAGTTTATCTCAATGTGTTTAACTTGTCAACGTGTAAAGGCGAACATCCGGTACCTAAGGGTCCATTGCAACCACTTGAGATTCCGAAATGGAAGTGGGAACACATTACCATGGATTTCGTTACGGGTCTTCCTACTCGCTTCTCGAGGCATCAATGCTATTTGGGTTATTGTTGATAGATTAACCAAGTCCGCTTATTTCTTGCCGATACGGAGACTTATTCACTTGAACGCCTTGCTTTAGTATGTACGTGAATGAGATTGTGAGGTTGCATGGCATGCCTGTATCCATAGTTTGGATCGTGACCCAAGATTCACTTCAAGATTTTGGGTTAGCTTGCAAAAAAGCTATGGGCACGGATCTACGATTCTGATTCGGCATACCATCCTCAAACCAGACGGACAATCGAAAAGGACTATTCAAACTCTTGAAGATTTATTAAGACTCGTGTCCTAGACTTCAAGGGCGGTTGGGATAAGTATTTACCATTGGTGGAATTCTCCTACAACAACAAAGTTATCGTGCAAGTATAGGTGTGGCTCCATTTGAATCATTATATGGGCGAAAGTGTCGCTTCCAAAGTATGTTGGGACGAGGTGGGTGAAGCAACCTTTGTTGGGACCCGAAATTGAGTACGTATGACTACGGAAAAAGATCCAAATAATTCGACAAACGTATACAAACGGCACAAGATCGACAAAAGAGTTATGCGGATCTTCATCGAAAGGACGTGGAATTTAGTGTAGGGGATCATGAATTGTTGCGAGTTGCTCCATGGAAGGGAGTTACAAGATTTGGGAAGAGAGGAAAGCTCAATCCACGATTTATTGGTCCATTTCAAATTCTTGACCGAGTAGGAAATGTAGCCTATAGACTCGCGTTACCTCCGAGTATGTCTTGTGTTTATAATGTGTTTCATATATCTCATACTTCAAATATGTGAAAGACCCGAACCACGTTATAGAGTTAGAACCGGACGAGATAGCCAAAGACTTAACGTATGAGGAGGTACTGTCAAGATCTTGGATAGGAAGGAGCATGTCCCTACGCTAAAGAAAGGTCATACCACAAGTTAAAGTTTTGTGGAGGAATCATGCTATAGAGGAAATGACACGGGAATTGAAACGGAAATGAAAGCGAGGTATCCTCACCTTTTGAAACACCAGTGCGTCACGTCGATTTCGAGGATGAAATTTCATAAGGAGGAAGGTTGTAAGACCCCAACTTATTATTAATGAAATTTAATTTTCTCTATTTATTATTTTGAAATAAGTAAGGGTTGATTTGATTAATGTGGATAGTTAGGGGTAAAATACGCAAATATTTCAAAATAAGCAAGTGGTTATAAAATATTCATTGTTGTTTGAGAATATTCGTCGTCGGGAATATTCGTATGCACGACGACGAATCCATATGTGGGCCCCATAACTAAAGCGATTGGATGAAGAAAACGACAAATATAAGTTGTTTAAAAATAATCTTGGCGTGGTTATTACAATTAATCATTTAAAATACCCTGGTTAAAACACGAAGTAATACATACCTGTATTGCACCATTTATTATTCTTACGTAAGAAGGCACTACTCAATAATGGTTACGATAATTACTTTATTCAAAGATTTTATTGAGTTAATAATTGTCGCGTTGATATTTTATATTATCATTGTTGTTTGATAATTGTCATTACACAAAGATTTTTCATTATCGAAGCAATAATTCATATTATTTGAATAATATTATTAGATAACATTATTGGTAATGTCTAGAAAGTTCATCTAATATGAGAGGTTTGGTCACCTAATTGCGCCAAGAAGAAAAAAATTCTTATTGAAAGCCCCTCTATCCCTGAACCTACTGGTTGTCAATAATGTGATTACGTAATATTATTTATGAATAATTAATTATTGATTTATATGATGAGGAAAATATTGATTTTATGAGGATATAGATGGAGAAAATTTTAATGTGACAATTGTTGAAAATTAATATTTTATCTTTTTCCTCGATAAAATAATTCATTTAAATATATTATTTTAATAATATATTAACGATGATATTTTTTACAATGAATGTGGGATATATGAGTATATGAGGAGGAAGAGTATTTTTGTGACATTAAATGTTTAACACATGTTTTGTGTGTTGGTGGACACAATTATTGATCGAAATTTGATTATAGCACAGAAAATCGCCTGCTTGTGGATTTCGGGCCAATTTCTATTTGGAATTTGGAAAAACTTTCTTCAGAAAGTTGTAGCGAATTGAATATCCTATAAAAACTCATGAGATTCAATTCTCGATGAAAGGGCTATTTATTATGAATTATTGAAGTTCAAGTTCAAATAATTAATTTTTGGGAGTTTTAGTTAATTATTTTGAGAAAAACGTTTTTTACAACTAAGTTGGCCTCACATGTGATTCAAATGGGCTGAGATCAGTTGTCTAAGGTGGGCTAAAGAAAATGTGAAAAATATATTAATATTATATTCAATTTTCTGCTTTGGTGTTCTAAGCATTTTCCTATAAATTGGGTGCTTAGGTTAGAATTGAAAAACACACCAGAAACTGAAGTTTCTCTCTATTTCTCTCTCGATATATTGAGCGTATTCTTGTGAGTATACTTTGAATATCGTTAGACGGTGCAAGTTTCCTTCAGCACTATACCCGGTATTCCAGCTAGAAGTACTAATCTTTCGATGTAAGGTGTGACGCCCCCAAAATAGGTATACACAACACCCATTCTGAGTCGCCAAATACATGGTACAAGAAGCAAACTACAACTTCAATAATACAGATGTCGTGTGAAATACGACAATATATAATCGTGAGTTTAAATATAATATTGTCTTCTGACAATATCCACACGCAAATAAATCTCCATCATAATTATTGATACATTATTTTACAAAATGGTGAGGACTACTAAACAACTCTCTCTAGAACCTTCATTCCATACCCCGACTAGTACTCTCGCTACATTCTCGCCTCCCGAGAAGAAAAATGGAACAACAAGGAAAAGGGTGAGCTCAACTAGCCCAAAGAAAGAATATTATGACTAAGATAATATACAACAAATTATCGTTAGTCTTCAACAGGAAAAATCTGATAGAATACAATAGACAACAAGTTTCGTATCAATATTCGCAATGAAATAATAATTCATGTAAGAGTTACGAGAGAATGAAATCTACTATAATCTATGAATTTAATACCCATCATCAATATTTTATCCTCAGTAACATCAATCAATATTCATCTCAAATCAAATATTCATCTTTGCACTATGTGCCAAAGATATTCATCAATCCATTATGTTCATCTCAACACTGCTCATCTTTGCACTAAAGGCCAAAGATATTCATCACCGGTCCATGTTCATTTAAACACTGCTCATCTTTGCACTACACAGCCAAAGATATTCTTCGAAATCATTCATCTTTGCACTACAAAAGCCAAAGATATTCAATAATATCATCATTTAAGACCGAGGATGATGAAAATATTTTAAAGAACGAATCCAAAGGAAACAAAATGACAAGGATTAAGGATTAAGGATTCGTATTTGTTTTATCCATGTCCAACAATACCTCAAAAATAATCATAGTGGTGTAAAATTCAAGAATGATCAAAACATGGATACAATCAAAGCTAGTATCCGTATAGATATTTTTGACGAAAAGAAGAAATTTTATTTTTCTATGAATAAAGTCAGATACGTGAATAGTAGATACGTGAATAAAGGCGACATGCGTGAATAAGAATCCGACACCAAAAGGTAGAAATTCCACAAAAACATCTTCACGCTTCATTTAATAGTACTTTCGTGAATAAGAACTCGTGAATAAGAACTCATGAATAGTAACTCGTGAATAAGAACTCATGAATAGTAACCCCGACATGAAAAAGTTCCAAATTTGATAAAAACTTCAGATCAATATTTCAAAGATAATGATATCAAGAAATAATATCATTACTTAAAAAAAATATATCCCTTACCTCAAAGAATCAAGATTTCTAAGGAAAGGTCATAAGTGATGTCGAATGAAACTTGTACCGAACAAAGAACTCTCAAAGTATCTAAATACTCACAAAATACGCCAATAATATAGAGAGAAAGAGAGAAAACTTTGTTTCGTGTGATTTTCAATTCTAACTTAGCCCTCTATTTATAGGAAAATGTTAGCCCACCAAGCAGACTTCGACTCAAGCACCCGATGGCTTTACCGCTACTATTGCCACCCACCACATTTGAAATAAAATTCAAAGACATTTTTCACCAACCACAAGTGGGGCCCACCAATTCTAGAATTTTCCACCAAAATCATTTATAACCTAATTTCCGAATCACCACCTCTTAAAATTCATAATAAATTATACTATTTTTAATCTGCTCAAAATTTGTGGACATATACTCAACTTATATATGTAAAACATGTCCAAAAATTACAACGATCCAACTATTTGATTAAATATTATAACTCACAAAATAAGTCAGAATAACAATCATTTGATCTTTTAATACCTCCAATCCGACAAAATACAAATAAAACATCTCAAAGATTAATTCCTTCATTAATAACCACATAAATAAATCCATCATTTATATTCATATAAAATAAATATTTCCTTATCATATGAATCAATAATTAATTATTCACAAATAATATTACGTAATCACATTTATGACAACCAGTCGCTCCTGTGAAAGAGGGGCTTTCGATAAAGGATCTCTCCTCATCGGCGCGCAATTATTAGGTGACCAAACCTCTCCTTAGATGTAACTTTCTAGACATTGCCAATAATGTTATCTAATAATATTATTCAAATAATATGAATTATCGATCCGATAATGGAAATATCTTTGTAAAGGACAATTATCAAACAAAGAATAATATAAAATACCAACGCAAAGAATTATTGAATCAATAAAATAAACTATCGAATAAGAATTATCGTAATAATTATTGAGTAAAGGCCTTCTTACGTAAGAATCAATAATTGATGCAATACCGCAGTGCTACTTGCTCAACAACGCGACATTAGTGTGTTTTAACCACCGGGTATTCCAACAAGATTAATTCTGAATAATTACGCCAGCTATTTTTAAACAACTTATATTTGTCGCTTTTCTCATCCAATCGCTTTACATGGGGCTCACACACACGGTCAAGGCCGTCATTTAATATTCCCCGACAAAGATTTAATATTCCACGACCAAACGAATATTCCCCACAAAAATGAATATTTTATAACCACTTGCTTATTTTGAAATATTTATGTATTTAACCCTTAACTATCCACATTAATCAAATCAACCCTTACTATTTCAAAATAATA
Source organism: Panax quinquefolius (assembly GCA_020205615.1). NCBI lineage: Eukaryota > Viridiplantae > Streptophyta > Magnoliopsida > Apiales > Araliaceae > Panax > Panax quinquefolius. The sequence continues at coordinate 115,228,952 of CM035171.1, read as the reverse complement.
AATAAAGGAAATTCCTTTTATTTAAAAAATTTCGGTCTTACAACCTCCCTCCTTATGAAATTTCGTCCTCGAAATCGACGTGACGCATTCGGTGTTTCAAAAGGTGAGGATACCTCGCTTTCATTTCCGCTTCCAATTCCCGTGTCATTTCCTCTATAAAGATGATTCCTCCACAAAACTTTAACTTGTGGTATGACCTTTCATGCGTAGGACATGCTCCTTCCTATCCAAAATCTTAACAGTACCTCCTCATACGCTAAGTCTTCACTATCTCGTCCTGCTTCTAACTCAATAACGTGGTTCGGTTCTTTCACATATTTATGAAGTACAAATATGTGAAACACATTATGAACACGAGACATACTTGAGGTAACGCAAATCTATAGGCTACATTTCTACTACTCGGTCAAGAATTTGAAATGGACCAATAAATCGTGGATTGAGCTTTCCTCTCTTCCCAAATCTTGTAACTCCTTCCATGGAGCAACTCGCAATAATACATGATCCCCTACACTAAATTCCACGCCCTTTCGATGAAGATCCGCATAACTCTTTTGTCGATCTTGTGCCGCTCAGATACGCTGTCGAATCATTTGATCTTTTCTAGTAGTCATACGCGTACTAACTCTAGTCCCAACAATGTTGCTTCACCCACCTCATCCCAACATATCGAGAACGACATTTTCGTCCATATAATGCTTCAATGGAACCATGCCTATATTTGTTTAATAACTATTGTTGTATGAGAATTCCACCAATGGCAAGTACTTATCCCAACTTCCTTTGAAATCTAGGACACAGAGTCTTAATATATCTTCAAGAGTTTGAGTAGTCCTTTCTGATTGCCCATCCGCTTCGAGGATGGTATTCCATACCAATCAGAAATTCGCGCCCATAGCTTTTCTACAACTAACCCAAAATCATGAAGTGAATCTTGGGTCACGATCTAAAACTATGGATACCGGCATGCCATGCAATCTCACAATCTCATTTACGCATATACTAGCAAGACGCTCAAGGAAATAAGTCTCCGTATCGGCAAGAAAAATGAGCGATTTGGTTAATCTATCAACAATAACCCAAATAGCATTGATGCCTTGAGAAACCGTAGGAAGACCCGTAATCGAAATCCATGGTAATGTGTTCCCACTTCCATTCCGGAATCTCAAGTGGTTGCAACGGACCTTTAGGTACTAGATGCTCCGCCTTTACACGCCGACAAATTAAACACATCGAGATAAACTTTGCAATCTCTCTCTCATATTGTTCCACCAAAATGTATGTCAAGATCACGATACATTTTAGTACTTCCGTGATGGATTGCAAATGGTGTATCAGTGTGCCTCCATCATAATCTTGTTCTTCAAATCGTAGTCGTTAGGAACACAATGTCTAGAGTGGACTCAAGTATTCCTTCTTCATCAATTCTCGCCCTAATAGCTCCTTCTTGTACTTTCTTCTTCATACGATCACCCCGGTCAAGATTGGGTCGAGCAACCTTAACTTTTTCTATTAAAGTTGGCTCTATGCGATACTTGACATCATCGCACTCGCTTCCAAGATATGATCTTCTATTCAACGCGCCGCCACCACGCTCGCTTTTCAGATGGTATATCGTAACACGTCAAATGAGTCTCCTCTTGAGTTCTTCAAGTTCTTCCCACATTCCTTGCTCCATTCGAATTTTGTATCTCTACGAATCACCAAGCGTTAATGGAATAGCGATTCGAGAATATCCTTCAACGAATCTCCGATAATAACCAACTAAGCCTCAGAAAGCTACGATTTCGATTATCGACTTAGGTTGCTCTCAATCGCGACTCATATCCCAATCTTGATGCAGACGTCACAATGACACCTATCGCTTTACTATCGCATCTAATACGACGCCCCCTACAGAGAGTCTCGCTTAGTGAATTCCACAAAGGAAGTCACAAGATAAAGGCTCAGTACCAAATTTATAGTTGAATTTTTAACTCTCAAGTTCAATAGAGCCATTCGATATGAGATTTTAGAAATGAGTTTTGTACCGGGTTCAAATTCGATACAAAATTTAATATCGTGCTTTGGGAGTAAGCCAAGAAATTCTTCAGAAATACGTCAGAAAAATCAATAACAACAAGAATATTATTCAAATCGACGTGTCTTTTATTCAAATCCATAACACGGACTAAGAAAACTTGACATCCGTAATAAACGAATGACTTCATGGCTTGATATGAAAATGTTTGACTACAATGGTTTGATCGCTTGAATTCAAATAACAAAGTTGCTTAGAATATGAAAACTAACAACCTTACAAAAGCAATCAATTTTGGCATGATGAGTAGTTAACCTTAAAATCACATCAAAAGCAAATATCTCTATAGAAATAAGGTTAACAGTAATGTGATAGTACCAACCTCAATCAAGCAAGATTTTTTAAACAACGGATGTAATGAAAGTTTCTCCTAATGGAGTCTCCACAGATAGGTCAAAGTTTAATTTCTCCGTAGTCAAGTTCAAACGCTGAGCGCAAGCAAAGAGAGATAAAAGAATGGGTAGAACCCAGATTCTAGTAAGGTATAAACTTCGCAAGAATTTATAATTAACTAACCTGCTAACTTCGTCGTTCCTCAGATTTTGACCCCATCACGACAAACGCCTCTTCCAAGAACCGCTGACTTTGACTTTTCGGGACATCCTTTTGAGTCACCATTTCACGGATCGGGTTTCGATATCGCATAACTCGAGTGATATGTCCTTCTTTTCCACAATTATAGCATACCTTAAACTGCTAGGGCGCTTTGAATGATATGTCCTCTTCTTCCCAAGATTTGTAACATACGACCGGTGGTCGCTTCTCCTCCCTTAAAACTAGTTGCTATCGGGCGCCGACGCCTTCAAATGGTCGTTGTTGAATCTCCTCTTTTAAAATCTCCTCCCGACTCGCTTCTTCTATTTTCATGGCCACGATTACCACCGAGTGGTTACCGCTTTCATCCGTATTCTTCTTTCTCCATTGGTTATCGTTATTCGATGATCGCTATCTTCTTGATGATGATCCTCGTTATGGTCCCTCGGTTGAACGTATTTCGTTATCTCGCCTAACAACCGAGCCTCCGCTGACAACATCCGAATAGAGAGAAAATTTATGAGAAATGAGATATCGACGTACGCCGGTTTCAAACCTCTAAGAAACATCCACATATAATGCTCCTCATTCTCCACCAAATGAGGTGCAAACTCGATAACTCCGCCAACTTCGCCGCGTCTTCGGGACACCGCCATGTTATTCTCGCTTCTAGTCTAATAAACTCCACTTCCTTCATACGACGAATACTTTCGTGGAAGTACTTGTCATTGAATCTGCTTCAAACGCTCCCATGATACGCCGAAAGCGCACCGATGGGTACGCTTCACGCATTCCCACCAAGAATCCGCCTCGCCACTTAACATAAAAGTAGCGAATGGAACTTTCTTTTTTCCGCATCCCAAGACATCGAATATCTTGGTAATTTGTTTGACCCACGTTTCCGCCTTAATCGGATCCGCTTCCTGCAAATTCGTGGTCCCAACTTCAAATCGCTTGGTCGTGACCACCCGTGAATTGCTATCATTTTCTCCTCAGATTTTGAACACGAGTCTCCTCGTCTCGATTTTGCATGAATCGCAAAAAGCTTCTAAACATCCCTCATTCATCATCTCGCTCTCAAAGGGTGTTGTTCACAGAGGTACATTGTCACCTGTCAGACGCTCTCCTCGCTTGGTAAAGTACAGCATCTCCACTGGCCTCATTTACTCCATCATTAATATTCTCATTCGACATTCTCAAATACCGCCATAAAACAAGGGTTAATTAAGGAAATCAATATATCACATAATATCCCTATATACTTGACTTCAACTAACAAATAAGCTTAGTAGGACACACTAAATAAGGATTTACTCTGCCTCTCCCTCCTAGTTCTATTCCCCGATCTCCGCCAGAGATCATATCCCTAAGCTCGATACTAACCGTGACGCCCCCCCAAATAGGTATACACAACACCCATTCTCGAAATTCGCCAAATACATGGTACAAGAAGCAAACTACAACTTCAATAATACAATGTCGTGTGAAATACGACAATATATAATCGTGAGTTTAAATATAATATTGTCTTCTAGATAATATCCACACGCAAATAAATCCCCATCATAATTATTGATACATTATTTTACAAAATGGTGAGGACTACTAAACAACTCTCTCTAGAACCTTCATTCCATACCCCGACTAAGTACTCGCTACATTCTCGCCTCCCGAGAAGAAAAAAATGGAACAACAAGGAAAAGGGTGAGCTCAACTAGCCCAAGAAGAATATTATGACTAAGATAATATACAACAAATTATCGTTAGTCTTCAACAGGAAAAATCGATAGAATACAATAGACAACAAGTTTCGCATCAATATTCGCAATGGAATAATAATTCATGTAAGAGTTACGTAGAGAATGAAATCTACTATAATCTATGAATTTAATACCCATCATCAATATTTTATCCCCGTAACATCAATCAATATTCATCTCAAATCAAATATTCATCTTTGCACTACAGCCAAAGATATTCATCAATCTATTCATGTTCATCTCAACACTGCTCATCTTTGCACTAAAGGCCAAAGATATTCATCACTCATTCATGTTCATTTAAACACTGCTCATCTTTGCACTACAAAAGCCAAAGATATTCTTCAGAAATCATTCATCTTTGCACTACAGTGCCAAAGATATTCAATAATATCATCATTTAAGACCGAGGATGATGAAAATATTTTTAAAGAACTAATCCAAAGGAAACAAAATGACAAGGATTAAGGATTAAGGATTCGTACTTTGTTTTATCCATGTCCAACAATACCTCAAAAATAATCATAGTGGTGTAAAATTCAAGAATGATCAAAACATGGATACAATCAAAGCTAGTATCCGTAATAGATATTTTGACTTAAAAGAAGAAATTTTATTTTTCTATGAATAAGGTCAGATACGTGAATAAGGCCAGATACGTGAATAAGAACTCATAAGAACACACAAAAGGTAGAAATTCCACAAAAACATCTTCACGCTTCATGAATAATAGTACTCGTGAATAAGAATCTCGTGAATAAGAACTCATGAATAGTAACTCGTCGAATAAGAACTCATGAATAGTAACCCCGACATGAAAAAGTTCCAAATTTGATAAAAACTTCAGATCAATATTTCAAAGATAATGATATCAAGAAATAATATCATTACGAAAAAAAATAATATCCCTTACCTCAAAGAATCAAGATTTCTAAGGAAAGGTCAAGTGATGTTGAATGAAACTTGTATCGAATAAAGAACTCTCAAAGTATCTAAATACTCACAAAATACGCCAATAATATAGAGAGAAAAGAGAGAAAACTTTGTTTCGTGTGATTTTCAATTCTAACTTAGCCTCTATTTATAGAAAATGTTAGCCCACCAAGCAGACTTTCGACTCACCACCGATGGCTTTACTCGCTACTATTGCCACCCACCACATTTGAAATAAAATTCAAAGACATTTTTTCACCAACCACAAGTGGGGCCCACCAATTCTAGAATTTTCACCAAAATCATTTATAACCTAATTTCTAATCACCACCTCTTAAAATTCATAATAAATTATACGCTCATTTTTAATCGCTTCAAAATTTGTGGACATATACTCAACTTATATATGTATAACATGTCCAAAAATTACAACGATCCAACTATTTGATTAAATATTATAACTCACACAAATAAGTCAGTAATAACAATCGATTTGATCTTTTAATACCTCCAATCCGGCAAAAATACAAATAAAACATCTCAAAGATTAATTCCTTCATTAATAACCACATAAATAAATCCATCATTTATATTCATATAAAATAAATATTTCCTTATCATATGAATCAATAATTAATTATTCACAAATAATATTACGTAATCACATTTATGACAACCAGTCGCTCCTGTGAAAGAGGGGCTTTCGATAAGGATCTCTCTCATCGGGCGCCGCAATTAGGTGACCAAACCTCTCCTTAGATGTAACTTTCTAGACATTGCCAATAATGTTATCTAATAATATTATTCAAATAATATGAATTATTGATCCGATAATGGGAAATATCATGTAAAAGACAATTATCAAAACAACAATAATATAAAATACCAACGCAAAGAATTATTGAATCAATAAAATAAAATATCGAATAAGAATTATCGTAATAATTATCGAGTAGTGCCTTCACGTAAGAATCAATAATTGATGCAATACCGCAGTCTTCATCGCTCAACAACGCCAGACAAGTGTGTTTTAACCAACGGTATTCCAACAAAGATAATTCTGTAAATAATTACGCCGTTATTTTTAAACAACATATATTTGTCGCTTTCCTCATCCAATCGCTTTCCGTTATGGGGCTCACACATTGGTCACTACCATCGCATTTAATATTCCCCGACATCTATTTAATATTCCACGACCAAACGAATATTCCCCGACAAAATGAATATTTTATAACCACTTGCTTATTTTGAAATATTTATGATTTAACCCTTAACTATCCACATTAATCAAATCAACCCTTACTATTTCAAAATAATAAATAAAGAAAATTCCTTTTATTTAAAAAAAATTTCTGGGTCTTACATAAGGGATGTTATTTTCTTCTCAAATGATATTATTTCTTCATATCATTATACCGAAATATTGGTTGGAACTTTTTATCAAATTTGGAACTTTTTTTATATCGGGGTTTCTTTATTCATGAGTTACTATTCATGAGTTACTATTCATGAGTTATTATTCACGAGTTACTATTCACGAAAGTACTTATTCATGAAGCGTGAAGATGTTTTTTTGGAATTTCTATCTTTTGGTGTCTGATTCTTATTCACGTATCGACACTATTCACGATATCTGACCTTTATTCAATCCTAAAAATAAAATTTCTTCTTTTTGTCCAAAATATCTATTCGGATACTAGCTTTGATTGTATCCATGTTTTGATCATTCTTGAATTTTACACCACTATGATTATTTTTGAGGTATTTTTGAACATGGATAAAACAAAGTACGAATCCTTAATCCTTAATCGTTGTCATTTTGTTTCAATTTGGATTCGTTTCTTTTAAAAATATTTTCATCATCCTCGCCTTAAATAATGATATTATTGAATATCTTTGGCACAGTAGTGCAAAAGATGAATGATTCTCAAGAATATCTTTGGTCAGAATGTAAAGATGAACAGCAGTGTTTAGATGAACATGACCAACCGATGAATATCTTTGGCCTGTAGTGCTAAGATGAATATTTGATTCCAGATGTATATTGTGACGCCCCCAAAATTAGGTATACGTCACCCATCTTGGGACGCCACTTACATGGTACATAAATTCAAATACAAACTTAATTATACATCTGTCGTGTAACATACGACAATACATAAACTGAGAGTTCTAATAGGAATACTGTCATTTAGATAATATCCATACTCAAGGAGTCCTTATTACATTTATTGTCACACTATTTAACAGAATAGTGAGGACTACTAATGCTATCTTTATGACCATCACTCTTTTCCCAGACTCGTCCCAAATATATTCTCATTTCAAAGAGAACGGTGAAAGAAAGGGTGAGCTCAACTAGCCCAAAGAAGAAATATTATGACTAAGATAATGCGAATAAAATTATCATTAGCCTTCAACAAAGTGTTAAATTGATAAAATACAATAGACAACAAGTTTAATCTGCAATGAATATGCAATCCATTAAAAGAGTCAAGTAGAGAATAAAATCTACTATCTTTTAGGTTTTAAAAGGTTTTCATCAATTTTTATCATTGAGACTCGACAATAAATAAACCACCACATCTAATCATCCATGTACCACGGTCAAGGATTTTCATCAAATTATCAATGGTCATGACTATACCGAATCACCCCCGGTCATAATCATACCAAAAACTATCCATCATCGTGCATTCTGAGCCCAACGAGGACTTTTATCACATCATTTATAACAAGCCATGATTATACCGAATGATCCTCGGTCATAATCATACTAAGTTCATCTATGCACGTAAGCCAAAGATAACATAATATATCATGAGGATGATGACAATGACATAATAATTCAATAAAACAAGTTCAAGAAATATTTTATCCAGAATTAAGAACGCTCAAATTGTCAACAAGATACTTTATTTTGTAGAGTAAAATTCAAGAATGATTAGAAGAATATTTCCATGAAAAGATATCTTTGGATGAAACGCAAATATCAAGGATATTCTACTAATTTCATGGAGTATAAAGTCAAAGTTTTAACTTACCGGGTATAATAAAGAATGGAATAACAAAAGAAATCACCACGCACGCAGTATTGCATGTATATGAAAGTTATTCCAATGTAATAATAATAACGGAACCAGTCGTCGTGAAATTCACACCGGCAGGATGATCCAATGTAATAATAAATGCTGAATAATAAACAATGGAACCAGTCCTGTAAAACACACGTATGGATATTCCAAATGTAATAATAAATGCGAATAATAAACAATGGAACCGGTCCAATTAGGTAAAACACACGCATGTGATATTCCAAATGTAATAATAAAGAATGGAATAATGAAAGAAGATCACCAAGTATAGGGGATTCCACGATATGACAAAGTTATTCCAATGTAATAAATAAGGATGGAATAACATAAGGATTTCACCAAGTATAGGTACGCCAGATATACAAAGGTTATGTATAGGGTATACCACTTTTACAAAAGTTATTCCAATGTAATAATAATGAATGGAATAACAAGAGGTTCTCTCTTCATGAATAAGAAAGAATAACACCCTTACGGGTACAACAAATAATATTCCCTACCGTAAAAGATACCGGATATCAAAGTAGTGAAGTACCGTAATACTCTTCTTCTTTCTCTCTATAGATTTTCTCTCTATAAACCTCTCTCTATAATTTCTCTCTGTAGTTTCAAAGAATTCGTAAGAAAATAATGAAGGAATGAGCTTCTATTTATAGGAAAATAGAATGCATAGTAATTAATCCATGAAACGGTCCAGATTGATTTACTTTAATCTGACGGTCCATATTTAAAGCAAAATCTTTTAAATAAAATATCATATATTCTATTTATATAAAAACATTTTACTATGCAAACACTATGCAACACTACGCATGCAAAACACTATCGCAACACTATGCATAATAAAATATAATATATTCTATTTATAGAATAACTTTAATAAAGTATTCTGCTTTTATATAAAAGATGTTTCGCTTTTATTACGTTAATAATACTGAATAAAACAAAACGTCATTATCGCTATAATAATTCATATTATTAATCGACAATAATGGAATCAAACCGAGTGACTTCTCACATAAACATCAATAATCAATACCGTAGTGTTTACTATGCAACCACACGACATCGCATTTTTTACTACCGAAAGTAGTTCAACAAAGATCAATGGTAAAACTTCCATTTATTATTTCAATAAAATATTTTTGTCGCTTTCTCAATCCGATAATAATTACGCTAGGGGGTCCACCAATGATTGAGTAGTTGTATTTAATATTCCCTGCTAAACCTAATATAATATAAACACTTGCATACTTTTGCAAAATTTATAAATACTACCCACAACTATAATATTATCTTAAATTCACACCATAATATTAAAAATTATTTCACAAAAATTTAAATCTTTATTGATAAAATCTGGGTCTCACATATATTGATTGATGTTACGGGGATAAAAGATAGATTTATGAACTTTTAAATTCATACATAGAAGATAGTAGTTAGCATTCTCTACTTAACTCTTCTAATGAATTATTATTTCATTGCGAATATTGATTTAAAATTTGTTGTCTATTGTATTCTATTAGATTTTTCCTGTTGAAGACTAACGGTAATTTGTTGTATATTATCTTAGTCATGATATTCTTTCTTCGGGCTAGTTGAGCTCACCCTTTTCCTTTTTGTTCCATTTTCTTCTCGGAGGCGAGAATATACGAAAGTATGCAGCCTGGGTATGGAATGAAGGTTTTAGAAAGGATTGTTTAGTAGTCCTCACCATTTTGTAAAATAATGTATCAATAAATGTGATGAGGATTTATTTGAGTATAGATATTGTCTGAAGATAATATTTGTATTCAAACTCACGCTTTCTTCATTGTAATAATAAAGTTGTAGTTGTTTCGTACATCATGTATTGACAACTCGTAATAGGTGATGTATACCTATTTTGGGGGCGCCACACGACCCATACGCTTCCCACAACAAAACACCAAATGGCCAACTCCCACCGGAGCACAAAACGGAGACGCCGGGACCGATCACATCGCCATCGCCACGGAGGGTGTCATGCCTCGGTGCCAAGAGGATATGCCATGGTACTCCACGTGTGGTTATAGCTCGTATACCCTACGGTATTCTAACAAAATATAATGTCACAACACATGCGACACAACAAAGGGGTTCTAACATGTACATGTTAAATCTGAAACGAGATATCAACACAAAAGTCTCCAAAAATATTAATATGCACATTACTACAAATATCAAAATAAATTTAGACATGTTGCTTAGTCTACAGATTACAAATATGAGTTCCAACTATGAACGCCAAACGAAATTATCACAATGAATTTGACAAGAAATAATCATGAGGCAATACTAATTTTCAAAACGCATAACGAAACGAACAAATTAAAAACAAAAGAGTCTCGCTGAAAGAGTACGGAATCCGTACCTGGATTAAGCAATGTAATACCCGAAATTCCAATAAAATTCGTTTAGACTCTCTCCGTCCAATCTAATAAATTTTATTAAAATAAAATCATTAATAACGTAATACTATTAAATTTATTATTAACTTTTATGTCTTTAATAGTAAAATTAATTTGTTTAAATTAATCTACATAACTTCTAATATAATTTATCAATCCGGTTTATAAGTTTCATTCTATAACTTAATACTTATTACAATATTATATATATATATATATATATATATAAATAATATATATATATATATATATATATATATGCTTAAACAAATTAAAATGCCACTTTAGTATTATTGACATAGCGATCAATTATATACAAACACAGTTGTAATCTTAGGAAAAAAAAAAAAAACTTTCATTGCATACATTATGCATATAATATAATATATAGCCCTAACCTCTTAAACTTCTAAACTTCTAAAAAGACTTTGTTGTACTCATTAAAAAAAAACTTCTAAGTGATCTACTGAAGGGACAACATAAAAAAAAATATAATCTCTTATAATAATCTGACCTCTTACCTTTATCTCACAATCAGTTTCTTCTTCTTTTGCTTTGCGGCTGCGTGAATTCCTTTTCTTTCTCTCCAGTTACGCGTCAAAGTGATGTCCAATAAAATTAGGTAAGGTTTACCTATCTATTTATTTATTAAATTAGCTTATTAATCTAATTTTAATTATTATTATTTTTTTAAAAAGAATTTAATATTACAAAACACAGATTGGATCCAATAAATTTTAGCCTAACTTTACTAAGTTACTTTACCCATCACTTATTAATATTTATTAGTCCACACAAATTAAATAACTAATTTGACCCAAATAAATAACAAAGTCCAATAAAAAATTTTAAAACAAAAATAATATTAATTATTCAATATTTATTTTTACCGGGTATTACATCACCTACCCCTTAAAAGAATTCCGTCCCCGGAATCAAAAGAATAGAACGTACCTAATTATCAAAAAGATGCGGATATTCCACTCGAATAGACTCCTCAAGCTCCCAAGTGGCTTCCCGCTCCGAATGATTTCTCCATAAAACTTTAACAAACAGAATAGTCTTCCTCCTCATAATTCGCTCTTGGCGATCCAAAATCGCCTCGGCTTGTTCCTCACAAGTAAGATCCTCCCGAATCTTATCGAACGGATATTGCACCACATGCAACGGATGATAATGATAACTCCTTAACACCGACACATGGGAACACATTATGCACGTGAGCTAGTGCGGAGGCAAAGCTAACCGATACGCAACTTCACCAACTCTTTCCAAAATCTCAAATGGACCGATATAACGTGGACTAAGCTTCCCTTTTAACCCAAATCGACGAATGCCCTTCCAAGGAGAAACTTTTAGAAACACGTGCTCACCAGGTTCAAATTCTAAAGTCCTCCTATGCTTATCAGCATAACACTTCTGCCGTGATCGAGCCGACTTCAATTTCTCTTTAGTCACCGCTACCTTCTCCTTAGTGATTTGGACTAACTCAGGCCCTTCGATGGCCCTTTCACCAACCTCATCCCAACAAGTGGGTGCCCGACATTTCCTACCATACAATGCCTCAAAAGGTGCCATTCCAATACTTGCATGCCAGCTGTTGTTGTAAGGAAACTCAATTAAGCTCAAGTAATCATCCCAATTACCCGACCACTCAAGTGTACAAGACCTCAACATGTCCTCTAATGTCTGGATAGTCCGTTCGGATTGCCCATCAGTTTACAGATGGAAAGAAGTACTAAAGTTGAGCCGAGTACCCCAAGCTCGTTGAAACCCTTTCCAAAACCGTGAAGTGAACCGCAGATCCCGATCTGAAACAATAGACATCGGAGTACCATGAAGTCTAACAATCTCCTGCTGAAAGATATGTGCCAATCTATCCACTAAGTAACCCTCATGGATAGCCAAAAAGTGTGCCGATTTAATCAACCGATCCACCACTACCCAAATGGCATCATTCTTCTTAAAAGTCTTCGGCAAACAAGTTACAAAATCCATCGTGATATCCTCCCACTTCCACATTGGAATGTCTAACTGTTGCAGCAATCCACTAGCTCGTTGATGTTCTATCTTCACTTGTTGACAAGTGAGGCACTTCCCAACATATTCAGCCACGTCTCGTTTCATCCCATTCCACCAAAAATTCTTCTTCAAATCTCTATACATCTTTGTAGAACCTGGATGAATAGAAAATGGCGAACTATGAGCCTCAGCCAACATCGCCTCCCGAATGATTGGATCGGACGGTACACACAACCGTTCACCCAACCAAATCACACCATGGTCATCAATCTGAAACTCTCAAGCCGCTTGCCTCCCTCTAAATTCTGCGTCATACTCCACAACTCCCCATCTTCCTTTTGAGCTTTCTTTGACCATGAGATAAGAGAGGCTCCACTCTCATACCCGCCAAATGCCCATCTCGAACCTCGTGACATACAAATCCAACTCGATTCGCTCCATATCCGAAATAAGTCGAGGTTGTGTAATAAGGGGTCGCTACACTCCTCGAACTCTTTTCGGGCCAAGAGCATCTGCAACCACATTTGCCTTCCCGGGTGATACTTGAATTCTAGCATCATAATCTTTTAGAAGCTCCAACCAACGCCTTTGCCTCATATTGAGCTCCTTCGAGTGAAAATGTATTTAAGACTTTTGTGATCGGTGAAGATATCACAAGTCTCTCCATACAAATAATGCCTCCAAATCTTTAAGGCAAATATCATCGCTTTGCTAACTCCAAATCATATGTGGGGTAATTCACCTCATAAGGTTTAAGTCACTTTAGAAGCATAAGCAATCACCTTACCGTGTTGCATCAAAACACACCCCAAACCCTTCTTAGAAGCATCACTATAAATCTGGTAACCTCCAAATTTCGACCAGTAATCTGAAGTATAGGAGTCATCACAAGTCGTTTCTTCAATTCCTCGAAACTCTTCTCACGCTCCTCATTCCACACAAACTTCGTGTTCTTTTCTAATCAATCGGGTCAATGGCAAGGCAAGCAAGGAAAACCCTTCCACAAACCTCCTATAATACCCCTCGCCAAACCCAAAAACTTCTAATTTCATCCTTTCATTGTAGGTCTTGGCCATTTAGTAATAGCCTCAACCTTCGCAGATCCACCTTAATGCTTTCAAAGTGAAACAACATGTCCCAAAAATGCGACTGCTCTTCCAACCAAAACTAGCATTTAGAGAATTTAGCATACAATTTCTCTTTCGCAAAATCCCCAACACCGTATGAAAGATGCTCCTCATGCTCTTCCTTAGACTTTGAATAAACCAAAATATCATCAATAAAGACAATGACAAATTGGTTACTAAGTACTCTCTGAACACCCTGATTCATCAAATCCATAAACACCGCTTCAAGGCGTTACACCGAATGGCATCACCGAAAACTCATAATGCCCATATCGAGTACGAAAAGCCGTCTTAGGGATTTCCTCATCCCTTACCCACAACTGATGATAGCCCGACCTCAAGTCTATCATTGAAAAATACTTCGCCCCCTGAAGTTGGTCAAACAAGTCATCAATCCTTGGCAATGGATATCGATTCCTGATGGTGATCTTGTTCAACTCTCTGTAGTCTATACATAGCCTCATATACCCATCCATCTTCTTCACAAACAAGACTGGAGCACCCCACGGTGAAACACTCGGGCGAATTACACCACGATTTAACAGTTCCTGCAACTGCTCCTTTAACTCCTGCAACTCCAACGGTGCCATCCGAATCTGGCGCCTTTAGAAATAGGCTCACACTGAACAAGCTCAATAGCAAATTCCACTTCCATTGCGGTGGCAACCCTGACAACTCCTCAGGAAACACATCGGAAAAGTCACGGACAATCGGAACATCCTCAATACGAGACTCACCCTTAGAGGTATCTTTCACAAACGCCAAATACCCCTCACAACCCTTTGCCACAAACTTTTCAGCCTTCAAAGCTGAAATCAACTTCAACACCCTACTCGGCTGAGAACCCTGAAACACGAATTTTGGAGATTTTACATCTCCGAATATAACCTTCTTCGCCTGACAATCGATAGTGGCTTGGTGTTTATCCAACCTGTGACGCCCCCAAAATAGGTATACATCACCCATTCTGAGTTGTCAATACATGGTACAGAAACAACTACAACTTTATTATTACAACAAGAAAAAGCTGTGAGTTTAAATACAAATATTATCTTACTAGATAATATCTATACTCAAATAAATCCTCATCACATTTATTGATACATTATTTTACAAAAATGGTGAGGACTACTAAACAACTCTCTAGAACCTTCATTCCATACCCAGAAATAAATACTCGCTTTATATTCTCGCCTCCCGAGAAAAATGGAACAAAAAGGAAAAGGGTGAGCTCAACTAGCTCAATAAAGAATATTATGACTAAGATAATATACAACAAATTATCCGTTAGTCTTCAACAGGAAAAATCTAATAGAATACAATAGACAACAAATTTTAAATCAATATTAGCCGAAATAATAATTCATTAGAAGAGTTAAGTAGAGAATGCAAACTACTATCTTCATGTATGAATTTAAAAGTTCATCGTCTATCTTTTATCCTGTAACATCAATCAATATATATCGAATCACATATTCATCTTTGCACTACTGAGCCAAAGATATTCATCGATTAGTCATGTTCATCTAAACACCTGCTCATCTTTTACACTACTGAGCCAAAGATATTCTTCAGAAATCATTCATCTTTGCACTGACAGGGCCAAAGATATTCCATAATATCATCATTTAAGACCAAAGATGATGAAAAATATTTTTAAAGAAACGAATCCAATGAAACAAAATGACAAGGATTAAGGATTAAGGATTAAGGATTAAGGATTCGTACTTTTGTTTTATTCACGTCCAAAAATACCTCAAAAATAATCGCGGTGGTGTAAAATTCAAGAATGATCAAAACATGGATACAATCAAAGCTAGTATCCGAATAGATATTTTGGACAAAAAGAAGAACTTTTATTTTTCTATTGAATAGTCAGATATCGTGAATAATGCCGAGGTATCGTGAATAAGTAACTCAGACACCAAAAGATAGAAATTCCACAAAAAAACATCTTCACGCTTCGTGAATAGTACTCGTGAATAGTAACTCGTGAATAATAACTCATGAATACAAACTCGTGAATAAGAACTCATGAATAAGTAACCCGACATGAAAAAGTTCCAAATTTGATAAAAATTCCAACCAATATTTCAAAGATAATGATATTGAAGAAATAATATCATTTGAGAAGAAAATAACATCCCTTACCTCGAAAAGATCAAGACTTCTAAATGAAACACCGGATATAGGCTATGACTTGGACTTGCACCGTATAACAATACTCAAAGTATACTCAAAATACTCACAAGAATACGCTCGATAATATAGAGAGAAAAACTTGATTTAAATGTGATTTTCAATTCTAACTTAAGCACCTATTTATAGGAAATTGCTTAGAACACAAAAGCGAAAATTTAATAAATTAATAATAAATTTCCTACACATGCCTAGAATCTGATTTCAGCCATCAAACACATGCCACATTCTAGAAAAAGTAAGAAAAACGTTTTCTAATTTTAAATATTTTAAACTTCCAAAATCAATTATTTGAACTTGAACTTCAATAATTCATAATAAATAGCCCTTTCATCAGAAAATTCGAATCTTGCGAGTTTTTATAGGAAATTCAATTCTCTACAACTTTGCGGAAGAAAGTTTTTCCAAATTCCAAATAGAAATTGGCCAAAATCCACAAACAGGCGATTTTACATTTATAATCAAATTTAGGTCGATAAATGGGGTCCACCGAGCATGTTTAACATGTTTTAAACATTTATTGCAACAAAAATACTCTTCCTCCTCGTATACTCATATATCCCACATTCGTTGTAAAAATATCACCATTATTATATTATTAACATATAATAATATATTTAAATGAATTATTTTATCGTAAAAAGATAAAATATCAATTTTCAACAATTGTCACAATAAAAATTTTCTCCATCTATATCCACATAAAATCAATATTTTTCTCATCATATGAATCAATAATTAATTATTCACAAATAATATTACAGAATCACAATATTGACAACCGCATAGTTCCCGGAAAGAGGGGCTTTCCAATGAGAATTTCTTCTTACTTGGCGCATTGATTAGGTGACCAAACCTCTCCTTAGACAGAACTTTCTAGACAATGCCAATAATGTTATCTAATAATATTATTCAGATAATATGAATTATTGCTTCGATAATAAAAATACTGTGTAATGACAATTATTGAAACAACGGCAATATAAAATATCAACGCAGCAATTATTAACTCAATAAAATACTGAACAGTAATTACTGTAACCATTATTGAGTAGTGCCTTCTTACGTAAGAATCAACAATTGGTGCAATACTGTGACGCCCCCAAAATAGGTATACATCACCCATTCTGAGTTGTCAATACATGGTACAGAAACAACTTCAACTTTATTATTACAACAAGAAAAGCGTGAGTTTAAATACAAATATTATCTTCTGACAATATCTATACTCAAATAAATCCTCATCACATTTATTGATACATTATTTTACAAAATGGTGAGGACTACTAAACAACTCTCTCTAGAACCTTCATTCCATACCCACTCTAAATTTCTCATTATATTCTCGCCTCCACGAGAAAAATGGAACAAAAGGAAAAGGGTGAGCTCAACTAGCTCAAGATAAAGAATATTATGACTAAGATAATATACAACAAATTACCGTTAGTCTTCAACAGGAAAAATCTAATAGAATACAATAGACAACAAATTTTAAATCAATATTCGCAGTGAAATAATAATTCATTAGAAGAGTTAAGTAGAGAATGCAAACTACTATCTTCTATGTATGAATTTAAAAGTTCATCGTCTATCTTTTATCCCCTCAGTAACATCAATCAATATATATCTGAATCACATATTCATCTTTGCACTACTGAGCCAAAGATATTCATCGATTAATCATGTTCATCTAAACACTGCTCATCTTTTGCACTACTGGTACAAAGATATTTTTCAAAATCATTCATCTTTGCCTTCTGGCCAAAGATATTCCATAATATCATCATTTAAGATCAAGATGATGAAAAATATTTTAAAGAAAGCGAATCCAAAGAAACAAAATGACAAGGATTAAGGATTAAGGATTCGTACTTTTATTTTATTCACGTCCAAAAATACCTCAAAAATAATCGCAGTGGTGTAAAATTCGGGAATGATCAAAACATGGATACAATCAAAGCTAGTATCCGAATAGATATTTTGGACAAAAAGAAGAAATTTTATTTTTAAATTGAATAGTGTCGATTATCGTGAATAGTCTTTGTATCGTGAATAGTCTCAGATATCGTGAATAGTCTTAGTATCGTGAATAGTAACTCCGACACCAAAAGATAGACATTCCACAAAAAAATATCTTCACGCTTACCATGAATAGTACTTTTCGTGAATAGTAACTTCGTGAATAGTAACTCATGAATAGTAACCCCGACATGAAAAAAAGTTCCAAATTTGATAAAAAATTCCAACCAATATTTCAAAGATAATGATATTGAAGAAATAATATCATTTGAGAAGAAAATAACATCCCTTACCTCGAAAGATCGATCTTTACAAATTGAAACAGGATATAGGCTATGACTTGGACTTGCATCAGTATAGCAATACTCAAAGTATACTCAAAATACTCACAAGAATACGCTCGATAATATAGAGAGAAAAACTTGATTTCGGTGTGATTTTCAATTCTAACCTAAGCACCCTATTTATAGAAATTCTTTAGAAACACCAAAGCGAAAATTTAATATAATAATATTATATATATTACAAATTCTCTACGCACCTAGAACCATCTGAATTCAGCAACTTGCATGTGTTTAATGAGGCTAACCAAACACAAAAAATGTTTTTGTAATTAAAAATATTTTAAACTTCCAAAAATCAATTATTTGAGACTTGAACTTCAATAATTCATAATAAATATCCTTTCATCAGAAAATTCGAATCTCACTTGAGTTTTTATAGGAAATTCAATTCTCTACAACTTTGCAGAAGAAAGTTTTTCCAAATTCCAAATAGAAATTGACCAAAATCAACAAACAAGCGATTTTACACAGTTTATAATCAAATTTCGATCGATAAATGGGGTCCAATAGATATGTTTAACATGTTTTAAACATTTATTGCAACAAAAATACTCTTCCTCCTCGTATACTCATATATCCCACATTCGTTGTAAAAATATCACCATTATTATATTATTAAAATATAATAATACATTATCTTATCGAAAAAAGATAAAATTTCAATTTTCAACAATTGTCACATTAAAATTTTTCTCCATCTATATCCACATAAAATAAATATTTTCCTCATCATATGAATCAATAATTAATTATTCACAAATAATATTACGAGAATCACAATATTGACACAAAACCGTGCGCTTCCGGGAAGAGGGGCTTTCTAATAAGAATTTCTTTTCTTGGTAGCGCATGATTAGGTGACCAAACCTCTCCTTAGACAGAACTTTCTAGACATTGCCAATAATGTTATCTAATAATATTATTCAGATAATATGAATTATTGCTTCGATAATGAAAAATACTGTGTAATGACAATTATTGAAACAACAGCAATATAAAATATCAACGCGACAATTATTAACTCGATAAAATCTTTGAGCAGTAATTATCATAACCATTATTGAGTAGTGCCTTCTTACGTAAGAATCAACAATTGGTGCGTCTGGTAATAACTTCTTGTGTTTTAACCACCGAGTATTTTAACAATTAATTAGAGTAACAACTACGCTGTTATTTTAAACCACTTATATTTGTCGTTTTCTTCATCCAATCGCTAGTTATGGGGCCCACATATGGGTCGCTACGGCAGTCAAATGCGAATATTCCCGACAGCGATCTAATATTCCACGACCAAACGAATATTCCCAAGCAACAATGAATATTTTATAACCACTTGCTTATTTTGAAGTATTTGCGTATTTTACCCTAACTATCCACATTAATCAAATCAACCCTTACTATTTCAAAATAATAAATAGAAAATTAAATTTCATTAATAATAAGTTGGGGTCTTACAACCTCCCTCCTTATGAAATTTAAGTCCTCGAAATTGGCGTGCGATACTGTGTGTTTGAAAAGGTGAGGATACCTCGCTTTCATTTCCGTTTCAATTCCTGGTCATTTCTCTATAAAGATGATTCCTCCACAAAACTTTAACTTTGTGGTATGACCTTTGCTTGCGTAGGACATGCTCCTTCCTATCCAAGATCTTGACAGTACCTCCTCATCGTTAAGTCTTGACTATTTAAATCGGTTCTAATTTATAACGTGATTCGGTCTTTCACATATTTACTGAAGTACGAGATATATGAAACACATTATGAACACGAGACATACTCGGAGAGGTAACGCGAGTCTATAGGCTACATTTCCTACTCGGTCAAGAATTTGAAATGGACCAATAAATCGTGGATTGAGCTTTCCTCTCTTCCCAAATCTTGTAACTCCTTCCATGGAGCAACTCGCAACAATACATGATCCCCTATACTAAATTCCACGTCCTTTCGATGAAGATCCGCATAACTCTTTTTGTCGATCTTGTGCTTTGTTTGTATCGTTGTCGAATCATTTGGATCTTTTCGGTGATCATACGTACCAACTCGGGTCCCAACAATGTTCTTCACCCACCTCATCCCAACATATTGGAGAACGACACTTTCGTCCATATAATGTTTCAAATGGAGCCACACCTATACTTGCACGATAAACTGTTGTTGTAGGAGAATTCCACCAATGGTAAATACTTATCCCAACCGCCTTTGAAGTCTAGGACACGAGTCTTAATAAATCTTCAAGAGTTTGAATAGTCCTTTCGATTGTCCATCCGGTTTGAGGATGGTATCTGAAGCCCGAATCGTAAATCCGTGCCCATAGCTTTTTGCAAGCTAACCCAAAATCTTGAAGTGAATCTTGGGTCACGATCCGAAACTATGGATACGGGCATGCCATGCAACCTCACAATTTCATTCACGTCATATACTAGAAGGCGTTCGAGGAATAAGTCTCCGTGTCGGCAAGAAATGAGCGGACTTGGTTAATCTATCAACAATAACCCAAATAGCATTGATGCCTTGAGAAACCGTAGGAAGACCCGTGAATTGAAATCCATGGTAATGTGTGTGAGACCCATTTTATCAATAATGATTTAAATTTTGTCGAAATAATTTTTAATATTATGGTGTGAATTTAAGATAATATTATAGTTGTGGGTAGTATTTATAAATTTTGCAAAAGTATCAAGTGGTTATATTATATTGATTGGTCGGGGAATATTCGGTTTAGCGAGGAATATTCGTACAACTACTCAATCATTGGTGGACCCTACAATGTAATTATTATTGTCGGATTGAGAAAACGACAAAAATATTTTATTGAAATAACGACGGAAGTTTTACTGTTGATCTTGTTGAACTACTCGGTAGTAAAAATCACGATGTCGTGTGGTTGCATAAGCGCACGGTATTGATTATTGATGCTTATGTGAGAAGTCACTCAGTTTGATTCCATTATTATTCGATTAATAATATGAATTATTATAAGCGATAATGACGTTTTGTTTTATTCATATTATTAACGTAATAAAATGCGAAAACATCTTTTTATATAAAATGAATACTTTATTAAAGTTATTACATAAATAGAATATATTATATTTTATTATGCATAGTGTTGCATAGTGTTTTACATAGTGTTGCATAGTATTTGCATAGTAAAATGTTTTATATAAATAGAATATATTATATTTTATTTAAAAGATTTTGCTTTAAATATGGACCGTCAGATTAAAGTAAATCAATCTGGACCGCTTCATGGATTAATTACTTGCATTCTATTTTCCTATAAATAGAAGCTCATTCCTTCATTATTTTCTTACGAATTCACTTTGAAACTTGTAGAGAGAAAATTATAGAGAGAAGCTATAGAGAGAAAATCTATAGAGAGAAAGAAGAAGAGTATTACTGCTACTTCACTTTGCCAATATTCGAGTTCTTAAAGATAATGGATATTATTTGTTGTACCCGTAAAGTATATTATTCTTTCTTATTCATGAAGAAACTTTCTTATTCAACAACACCGATCGATTGTGAAACGGCCAGTGCGATTAAAAGGTTTTAGAATTCATGCGACATCGGTAGCGACTCATCCAAAAGCGTAGGTGGAAACACGAAAAACTCTCGGTGATCACCGCTAAACAATTCAAGGAGGGACCACCGGAGTTTAAGGAGAGCCAAAACCACTTCCAGCGGAAGCATGGATAAAGCAGATTACCAAGATATTTGATGTCTTGGGATGTTCGAGGAGGCAAAGGTTCCTTTTGCCGCCTTTATGTTGCGCGGAGGCGATTCTTTGGTGGAATCGGTAAAAGCGTACTCGACTTCTTTGTCTTCAAGATATCTTGGGAGAAGTTCGAGGAGTCGTTCAACGACAAATACTTTCACGAAGTATTCGCCACACATGAAGGAGGTGGAGTTTATCAAGTTGGAACAAAACAATATGGCCAGTGTCGCAATCGAGGTAAAATTTGCGGAGTTATCACGGTTTGCGTCCCACTTGGTGGATAATGAAGAGAGAATGGCGCGAATGTTTTTAAGAGGTTTGAAGCGAGAGATACGTCAACATCTTATTTCTCATAAACTGTGTTTTTATTCAGATGTTGTAAATAGGGCTCGATTAGTGGAGCACGATAACGAGTCAACGCAACTAAAAGAGAGCGCGTACGTAAAATTATAATACCGGAGAGTAGTCATCGAGCGGTGACAACAAGCGTGGAGGAATCAACGGGCCGAGATATGGTAACCACTTGGTGGTAATCGGGGCCAAAATAATAAGAATGGACATTTCAAGAAAAGGAGATTCAACAATGATGGAAAGACGTCAGCACCAGCACCTGTTGTTAAGGAAGGAGAAGGACCACCTATTATATGCTTCAAATGCGGAGGAGAGGGACACATCAGTCCGAACCTGCGCCATGCCGTCAAAGCATGTTATAATTGTGGAAGAGAAGGTCACTTAGCTCGATTTTGTCATTTCATCAAGACAAATTCAACTAGGATGGAGGCACCAAAGGCTGTCCTAGACAAACCAAAGCCGGTAGTTTAAGAGAGAGCGCTTTTTTTCTCGTGACGAGGAACCTGAATAAAATTATCACGGGTAAGTTAATCATAAGCTCTTGCGAAGTCTATACCGTGTTAGATACCGAGTTCTACCCACTCTTTTATTTCACCTAGTTGTGTTCAACGTTTGAATTTGACTCAGAAGAAGTTAAACTTTGACTTATTGGTTGAAACTTCGTTAGTAGGAGCCTTCGTTACGCTTACTATTTTTAAATCTTGTTTAATTCAAATAAACATTTTCAATTACTGTCGATCTTATCTTTTGAAAATATTTGCCTTTGATGTGATTTTCGAATCAATTGGTTAGCTACTCATCATGCTTTTCGTAAGGTTGTTAGCTTTTATATTTATAACAACCTCATTACCGCGAATTCAAAGTAACCAAACCCTAAAGTTAATCATTGTCATATCAAGCCATAAGTAAAGAGCCCCGAACCTTTCGTTGTTGACTTCCTTGTGTGGAATGAACCGAAGCCAGACTTTCTGTAGGCAACATCGTAAATGAAGATGACAAGTTTATAGGTATCATTGTGAGGTGCTATCTAGGTTAAGGGATAGAAGTCACAGTTGGTATCAATGTGATGTACTATCCAAGTCTTGGATGAGAGTCACAGTTTTGAATGATATTTCTATTATTAATAAATTTCCTGGCGTATTCTTGAAGACTTCTTAGCCTACTTAGAGCGTGAAATCGAATTTTGTATTAACCCCAGTACAAAAACCCATTTCTTAAACCCTCAAATATTTCTTCAACTAAAAGGATCTGTTTACGTGGATTATGATGAAAGTCATAATAAAAGCATTGGACTAATAAAAATCATGGGTATACGTGGTATTAGTAAGTGTTATAATGAGTTATGTTGGTTATTATGTGACAACATGAAAGTTTCTTAGAAATCACAAAGAGTTGAAAATCAAATTTTGGTGAAAAACGTAACATGAAATTCAATTGACCATATCTCCTATTATATTTTGAATTTTTGAATGTGGTCAAGTCCTAGAGTTAGATCTATGAGTTACCTAACTAATCCAAGTGGAATTACTGGAAAAGGTGTTGTAGATTTTTGTGTGGACTGATTTTAGCAAAGGAGTGCAAAGCTGCAAAAATCGAAAAAAGTTCTGCTGCCATGATTTTAGAGGGCTGTTTCGGCCACTTAAATTATGAGAAAAAATTCTGGCCTTTTGGGATATGAAGGTATATGGTATAAAGTACCTCCTGTCCAAAAATGAGCTCATTCTGACTTAAAATGATCAAGTTATGACTATTTCAATATTTAGGTTTTTCCGACAAAAAATGCAATAACCGGAGTTCTATAACTCCGATGACCATGAAATTTAAACTAGAAGCTCACGTTAACATGTGTAAGGTCCTGCCAAGATTTGGGAATTTTTGGAGTTAAACTTGAGGTAGCTAATTTCTTAAGGAATTAATTAGAAATTGATTTTTGAAAAATAGTAAATGAATTTTAAAAATTCCGAGAAAAATATATTTTCATTATGGGACTATATTATGCTAAATCCCAGAAAAGAAATATTTTTGGGACTGATTTGGTATTTTTCATTAAAATAGTTTAGTTACGAACATATGAGTTAAATATGTTATGTGAAGTAACAAAGTTGAAAATATGATTTTATGGCTAGAGAATCCTATATAGAGTATATATGCATATTTTTTTTTGATGAGGATTTGATCATTAGTGATGATATCTTATGAGTATGGCATTTTGAATGATTAAATACATTATATGGTAAAGCGTAAACAATTGAGATAAATTGTTTATAAATTTAAGAAGTGATTAAAATATTATTGTAATATTAATGATATTAGATTATGAGATTATTAAGTGATTGATAACATGGGGATATTCTTGAATCTTTGGATAAATTATATTATAAATGTTTAATATTTATCCTTTATCTCATTTGATTGATTCTTTATATCATTATCCTCATGTTTATATTATGTTGAAAGTCATCTGTGGCACTGTAGTGCATAGATGGACTTGGTATGATTATGACCGAGGATTGTTGGTATAATCATAACCGTAATTGAAAACACGATTATCTTTGGCCGTAGTGCATGGATAATTTGTGGTGCGTGATACTAATGAATACACAATTATCTTTGGTAGTAGTAGATAGATAATTCGTGGTCGTGATACTTAATGAATACACGATTATCTTTGGTAGTAGTGCATGGATAATTTGTGGTCGTGATACTAATGAATACACAATTATCTTTGGTAGTAGTGCATGGATAATTTGTGGTCGTGATACTAATGAATACACGATTATCTTTGGTAGTAGTGCATGGATAATTTGTGGTGCGTGATCTTAATGAATACACGATTATCTTTGGTAGTAGTGCATGGATAATTCGTGGTCGTGATACTAAATGAATATCCTTGGCACGGAGTGCGGGGTGATTCGATGATATGAATTAATTATTGAAATGAGTCTCAAAGAATGAAATATTAATTCACGGATGTGGTAAAAGTCATCTTTAGTAGTAGTGCATTGATAGACTTGGTATGATTATGACCAAGGATTATTCGGTATAATCATGGCCAGTAATTGAAAACACGAATATCCTTGGCGATTGGTGCATGGATAATTCGTGGTCGTTGATACTATTAAGTAAAGGCGTCTCGATTATTGGTTTTACATTTGTATATCTTTGGCACATGAGTGCAAAGATGAATTGATATCTTTAGCCTGGGATTGCGAAGAAGAATTTAATATTTTTTTACGATAAAGGTATTCAAGGTATCCTCACCTCTTATCATACCAGTCGTACCCTAATTTCGAGGGCGAAAATTCCATAAGGAGGGAGATTGTGAGATCCCAGTTTTATCAATAATGATTTAAATTTTGTCGAAATAATTTTTTAATATTATGGTGTGAATTTAAGATAATATTATAGTTGTGGGTAGTATTTATAAATTTTGCAAAGTATGCAAGTGGTTATATTATATTCGATTGGTGGGGGAATATTCATTTAGCGAGGGAATATTAATGCAACTACTCAATCATTGGTGGACCCAAACAAAATTATTGTCGGATTGAAAAAACGACAAAAATATTTTATTGAAATAACGGCGGAAGTTTTCTGGTTGATCTTTGTTGAACTACTCGGTAGTAAAAGTACGATAATACGTGTGGTTGCATAAATAGCACCGGTATTGATTATTGATGCTTATGTGAGAAGTCACTCGGTTTGATTCCATTATTGTTGATTAATAATATGAATTATTATAGCGATAATGACGTTTTGTTTTATTCAGTATTATTAACGTAATAAAAGCGAAACATCTTTATATAAAATGCAAATACTTTATTAAAGTTATTCATAAATAGAATATATTATATTTTATTATGCATAGTGTTGCGTAGTGTTTTTGCGTAGTGTTTGCATAGTAAAATGCTTTTATATAAATAGAATATATTATATTTTATTTAAAAGATTTTGCTTTAAATATGGATGAGTCGATTAAAGTAAATCAATCTGACCGTTCATGGATTAATTACTATGCATTCTATTTTCCTATAAATAGAAGCTCATTCCTTCATTATTTTCTTTACAAATTCACCGAAACTCTGAGAGAGAATTATAGAGAGAAGCTATAGAGAAAAATCTATAGAGAGAAAGAAGAAGAGTATTCTCGCTACTTCACTTTGCCAATATTCAGGTTCTTCTAAGGTAAGGGATATTATTTGTTGTACTGCGTAAGTGTGTTATTCTTTCTTATTCATGAAGAGAACTTTTGTTATTCCATTCATTATTATTACATTGGAATAACTTTTGTAAAAGTGGTATACCCTATACATAACTTTGTATATATGCATACCTATACTTGGTGAAATCCTTATGTTATTCCATTCTTATTTATTCATTTGGAATAACTTTTGTATCTGCTGAATCCCCTATACTTGGTGATCTTCTTACATTTATTTCATTCTTTATTATTACATTGGAATATCACATGCATGTGTTTTACACCGACACAGTTCCATTGGTTATTATTCGCATTTATTATTACATTGGAATATCACATGCGTGTGTTTTACAGGACACAGTTCCATTGTTTATTATAATTCAAAGCATTTATTATTACATTGGATCATCCTGTCGATTGTGAATTTCACGACTGGTTCCGTTATTATTATTACATTGGAATAACTTTTGTATCTGAAGTCTGCATGCATGGTGATTTCTTTTGTTATTCCATTCTTTATTATACCCAGGTTGGTTAAAACTTTGACTTATACTCCATGAAATTAGTAGAATATCCATGATATTTGCGTTTCATCCAAAGATATCTTTTCATGGAAATATTCTTCTAATCATTCTTGAATTTTACTCTCTACAAAAGCAGAGATCTTGTTGACAATTTGGGCGTTAATAAATACTAGAAAATTAATTCTTGAACTTGTTTTATTGAATTCTTATATCATTGTCATCATCCTCATGTTTATATTATGTTGAAAGTTATCTTTGGCTTACGTGCATAGATGAACTTAGTATGATTATGACCGAGGGTTCATTCGGTATAATCATGGCTTGATATAAATGATGTGACAAAAGTCCTCGGTGGCTTTGTAATGCGTTGATGGATAGTTTTGGTATGATTATGACCAGGGGGTGATTCGGTATAGTCATGACCATTGATAATTTGATGAAAATCCTTGGCCGTGATACGGGGATGATTAGATGTGGTGGTTTATTTATTAAGTCGAGTCTCGATATAAAATTGATGAAAACCTTTTAAAACCTAAAAGATAGTAGATTTTATTCTCTACTTGACTCTTTTAATGGATTGCATATTCATTGCGATTAAACTGGTTGTCTATTGTATTTTATCGGTTTAACACTTTGTTGAAGGCTAATGATAATTTATTCTCGCATTATCTTAGTCATAATATTTCTTCTTTGGGCTAGTTGAGCTCACCCTTTCTTTCTTTATTCTCTTGAAAATGAGAACATAGTTTGACGAGTCGGGAAGCGGAGTAATGGTCCGGAGGATAGCATTAGTAGTCCTCACTATTACGTGAAATAGTGTGATAATAGTTGTAATGAGGACTCCTTTTGAGTTTGTATAATATCTAGTAGACAATATTTGTATTCAAACTCACGCTTTATGTCGTATTGTACCACAGCGCTTATATTAGTAAGTTGTATTTGAATTTATGTACCATGTAAGTGGAGACCCAAGATGGGTGACGTATACCTAATTTTGGGGCGTCCACAATGTGTTCCCACTTCCATTTGAATCTCAAGTGGTTGCAACGGACACTTAGGTACTAGATGCTCTCGCCTTTACACGTTGGCAAGTTAAACACATCGAGATAAACTTTGCAATCTCTCTCTTCATATTGTTCCACCAAAATGTATGTCAAGATCACGATACATTTTAGTACTTCCAGGATGGATTGCAAATGGTGTATTGTGTGCCTCCATCATAATCTTGTACTTCAAATCGAGTCGTTAGGGACACAAAGTCTAGAGTGGACTCAAGTATTCCTTCTTCATCAATTCTCGCCTTAGGAATAGCTCCTTCTTGTACTTTCTTCTTCATACGCATCGGCTCCGGCCGGTGGCTTGAGCAACCTTAACTTTTTCTATTAAAGTTGGCTCTGTCGTATACTTGACATCATCGCACTTTCGTTCCGCGTATGATCTCTTCTACTCAACGCGTCAGCTACCACGTTCGCTTTTCCAGGATGGTATTGAATAGTGTGGTCGTAGTCTTTCAATAGCTCGAGCCAACGTCGTTGTGACGCCCCCAAAATAGGTATACACAACACCCATTCTGAGTCGCCAAATACATGGTACAAGAAGCAAACTACAACTTCAATAATACAGATGTCGTGTGAAATACGACAATATATACTGTGAGTTTAAATATAATATTGTCTTCTAGACAATATCCACACGCAAATAAATCCCCATCATAATTATTGATACATTATTTTACAAAAATGGTGACGACTACTAAACAACTCTCTACAGAACCTTCATTCCATACCCCGACTAGTACTGCTACATTCTCGCCTCCCGAGAAGAAAAATAGAACAACAAGGAAAAGGGTGAGCTCAACTAGCCCGATAAAGAATATTATGACTAAGATAATATACAACAAATTATCGTTAGTCTTCAACGAGGAAAATCGATAGAATACAATAGACAACAAGTTTCGGATCAATATTCGCGGGCGGAAATAATAATTCATAGAAGAGTTACGTGAAGAATGAAATCTACTATAATCTATGAATTTAACGATCCATCATCAATATTTTATCCCTGTAACATCAATCAATATTCATCTTTGCACTACAGGCCAAAGATATTCATCAATCGGTCATGTTCATCTCAACACCTGTTCATCTTTGCACTAAAGGCCAAAGATATTCATCAGTCGGTCATGTTCATTTAAACACCTGCTCATCTTTGCACTACAGGCCAAAGATATTCTTCAGAAATCATTCATCTTTTGCCTTCTACGGCCAAAGATATTCAATAATATCATCATTTAAGACTGAGGATGATGAAAAATATTTTTAAAGAACGAATCCAATGAAACAAAATGACAAGGATTAAGGATTAAGGATTCGTACTTTGTTTTATCCATGTCCAACAATACCTCAAAAATAATCATAGTGGTGTAAAATTCAAGAATGATCAAAAACATGGATACTGATCAAAGCTAGTATCCGAATAGATATTTTGGACGAAAAGAAGAAATTTTATTTTTCGGTGAATAGTCTTGATATCGTGAATAGTCAGATATCGTGAATAGTCTTGATATCGTGAATAAGTAACTTTCAGACACCAAAAGGTAGAAATTCCACAAAAACATCTTCACGCTTCATGAATAGTACTCGTGAATAGTAACTCGTGAATAGTAACTCATGAATAGTAACTCGTGAATAGTAACTCATGAATAGTAACCCGACATGAAAAAGTTCCAAATTTGATAAAAACTTCAGATCAACATTTGAAAGATAATGATATTGAAGAAATAATATCATTCTGAAAAAATAATATCCCTTACCTCAAAGAATCGATTGCCGGAAGGAAAGGTCGGAAGTGATCTTTGAATGAAACTTGTATCTTGAAAGAACTCTCTCAAAGTATCTAAATACTCACAAAATTAAGCTCAATAATATAGAGAGAAAGAGAAAAACTTTGTTTACGGTGTGATTTTCAATTCTAACTTAGCCCTCTATTTATAGGAAAATGTTAGCCCGCAGGAAGGCGCAACTTGACTTGACTGCTTTTGATGGCTTTACTACGCTACTATTGCCACCCACCACATTTGAAATAAAATTCAGCACATTTTTTCACCAACCACAAGTGGGGCCCACCAATTCTAGAATTTTTCACCAAAATCATTTATAACCTAATTTACGAATCGGTCACCTCTTAAAATTCATAATAAATTATACGCTCATTTTAATTGGTTCAAAATTTGTGGACATATACTCAACTTATATATGTAAAACATGTCCAAAAATTACAACGATCCAACGGTCGGATTAAATATTATAACTCACACAAATAAAGTTTGTAATAACACCGATTTGATCTTTTAATACCTCCAATCCGACAAAATACAAATAAAACATCTCAAAGATTAATTCCTTCATTAATAACCACATAAATAAATCCATCATTTATATTCATATAAAATAAATATTTCTTATCATATGAATCAATAATTAATTATTCACAAATAATATTACGTAATTACATTTATAATGACCAGTACATTCCCGAGGAAGAGGGGCTTTCAGATAAGGATCTCTCACTTCTTGGCGGCGCATTAGGTGACCAAACCTCTCCTTGAGACGAGAACTTTCTAGACATTGCCAATAATGTTATCTAATAATATTATTCAAATAATATGAATTATTGATCCGATAATGGGAAATCTTGTGCGATGACAATTATTGAAACAAAGATAATATAAAATACCAACGCAAAGAATTATTGAATCAATAAAATAAACTATTGAGCAATAATTACTTGTAACAATTATTGAGTAGTGCCTTCTTACGTAAGAATCAATAATTGATGCAATACTGCGTATCTTCTTCAACAACGCCAGCGTATTAGTGTGTTTTAACCACCGGGTATTCCAACAAAGATTAATCGGTAACAATTACGCCTGTTATTTTTAAACAACTTATATTTGTCGTTTTCCTCATCCAATCACTTTCCGTTATGGGGCCCACACATGGTTTTACTTGTGGCCGTCGTGCGAATATTCTCCAAGACGATCTAATATTCCACGACCAAACGAATATTCCCCACAACAATGAATATTTTATAACCACTTGCTTATTTTGAAATATTTGCGTATTTAACCCTTAACTATCCACATTAATCAAATCAACCCTTACTATTTCAAAATAATAAATAAAGGAAATTCCTTTTTATTTAAAAAATTTCGGGGTCTTACAACCTCCCCTCCTTATGAAATTTCGTCCTCGAAATTGACGTGCGTCGGTGTGTTTGAAAAGGTGAGGATACCTCGCTTTCATTTCTGCTTCAATTCCCGGTCATTTCCTCTATAGCATGATTCCTCCACAAAACTTTAACTTGTGGTATGACCTTTGCGCGTAGGACATGCTCCTTCCTATCCAAAATCTTGACAGGTACCTCCTCATACGTTAAGTCTTGACTATCTCGTCCTGGTTCTAACTTCAATAACGTGGTTCGGTTCTTTCACATATTTACTGAAGTACAAATATGTGAAACACATTATGAACACGAGACATACTTGGAGGTAACGCAAAATCTATAGGCTACATTTCCTACTCGGTCAAGAATTTGAAATGGACCATAAATCGTGGATTGAGCTTTCCTCTTCCCAAATCTTGTAACTCCCTTCCATGGAGCAACTCGCAATAATACATGATCCCCACACTAAATTCCACGTCCTTTCGATGAAGATCCGCATAACTCTTTTTGTCGATCTTGTCTTGGATTCAGATATCGTTGTCGAATCATTTGGATCTTTTCGGTGAGTCATACGTCTTAACTTCGGGTCCCAACAATGTTGCTTCACCCACCTCATCCCAACATATTGGAGAACGATATTTTCGTCCATATAATGCTTGAATGGAACCATGCCTATATTTGTTTAATAACTATTGTTGTATGAGAATTCCACCAATGGCAAGTACTTATCCCAACTTCCTTTGAAATCTAGGACACGAGTCTTAATATATCTTCAAGAGTTTGAGTAGTCCTTTCGATTGCCCATCCGTTTGAGGATGGTATGCCATCTTGAATCGTAAATTAGTGCCCATAGCTTTCTACAAACTAACCCAAAATCATGAAGTGAATCTTGGGTCACGATCTAAAACTATGGATCTTTGGCATGCCATGCAATCTCACAATCTCATTTACGTACATACTAGCAAGGCGTTCAAGGAAATAAGTCTCCGTGTCGGCAAGAAATGAGCGATTTGGTTAATCTATCAACAATAACCCAAATAGCATTGATGCCTTGAGAAACCGTAGGAAGACCCGTGAATGAAATCCATGGTAATGTGTTCCCACTTCCATTCCGGAATCTCAAGTGGTTGCAACGGACCCTTAGGTACTAGATGCTCGCGCCTTTACACGTTGACAAATTAAACACATTGAGATAAACTTTGCAATCTCTCTTTATATTGTTCCACCAAAATGTATGTCGAAGATCACGATACATTTTAGTACTTCCGGGATGGATTGCAAATGGTGTATTGTGTGCCTCCATCATAATCTTGTTCTTCAAATCGTAGTCGTTAGGAACACAAAGTCTAGAGTGGACTCAAGTATTCCTTCTTCATCAATTCTCGCTTAGGAATAGCTCCTTCTTGTACTTTCTTCTTCATACGCATCGCATCCGGTTAGTGGGTGGCTTGAGCAACCTTAACTTTTTCTATTAAAGTTGGCTCTGTCGTATACTTGACATCATCGCACTCGTTCCCGCATATGATCTTCTATTCAACGCGTCAGCTACCACGTTCGCTTTTCCAGGATGGCATGGTCAGAACATGTGCTGAAATGAGTCTCCTCTTGAGTTCTTCGAAGTTCTTCCCACATTCCTTGCTCCATTCGAATTTTGTATCTCTGAATCAATTTGCGTTAATGGAATAACGATTCGAGAATATCCTTCAACGAATCTCCGATAATAACCAACTAAGCCTGAAAGCTACGTATTTCGATTCTTGACTTAGGTTGCTCTCAATCGTGACTCATATCCCAATCTTGGATATAGTACGTCACAATGACACCTATCGATTCTTATCGCATACGAATATGACGTCCCCTACAGATGCGGCTTGGGTGAATTCCACAAAGGAAGTCACAAGATAAAGGCTCGGTACCAAATTCTATAGTTGAATTTTTAACTCCTCAAGTTCAATAGGAGCCATTCGATATGAGATTTTAGAAATGAGTTTTGTCTGGGTTCAAATTCGATACAAAATTTAATATCGAACTTTGGGGAGTAAGCCAAGAAATTCTTCAGAAATACGTCGGGAAAATCAATAACAACAAGAATATTATTCAAATCGGCGTGTCTTTATTCAAATCCATAACATGGACTAAGAAAACTTGACATCCGTAATAAACGAATGACTTCATGGCTTGATATGAAAATGTTTGACTACAATGGTTTGATTGCTTGAGTTCGAATAACAGGTTGCTTAGGAATATGAAAACTAACAACCTTACAAAAGTAATCAATTTTGGCATGATGAGTAGTTAACCTTAAAATCACATCAAAAGCAAATATCTCTATAGAAATAAGGTTAACAGGTAATGGTGATATACCAACTTTGAATCAAGCAAGATTTTTTAAACAACGGATGTAATGAAAGTTTCTCCTAATGGAGTCTCCACAGATAGGTCAAAGTTTAATTTCTCCGTAGTCAAGTTCAAACGTTGGCGTAAGCAAAGAGATAAAAGAATGGGTAGAACCCAGGTATCTAGTAAGGTATAAACTTCGCAAGAATTTATAATTAACTAACCCGTGCTAAATTCGTTCGGGTTCCTCGTATTTTAATTTGGCCACGACAAACGCTCTTCCAAGAACCGTTGACTTTGACTTTTACGGGACATCCTTTTGAGTCACCATTCCATTGGATGGGTTTCGATATCGTCTGATCTCGAGCGATATGTCCTTCTTTTCAACAATTATAGCATACCTTAAACTTTTATGGGCGGTTTGGGGTGATATGTCCCTCTTTCCGCATTTTGTAACATACGACCAGGTGGTCGTTCTCCTCCCTTAAAACTAGTTGCTATCTTTGGCCGACGTCTTCAAATGGTCGTTGTTGAATCTCCTCTTTTTAAAATCTCCTCCACTCGCTTCTTCTATTTTCATGGCCCACGATTACCACCGGAGTGGTTCCGCCTTTGTCCGTATTCTTCTTTCTCCTCCGCCGGTTATCGTTATTCGATGACTACTTATCTTGATATGATCCACGGTTATGGTCCCTCGGTTGAACGTATCGTTATCTCGCTCTAACAATGAGCCTGTTGACAACATCTCGAATAGAGAGAAAATTTATGAGAAATGAGATCTTGGCGTATATCTTGGGTTTCAAACCTCTAAGAAACATCCGCGTCATCGTTCTTCATTCTCCACCAAATGAGGTGCAAACTCGGATAACTCCGCGAACTTACGCCTCGTCTTTGGGACAACCGTCGTGTTATTACGCTTCTAGTCTAATAAACTCCACTTCCTTCATATGACGAATACTTTCGGGGAAAGTACTTGTCATTGATCTGTTTTGAAATGTCTCCCATGACATCTTTGAGTCTTGGTTTGGATGGGTGCGCTTCACGAGACTCCCACCAAAGATGTCTCGCCTCAAATCACGGAACATAAAAGTAGCGAATGGAACCTTCGTTCCTCCGTGCATCCCAAGACATCGAATATCTTGGTAATTTGCTTAACCCATGTTTCCGCCATGATCGGATCGGCTTTCCCTTAAATTCTCGTGGTCCCAACTCTTTGAATCGCTGCATTTGTGACAACCCGTGAATTGCTATCATTTCTCCCGTATTTTGAACACGAGTCTCCTCGTGCGATTTTTGCATGAACTGCAAAAAGCTTCTAAACATCCCTCATTCATCATCTGTTCGGTGGTGTTGTTCACGGAGGTACATTGTCGACTGTTGCACGTTCTCCTCGTTGGTAAATCTGCAGCATCTCCACGGTCTCATTTACTCCACTTGTTAATATTCTCATTCGACATTCTCAAATCTTCGCCATAAAACAAGGGTTAATTAAGGAAATCAATATATCACATAATATCCCTATATCTTCGACCAACTAACAAATAAGCTTAGGTAGGACACACTAGCGAAGGATTTACTCGTCTCTCCCTCCTAGTTCTATTCCCCGATCTCCGCCAGAGATCATATCCTAAGCTATGATACCAACTGTGGCCCCCCAAAATAGGTATACACAACACCCATTCGAATCGCCAAATACATGGTACAAGAAGCAAACTACAACTTCAATAATACGGATGTCGTGTGAAATACGACAATATATCTTAATGAGTTTAAATATAATATTGTCTTCTAGACAATATCCACACGCAAATAAATCCCCATCATAATTATTGATACATTATTTTACAAAATGGTGACGACTACTAAACAACTCTCTCTAGAACCTTCATTCCATACCCAGACTAGTACTTTCGCTATATTCACGCCTCCACGAGAAGAAAAATAGAACAACAAGGAAAAGGGTGAGCTCAACTAGCCCGATAAAGAATATTATGACTAAGATAATATACAACAAATTATCGTTAGTCTTCAACGGGAAAAATCGATAGAATACAATAGCACAACAAGTTTCGGATCAATATTCGCGGCGAAAATAATAATTCATAGAAGAGTTACGTAGAGAATGAAATCTACTATAATCTATGAATTTAACAGGTCCATCATCAATATTTTATCCTCAGTAACATCAATCAATATTCATCTCAAATCAAATATTCATCTTTGCACTTTCTGAGGCCAAAGATATTCATCAATCGGTCATGTTCATCTCAACACTGCTCATCTTTGCACTAAAGGCCAAAGATATTCATCGATCGGTCGTATGTTCATTTAAACACTGCTCATCTTTGCACTACTGGGCCAAAGATATTCTTGAAAATCATTCATCTTTGCACTACTGCCCGAAGATATTCAATAATATCATCATTTAAGGCCGAGGATGATGAAAATATTTTTAAGAACGAATCCATTGAAACAAAATGACAAGGATTAAGGATTAAGGATTAAGTACTTTGTTTTATCCATGTCCAACAATACCTCAAAAATAATCATAGTGGTGTAAAATTCAAGAATGATCAAAACATGGATACAATCAAAGCTAGTATCCGAATAGATATTTTGGACGAAAAGAAGAAATTTTATTTTTCTATTGAATAGTCATGATATCGTGAATAGTCTCAGTATCGTGAATAGTCTTAGATATCGTGAATAGTAACTCGACACCAAAAGGTAGAAATTCTACAAAAACATCTTCACGCTTCATATGAATAGTACTAAGTGAATAGTAACTCGTGAATAAGTAACTCATGAATAGTAACTCGTGAATAGTAACTCATGAATAAGTAACCCCAGACATGAAAAGTTCCAAATTTGATAAAAACTTGGATCAACATTTCAAAGATAATGATATTGAAGAAATAATATCATTCTGAAAAAATAATATCCCTTACCTCGAAAGAATCGATTACCGGAAGGAAAGGTCGGAAGTGATCTTTGAATGAAACTTGTCTTTGAGCAAAACTCTCAAAGTATCTAAATACTCACAAAATTAAACTCGATAATATAGAGAGAAAGAGAGAAAACTTTGTTTACGGTGTGATTTTCAATTCTAACTTAGCCCTCTATTTATAGGAAAATGTTAGCCCCGCCAAAGCGGACTTGACTTTTCTTTACACGATGGCTTTACACTCGCTACTATTGCCACCCACCACATTTGAAATAAAATTCAGCACATTTTTTCACCAACCACAAGTGGGGCCCACCAATTCTAGAATTTTTCACCAAAATCATTTATAACCTAATTTACGAATCGGTCCACTCTTAAAATTCATAATAAATTATCGCTCATTTTTAACGGTTCAAAATTTGTGGACATATACTCAACTTATATATGTAAAACATGTCCAAAAATTACAACGATCCAACGGTCGGATTAAATATTATAACTCACACAAATAAGTTTGAATAACAACAGGGATTTGATCTTTTAATACCTCGATCAAACAAAATACAAATAAAACATCTCAAAGATTAATTCCTTCATTAATAACCACATAAATAAATCCATCATTTATATTCATATAAAATAAATATTTCCTTATCATATGAATCAATAATTAATTATTCACAAATAATATTACGAATTACATTTATAATGACCAGTACATTCCCGGAAAAGGGGGCTTTCCGATAAGGATCTCTCCTTCTTGGCGGCTTGATTAGGTGACCAAACCTCTCCTTGAGATGAACTTTCTAGACATTGCCAATAATGTTATATAATAATATTATTCAAATAATATGAATTATTGATCCGATAATGGGAAATCTTGTGCGGTGACAATTATTGAAACAAACAATAATATAAAATACCAACGCAAAGAATTATTGAATCAATAAAATAAACTATTGAGCGATAATTACTGTAACAATTATTGAGTAGTGCCTTCTTACGTAAGAATCAATAATTGATGCAATCTGGTGTGTCTTTGTTCAACAACGCATTATTAGTGTGTTTTAACCCGGGTATTCCAACAATATTAACAGTAACAATTCGCTCGCTATTTTTAAACAACTTATATTTGTGCGTTTTCCTCATCCAATCGCTTTCCGTTATGGGGCCCACACATGGGCATACTGTCGTGCGAATATTCCCAAAGCGATCTGAATATTCCACGACCAAACGAATATTCCCCGACAACAATGAATATTTTATAACCACTTGCTTATTTTGAAATATTTAACGTATTTAACCCTTAACTATCCACATTAATCAAATCAACCCTTACTATTTCAAAATAATATATAAAGGAAATTCCTTTTTATTTAAAAAAAATTTGAGGGTCTTACGATCATTACTTAGCATGTTGAGTTCTTTTTGAGTAAAGAAATATTTAAGGCTTTTATGGTGCGAATATATCTCCACTTTCTCCCCATATAGATAGTGCCTCCATATCTTTAAGCGCTTAAACATTTCTTTGCTAACTCTAGATCATGAGTAGGATAATTCCTCTCATACTCTTTAAGTTGTCGCGAGGCATAGGCTATGACTTTCCCACGTTGCATGAGAACACATCCTAACCCTTTTCTCGAAGCATCATCAGAGATAACAAATCCATCCAACCGGATGGTATTGTTAGAGCAGTCTTAAAATAAGTCTCCTCTTAAGCTCTTGGAAACTCTTCTCGATTCTTCACTCTAAACGAATTTTGTATCCTTAAGGTTAGGCGAGTTAATGGAGTAGCAATTAGAAAACCCTTCCACGAATCTCCGATAATAACCAATTAAGCCCAAAAAGCTACGTACTTGATCACCAAACTTGGTTGCTCTAACTTTGTATTGCTTCAATCTTGGCCGATCAACAGATACTCCATGTTTCGACACCACGTGCCCAAGGAATGCTACTTCCTCGCCGAAACTTCGCATTTCTTCAATTTGGCATATAGTTTGTTTTCCACGAAGCCTTTGGAGTACCGACTTCAAATGGTGCTCATGATCTTCACGACTTTTGGAATATATGAGGATGTCATCAATAAAGACAACAACGAATTGATCCAAATATTCCTTGAATACTCGGTTCATCATATCCATGAAAGCCGCAGGAGCATTAGTTAGTCAGAAAGACATGACTAAGAATTCATAATGCCCGTCTTAGAGTTCTAAAGGCGATCTTTGGAATATCCTCGATTCTAATCTTGGTGATAATATCCGAATGAAGATCGATTTTTGAAAAGAATTGTGCCTTGCAATTGGGTCAAACAAGTCATCATCAATACGGTAGAGGATACCTATTCTTGATGGTGACATGATTGATTCACGATAGTCGATACAAAAGTCGCATACTCCCGCTCTTTCTTCTTTCTGAATAGAGCAGGAGCACCCCGAAAGAGATGTACTAGGGGCGAATGAAACCGATGTCCAACAATTCTCGTAGTTGGACCTTTAACTCCTGAAGTTCAATAGGAGCCATTCGATATGGGGTTTTAGAAATGGGCTTTGTGCAGGTTCAAGATCAATAAAAATTGACTTCACGTTAAGGGGTAGACCGAAGTTCTTGAAATCGTCGGAAAGTCGATAACAACAGGAATATTATTCAGATTTGGCGTGTCTTTATTCAAATCCATAACATGGGCTAAGAAAGCTTGACATCCGTTTTTCAATAAGCGAATAGCTTTATGATTAGATATGATAGTGATTGATTTTAATGGTTTAGTTGCTTGAATTAAATACAACGAGGTTGGTTAGGAATATGAAAACTAACAACCTTACGAAAATAATCAATTTTGGCATGATGAGTAGTTAACCAATCAATCCTAAAATCACATCAAAAGCAAGTATCTTTAAAGAGATA
Organism: Panax quinquefolius; assembly: GCA_020205615.1. Lineage (NCBI taxonomy): Eukaryota > Viridiplantae > Streptophyta > Magnoliopsida > Apiales > Araliaceae > Panax > Panax quinquefolius. The sequence continues at coordinate 115,189,205 of CM035171.1, read as the reverse complement.
AAATCAATGGGTAAGGTGATGGTGCCAACTTGAATCAAACAAGATTTATAAACGATGGATGTGATGAAAGTTTCTCCTAACGGAGTTTCCACGAGATAGGTCAAAGTCTAATTTCTCCTGAGTCGAGTTTAAGCGTTGAGCACATGCGGGAGAGATAAATGAATGAAAGCGACTTAGGTATTCGAGTAAGGTATAAACTTAGCAAGAATTTATAAATAGCTTACCCGTGATCACCTCGTTTGGGTTCACGGCATTATGACCGGTCACAACAAACGCTTCTTCCGGAATCGTTGACTTTGACTTTTACGGGCGGTCTTTTGAGTCACCGTCCCCATTGAACTAGGTTTCACTACCGTCTGATCTCGGCGATATATGTCCTTCCTTTCCACAATTATAGCATACCTTGAAATTGTGGTGCGGTTTGGGTGATATGTCCCTCTTTCCGCATTTATAGCATATATGATCGGTGGCGAATGGAACCTTACGTTCTCCGTGCATCCCAAGACATCGAATATCTTGGTAATTTGCTTGACCCATGTTTCCGCCATGATCGGATCTGGCTTTCCCTTAAATTCGTGGTCCCAACTCTTTGAATAACTTTGGGTTTGTGACAACCCGTGAATCGCTATCATTTCCTCCCGTATTTTGAACACGATTCTCCTCGTGCGATTTTTGCGTGAATGCAAAAACTTCTAAACATCCCCTCGTTCATCATCGCGCTCGGTGTTGTTCACAGGAGGAACATTGCCCGACTGTTGCACGTTCTCCTCGTTGGTGAAATCTGACAGCGTCTCCACGGTCTCATTTCCATTGTTAATATTCTCGATCGACATTCTCAAATCTTTGTCATAAAATAAGGGTTAATTAAGAAAATCAATATATCACATAACATCCTTATATACGGACCAACTAAAAAAATAAGCTTAGGTAGGACACACTAGCGAAGGATTTCCTCGTCTCTCCCTCCTAGTTCTATTCCCCGATCTCATTGAAAATCATATCCCTAAGCTCGATACCAATTGTGGCGCCCCAAAATAGGTATACATCACCCATTACGAGTTGTCAATACATGGTGCGAAAAGCAACTACAACTTTATTATTACAACAAAGAAAGCTGTGAGTTTAAATACAAATATTATCTTACTGCACAATATCTATACTCAAATAAATCCTCATCACATTTATTGATACATTATTTTACAAAAATGGTGAGGACTACTAAACAACTCTCTCTAGAACCTTCATTCCATTACCCAGGCTAAATCTTTCGCTTTATATTCTCTACCTCACGAGAAAAATGGAACAAAAAAGGAAAAGGGTGAGCTCAACTAGCTCGATAAAGAATATTATGACTAAGATAATATACAACAAATTACTTAGTTAGTCTTCAACAGAAAAATTCTAATAGAATCTGATAGACAACAAATTTTAAATCAATATTCGCGGCGGAAATAATAATTCATTAGAAGAGTTAAGTAGAATGCAAACTACTATCTTCCATGTATGAATCTAAAAGTTCATCGTCTATCTTTTATCCACAGTAACATCAATCAATATATATACGGAATCACATATTCATCTTTTTCTGAGGCCAAGATATTCATCGAGTTAATCATGTTCATCTAAACACTGTTCATCTTTGCCTTTCTACGGGCCAAAGATATTCTTGAAATCATTCATCTTTGCACTTTCTGAGCCAAAGATATTCCATAATATCATCATTTAAGGTATGAAGATGATGAAAATATTTTTAAAGAAACGAATCCGATGAAACAAAAATGACAAGGATTAAGGATTAAGGATTAGTACTTTGTTTTATTCACGTCGAAAAAACCTCAAAAATAATCGCGGTGGTGTAAAATTCGAGAATGATCAAAACATGGATCTGATCAAAGCTAGTATCCGAAATAGATATTTTGGACAAAAAGAAGAAATTTTATTTTTAAATTGAATAGTCTCAGATATCGTGAATAGTGTCGTATATCGTGAATAGTAACTCAGACACCAAAAGATAGAAATTCTACAAAAAATATCTTCACGCAACTTCATGAATAGTACTAAATGAATAAAGAACTTTCGTGAATAATAACTCATGAATAGTAACTCGTGAATAGTAACTCATGAATAGTAACCCCGAGATATGAAAAAGTTCCAAATTTGATAAAAGTTCCAACCAATATTTGAGATAATGATATTGAAGAAATAATATCATTTGAGAAGAAAATAACATCCCTTACCTCGAAAGATCAATACTTCTAAACAAACAACACGAATATAGGCTATGACTTGGACTTGCACCGTATAGCAATACTCAAAGTATACTCAAAATACTCACAAGAATAAACTCGATAATATAGAGAGAAAAACTTGATTTACGGTGTGATTTTCAATTCTAACCTAAGCACCTATTTATAGGATATTCTTAGAACACAAAGCGAAAAATTTAATCTAATAATATTATATATATTACAAATTCTCTACGCACCTAGAACCATCTGAATTCAGCAACTTGCATGTGTTTAATGAGGCTAACCAAACACAAAAAATGATTTTGTAATTAAAAATATTTTAAACTTCCAAAAATCAATTATTTCGGAGCTTCAGAACTTCAATAATTCATAATAAATAGGCATTTCATCAGAAAATTCGAATCTCGCGAGTTTTTATAGGAAATTCAATTCTCTACAACTTTGCAGAAGAAAGTTTTTCCAAATTCCAAATAGAAATTGACCGAAATCCACAAACGGGAAATTTTACAGTTTATAATCAAATTTCGATCGATAAATGGGGTCCACCGAGCATGTTTAACATGTTTTAAACATTTATTGCAACAAAATACTCTTCCTCCTCGTATACTCATATATCCCACATTCGTTGTAAAAATATCACCATTATTATATTATTAACATATAATAATATATTTAAATGAATTATTTTATCGGAAAAGATAAAATATCAATTTTCAACAATTGTCACAATAAAAAATTTTTCTCCATCTATATCCACATAAAATCAATATTTTTCTCATCATATGAATCAATAATTAATTATTCACAAATAATATTACGAGAATCACAATATTGTGACGAATAGTTCAGTGAAAGAGGGCTTTCCAATAAAATTTCTTCTTCTTGGCAATGATTAGGTGACCAAACCTCTCCTTAGACGAACTTTCTAGACATTGCCAATAATGTTATCTAATAATATTATTCGAGATAATATGAATTATTGCTTCGATAATGAAAAATCTTGTGTAATGACAATTATTGAAACAACGGCAATATAAAATATCAACGACAATTATTAACTCAATAAAATCTTTGAGCGATAATTACTTGTAATCATTATTGAGTAGTGCCTTCTTCACGTAAGAATCAACAATTGGTGCAATCTTTGTGGCGCCCCCAAAATATGTATACATCACCCATTACGAGTTGTCGATACATGATGCGAAACAACTACTGACTTTATTATTACAACGATAAAAGCTGTGAGTTTAAATACAAATATTATCTTACTGACAATATCTATATTCAAAAAATCCTCATCACATTTATTGATACATTATTTTACAAAAATGGTGAGGACTACTAAACAACTCTCTCTAGAACCTTCATTCCATACCCAGACTTCATCTACTTATTTATATTCTCGCCTCCACGAGAAAAAATGGAACAAAAAGGAAAAGGGTGAGCTCAACTAGCTCGATAAAGAATATTATGACTAAGATAATATACAACAAATTACGTTAGTCTTCAACGAGGAAAAATCTAATAGAATACAATAGACAACAAATTTTAAATCAATATTCGCGGTTGAAATAATAATTCATTAGAAGAGTTAATTAGAGAATCTGCAAACTACTATCTTCCATGTATGAATTTAAAAGTTCATCGTCTATCTTTTATCCTGTAACATCAATCAATATATATCTTGGAATCACATATTCATCTTTGCACTCTGAGCCAAGATATTCATCGATTGGTCATATTCATTTAAACACTGTTCATCTTTTCTGGGCCAAAGATATTCTTCGAAATCATTCATCTTTTTTCGTGCTACAAAGGCGAAAGATATTCCATAATATCATCATTTAAGGTAAAGATGATGAAAAATATTTTAAAAAACGAATCCATTGAAACAAAATGACAAGGATTAAGGATTAAGGATTACGTACTTTGTTTTATTCACGTCCAAAATACCTCAAAAATAATCGCGAGTGGTGTAAAATTGAGAATGATCAAAATATGGATCTGATCAAAGCTAGTATCCGAATAGATATTTTGGACAAAAAGAAGAAATTTTATTTTTAATTGAATAGTCTGGTAGTATCGTGAATAGTCTTGCCGTATCGTGAATAGTCTTAGTATCGTAAATAGTAACTCAGACACCAAAAGATAGAAATTCCACAAAAAAAACATCTTCACGCTTCATGAATAGTACTTTCGTGAATAGTAACTCGTGAATAGTAACTCATGAATACAAACTAAGTGAATAATAACTCATGAATAGTAACCCCGAGCATGAAAAAAGTTCCAAATTTGATAAAAATTCCAACCAATATTTGAAGTAATGATATTGAAGAAATAATATCATTTGAGAAGAAAATAACATCCACTTACCTCGAAAGATCGATCTTACATTTGAAACAGGATATAGGCTATGACTTGGACTTGCATCGTATAGCAATACTCAAAGTATACTCAAAATACTCACAAGAATAAACTCGATAATATAGAGAGAAAACTTGGGATTTAAATGTGATTTTCAATTCTAACCTAAGCACCTATTTATAGAAATTGCTTAGAACACCAAAGCGAAAAATTTAATATAATAATATTATATATATTACAAATTCTCTACGCACCTAGAACCATCTGAATTCAGCAACTTGCATGTGTTTAATGAGGCTAACCAAACACAAAAAAATGTTTTGTAATTAAAATATTTTAAACTTCAAAAAATTAATTATTTGAACTTGAACTTCAATAATTCATAATAAATAGCCCTTTCATCAGAAAATTCGAATCTCGCGAGTTTTATAGGAAATTCAATTCTCTACAACTTTGCGGAAGAAAGTTTTCCAAGATCCAAATAGAAATTGATCGAAATCCACAAGCAGGCGATTTTACGGTATAATCAAATTTTGGTCAATAAATGGGGTCCACAGACATGTTTAACATGTATTAAACATTTATTGCAACAAAATACTCTTCCTCCTCGTATACTCATATATCCCACATTCGTTGTAAAAATATCACCATTATTATATTATTAAAATATAATAATACATTATCTTATCGAGAAAAGATAAAATTTCAATTTTCAACAATTGTCACATTAAAATTTTTCTCCATCTATATCCACATAAAATCAATATTTTCCTCATAATATGAATCAATAATTAATTATTCACAAATAATATTACGAGAATCACAATATTGATGACCCAGGCGGTTCCCCGAAAAGAGGGGCTTTCGATAAGAATTTCTTCTTCTTCAAGCGCGCTTGATTAGGTGACCAAACCTCTCCTTAGGCGAACTTTCTAGACATTGCCAATAATGTTATCTAATAATATTATTCGGATAATATGAATTATTAGCTTCGATAATGAAAAATCTTTGTGTAATAATGACAATTATTGAAACAACGACGATATAAAATATCAACGCGACAATTATTAACTCGATAAAATATTGAGCGATAATTCACGTAACCATTATTGAGTAGTGCCTTCTTACGTAAGAATCAACAATTGGTGCAATCTGGGTAATGCTTCTTGTGTTTTAACCAATTTAGTATTTTAACGATGATAACTTGTAACAACTACGTAGTTATTTTAAACCACTTATATTTGTCGTTTTCTTCATCGAATCGCTTTTTCAGTTATGGGGCCCACACATGGTCATACGTAGTCGTATGCGAATATTCCCAAGCGATCACGAATATTCCACGACCAAACGAATATTCCCAAGCAATGATGAATATTTTATAACCACTGCTTATTTTGAAGTATTTGCGTATTTTACCCCTAACTATCCACATTAATCAAATCAACCCTTACTATTTCAAAATAATAAATAGAAAATTAAATTTCATTAATAATAAGTTGGGGTCTTACAAATCTGGTGTCTTCTTGTGTTTTAACCACCCCAGGGTATTTTAACGATATTAATTGATATAACTAAACGTCGTTATTTTTAAACCACTTATATTTATCGTTTTCTTCATCCAATCGCTTTCCGTTTATGGGGCCCACATGGCATTTGCGTCGTCGTCTGAATATTTCCGAAGCGATCTGAATATTCCACGACCAAAACGAATATTCCCAAACAACAATGAATATTTTATAACCACTTGCTTATTTTGAAATATTTGCGTATCTTACCCCCTAACTATCCACATTAATTAAATCAACCCTTACTATTTCAAAATAATAAATAGAAAATTAAATTTCATTAATAATAAGTTGGGGTCTTACAACCTCCCTCCTTATGAAATTTCGTCCTCGAAATTGGCGTGCGATACTGGTGTTTCAAAAGGTGAGGATACCTCGCTTTCATTTCGTTTCCAATTCCAGGTCATTTCCTCTATAGCATGATTCCTCCACAAAACTTTAACTTGTGGTATGACCTTTCTTGGCGTAGGACATGCTCCTTCTATCCAAGATCTTGGCGGTACCTCCTCATATACGTTAAGTCTTTGGCTATCTCGTCCAGGTTCTAACTTTCTATAACATGGTTGGGTCTTTCACATATTTACTGAAATGGATATGAAACACATTAAGAACACGAGACATACTCGGAGATGTAGCGAGTCTATAGGCTACATTTCCTACTCGGTCAAGAATTTGAAATGGACCAATAAATCGTGGATTGAGCTTTCCTCTCTTCCCCAATCTTGTAACTCCTTCCATGGAAGCGACTCATGCAACAATACATGATCCCCTACACTAAATTCCACGTCCTTTCGATGAAGATCCGCATAACTCTTTTGTCGATCTTGTCTGCGTTTTGTATCGTTGTCAAATCATTTGAATCTTTTCGGTGATCATAATACGTCTTAACTTCGCGTCCCAACAATGTTTCTTCACCCACCTCATCCCAACATATTGGAGAGCGACACTTTCGTCCATATAATGCTTCAAATGGAGCCACACTTTATACTTGCACGATAAGCTTGTTGTTGTAGGAGAATTCCACCATGGTAAATACTTATCCCAAAGCGCCCTTGAAGTCTAGGACACGAGTCTTAATAGATCTTCAAGAGTTTGAATAGTCCTCTCGGATTAATCGTCCGTTTGAGGATGGTATCTTACGAATCAATCGTAAATCCGTGCCCATAGCTTTTTTGCAAGCTAACCCAAAATCTTGAAGTGAATCTTGGGTCACGATCTGAAACTATGGATCTGGGCATGCCATGCAACCTCACAATCTCATTCCGTCACATACTAGCAAGGCGTTCAGTGAATAAGTCTCCCGTGTCGATGAAATGAAAGCGGACTTGGTTAATCTATCAACAATAACCCAAATAGCATTGATGCCACGAGAAAAGCCGTAGGAAGACCAAAATTGAAATCCATGGTAATTGTGGCGCCCCCAAAATAGGTATACATCACCCATTACGAGTTGTCAATACATGATGCGAAACAACTACAATTTTATTATTACAACGATGAAAGCGTGAGTTTAAATACAAATATTATCTTACAACAATATTTATACTCACATAAATCCTCATCACATTTATTGATACATTATTTTACAAAATGGTGAGGACTACTAAACAATCCTTTCTAAAACCTTCATTCCATACCCAGGCTAATTACTTCATATATATTCTAGCCTCACGAGAAGAATGGAACAAAAAGGAAAAGGGTGAGCTCAACTAGCTCGATAAAGAATATTATGACTAAGATAATATACAACAAATTATCGTTAGTCTTGACGAGGAAAAATTTAATAGAATCTGATAGACAACAAATTTTCAATCAATATTATGGTGAAATAATAATTCATTAGAAGAGTTAAGTAGAGAATGCAAACTACTATCTTACATGTATGAATTTAAAGTTCATCGTCTATCTTTTATCCACATAACAACAATCGATATACATCGGAATCAAATATTCATCTTTGCACTACGGGCGAAGATATTCATCGATTAGTCATATTCATTTAAACACTGTTCATCTTTTTTTACTGAGCCAAAGATATTAATCGATCGGTCGTATTCATCTCGACACCTTTTCATCTTTTTACTTCTGAGGCCAAGATATTCTTGAAATCATTCATCTTTTTACTACTGGCCGAAGATATTCAATAATATCATCATTTAAGGTGAGGATGATGAAAATATTTTTAAAGAAGCGAATCCGGTGAAACAAAATGACAAGGATTAAGGATTAAGGATTAGTACTTTGTTTTATCCATGTCAACAATACCCCAAAAATAATCACGGTGGTGTAAAATTCAAGAATGATCAAAACATGGATCTGATCAAAGCTAGTATCCAAAATAGATGTTTTGGACAAAAGAAGAAATTTTATTTTTTGGTGAATAGTCTTTATACGTGAATAGTCTTGGTATCGTGAATAGTCTTGAAATATCGTGAATAATCTTAGTATCATGAATAGTAAATCCGACACCAAGATAAAAATTCCATAAAAACATCTTCACGCTTTCATGAATAGTACTCGTGAATAGTAACTTCGTGAATAGTAACTCATGAATAGTAACTTCGTGAATAGTAACTCATGAATAGTAACCCCGAGCATGAAAAAGTTCCAAATTTGATAAAAACTTGGATCAACATTTCAACATAATGATATTGAAGAAATAATATCATTCTGAAAAAAATAATATCCACTTACCTCGAAGAATCGATTACTTGGAAGGAAAGGTCGAAAGTGATCTTGAATGAAACTTATCTTGAGCAATGACTCTCAAAGTATCTAAATACTCTCACAAAATACGCTCGATAATATAGAGAAAAAAGAAAACTTTGTTTACGGTGTGATTTTCAATTCTAACTTAGCCCTCTATTTATAGGAAAATGTTAGCCTTAGAAGCGAGACTTGACTTGCTACTGATGGCTTTACACTACTATTGCCACCCACCACATTTGAAATAAAATTCAGCACATTTCTTCACCAACCACAAGTGGGGCCAACTCGATTCTAAATTTTCCACAAAATCAATTATAACCCTAATTTAGAATCAGGACACCTCTTAAAATTCATAACAAATCATTACGTGCATTTTTAACGGTTCCAAATTTGTGGGCGTATACTCGACTTATGTATGTATAACATATACCCAAAATTACCACAATCAACGGTCGGATTAAAAATTATAATCCCCGCAATATATCTCAAAACCCACGATTTAATTTTAATACCTCGATACGGTAAAATCTTGATAAAACACCTCAACAATAATTTCTTCATTTATAACCACATAAATAAATCCATCATTTATATCCACATAAAATAAATATTTCTTTATCATATGAATCAATAATTAATTATTCACAAATAATATTACGAATCCTGATTATAATGACGGTAGTTCCGGAAGGGGGGCTTTCAGATAAGGATTTCTCTCTTCTTGGCGGCATGATTAGGTGACGAAACCTCTCCTTGTGAACTTTCTAGACATTGCCAATAATAATTTATCTAATAATATTATTTAAATAATATGAATTATTGATCGATAATGGAGATAATGTCTGCGGTGACAATTATTGAACAACAATAATATAAAATATCAATATGACAATTATTGAATCGATAAAATAAAATATTGAGCGATAACTCTTTGTAAAAATTATTGAGTAGTGCCTTCTTACGTAAGGATCGATAATTCAACAATCTTGTCTTGCAATCTGGTGTCTTCTTTTGTGCGACCACAGCGTATTCTTGTATTTTAACCATAAGGTATTCAATAGTCTTAACGATAACAACTTCTGTGATTATTTTAACCAACTTATATTTGTCGTTTTCTTCATCCATACGCTTTTCCGTTATGGGGCCCACACATGGGCTGCGGCAGTCGTCACGAATATTCCCAAACGATGCGAATATTCCACGACCAAACGAATATTCCCAAACAAAATGAATATTTTATAACCACTTGCTTATTTTGAAATATTTGCGTATTTAACCCTTAACTATCCGCATTAATCAAATCAACCCTTACTATTTCAAAATAATAAATAAAGGAAATTCCTTTTTATTTAAAAAATTTTGAGGTCTTCTGACCTCCCTCCTTATGAAATTTAAATCCTCGAAATTGGCGTCACGTACTGGTGTTTGAAAAGGTGAGGATACCTCGCTTTCATTTAGTTTCAATTCCCGGTCATTTCCTCTATAGCATGATTCCTCCACAAAACTTTAACTTGTGGTATGACCTTTCTTGCGTGGGACATGCTCCCTTCTATCCAAGATCTTGGCGGTACCTCCTCATACGTTAAGTCTTGGCTATCTCGTTCGGTTTCTAACTTCGATAACGTGGTTGGGGTCTTTCACATATTTACTGAAATGCGGATATATGAAACACATTATGAACACGAGACATACTCGGAGAGATACTTGAAGTCTATAGGCTACATTTCCTACTCGGTCGAAATTTGAAATGGACCATAAATGCGTAGATTGAGCTTTCCTCTCTTCCCAAATCTTGTAACTCCCTTCCATGGAGCGACTTCATGTAACAATACATGATCCCTACATTAAATTCCACGTCCTTTTCGATGAAGATCCGCATAACTCTTTTTGTCGATCTTGTCTTGGTTTGTATCGTTATCGAATCATTTGGATCTTTTAGGTGAGTCATACGTCTTAACTTTCGGGTCCCAACAATGTTGCTTCACCCACCTCATCCCAACATATTGGAGAGCGACATTTTTCGTCCATATAATGCTTGAATGGAGCCACACTATACTTGCACGATAAGCTTTGTTGTTGTAGGAGAATTCCACGATGGTAAATACTTATCCCAACTACCCTTGAAGTCTAGGACACACGAGTCTTAATAAATCTTGAAGAGTTTGAATAGTCCTCTACGATTGTCCGTCCGTTTGGGGATGGTATCTTAGAACTAAATCGCAAAATCCGTGCCCATAGCTTTTTGCAAGCTAACCCAAAATCTTGAAGTGAATCTTGGGTCACGATCAAAACTATGGATCTGGGCATGCCATGCAACCTCACAATCTCATTTACGTCATCTGTGCAAGGCGTTCAGTGAATAAGTCTCCGTATCGGCAAAAATGAAGCGGACTTGGTTAATCTATCAACAATAACCCAAATAGCATTGATGCCTTGAAAGCGATTAGGAAGACCCGTATGAAATCCATGGTAATGTGTTCCCACTTCCATTCAGGAATCTCAAGTGGTTCTGCAGCGGACCCTTAGGTACTAGATGCTCGCCTTTACCGTTGTGAGTTAAACACATGAGATAAACTTTGCAATCTCTCTCTTCGTATTATTCCACCAAAATGTATGTCGAAGATCACGATACATTTTAGTACTTCGAGGATGGATTACAAATGGTGTATTGTGTGCCTCCATCATAATCTTGTACTTCAAATCAGTCGTTAGGAACACAAAGTCTAGAGTGGACTCGAAGTATTCCTTCTTCATCAATTCTACGCTTAGGAATAGCTCCTTCTTGTACTTTCTTCTTCATACGAATCATTTCAAGATTCGGTGGCTTGAGCTGACCTTAACTTTTCTATTAAAGTTGGCTCTGTCGTATACTTGACATCATCGCTTTTCGTTCATATGATCTTCTACTCGATCGTCATTTCTACGTTAAACTTTACGGGATGGTATTGAATAGTGTGGTCGTAGTCTTTCGATAGCTCGAGCCAGCGTCGGCTGCCGCATGTTGAGTTCTTTTTGAGTGAAGAAATATTTAAGGCTTTTATGGTGCGAATATATCTCCACTTTCTCCCCATATAGATAGTGCCTCCATATTTTTAGCGGCAGCAGCATTGCTGCCACTCTAGATCATGGTAGGATAATTCCTCTCATATTCTTTAAGTTGTCGCGAGGCGTAAAGCTATGACTTTCCCGTTTGCATGAGAACACATCCTAACCCTTTGCACGAAGCATCGTTTGTAGATAACAAATCCATCAAGAACGGATGGTATTGTTAGAAACAGTCTTGAAATAAGTCTCTCTTAAGCTCTTGAAACTTTTCTCGCGTTCTTCGCTCCAAGCGAATTTTGTATCCTTAGGAGTTAGCGGAGTTAATGGAGTAGCGATTAGAAAAAACCCTTCCACGAATCTCCGATAATAACCGGTAAGCCCAAAAAAGCTACGTGCTTGATCCATGAAACTTGGTTGCTCCCAACTTTGTATTGCTTCAATCTTGGCGGATCAGCGGATACTCCATGTTTTGACACCACATGCCCAAAAAGGCTACTTCCTCGAGCGAACTTCGCATTTCTTCAATTTGGCATATAGTTGGTTTTCACGAAGCCTTTGGAGTACCGACTTCAATGGTGCTCATGATCTTCACGACTTTTGGAATATATAAGGATGTCATCAATAAAACAACAACAATGATCGAAATATTCCTTGAATACTCGGTTCATCATATCCATGAAAGCCGCGGAGCATTAGTTAGTCAGAAAAGAATGACTAAAAATTCATAATGCCCATCTGGGGGATTACGAAGGCGGTCTTTGGAATATCCTCGGTTCTAATTTTGGTGATGATATCGAGCGAAGATCGATTTTGAAAAGAATTGTGCCCTTTACAGTATGGTCGAACAAGTCATCAATCGAGGTAGAGGATACCTATTCTTGATGGTGACATGGTTCGATTCCAGATAGTCGATACAAAGTCGCATACTCCGTCTTTCTTTTTTACAAATAAAGCAGGAGCACCCCGAGGAGATGTCTTGGGGCCAGATGAAGCAGATGTCCAACAATTCACATAGTTGGACCTTTAACTCTGAAGTTCAATAGGAGCCATTCGATATGGGGTTTTAGAAATGGGCTTTGTACGGGTTGAAGATCGATAAAAATTGACTTCACGTTACGGGGTAGGCAGGAAGTTCTTGAAATCGTCGGGAAAAGTCGATAACAGCGGGAATATTATTCAAATTTGGCGTGTCTTTATTCAAATCCATAACATGGGCTAAGAAAGCTTGACATCCGTTTTTCAATAAGCGAATAGCTTTATGATTAGATATGATGGTGATTGATTTTAATGGTTTAGTTGCTTGAATTAAATCTGACGGGTTGGTTAGGAATATGAAAACTAACAACTTTACGAAAACAATCAATTTTGGCATGATGAGTAGTTAACGATCAATCCTAAAATCACATCAAAAGCAAGTATCTTTAAAGAGATAAGGTCAACGGGTAAGGTGATGGTGCGACTTGAATCAAACAAAATTTATAAGCGATGGATGTGATGAAAGTTTCTCTAGCGGAGTTTCCACGAGATAGGTCAAAGTCTAATTTCTCGGTCGTCAAGTTTAAGCGTTGAGCACATGCGGGAGAGATAAATGAATGGGTATGCCGGAATTATCAAGTAAGGTATAAACTTGAGAAATTTATAAATAGCTTACCGTGATCACCTCGTTTGGGTTCCTCGCATTATGACCGATCCTGACAAAAGCGCTCTTCCGGAATCGTTGACTTTGACTTTTACGAGACGATCTTTTGAGTCACCGTCCCCCATTGAACTAGGTTTATTCTGCGTCTGATCTCGGCGATATGTCCTTCCTTTCCACAACTATAGCATACCTTGAGCTGTTGTGGGCGGTTTGGTGATATGTCCCTCTTTTCGCATTTGTAGCATATAATGGGTGGTCGTTCTCCTCCCTTAGAACCGATTCTTCTGCAAACCTTTGTCGTCTTCACATAGTCGTTGTTAAATCTCCTCTTTTAAAATCTCCTCGGACTAAACTTCTTACATTTTCATGACCATGATTACCACGAGTGGTTACCATTTATGTCCGTCTGTTTCTTTCTCATGAGTTATCATTATTACATTGGCTACTTTATCTACGATGCGATCCACAGTTATGGTCCCTCGATTGGCCGTACTCGTTATCTCGCTCTAATAATTGAGCCACATTTGACAACATCTGAATAAAGAAAGTTTATGAGAAATGAGATCTTGGCGTATCTTGGGTTTGAAACCTCTAAAAACATCCAGCGTCATCGTTCCTCATTCTCCACCAAATGAGGTCTGAACACGGATAACTCTGCATGAACTTTGCCTCGTCTTGAGACAAATCGTGTTGTTTTGCTCTAATCGATGAACTCCACTTCCTTCGTATAGCGAACACTTTCGGGAAAGTATTTGTCATTAAATAATCTCTGAAAGCGTCTCCCAAGACATCTTTGAGTCTTGGTGGATGGATGCAACTTCCTGAGACTCCCACCGATGAATCTGCCTTTCGCCCGGAAACATAAAGGTGGCGAATGGAACCTCTGTTCCTCAGTGCATCCCAGACATCGAATATCTTGGTAATTTGTTTGACCCGTGTTTCCGCCGTGATCGGATCGGCTTTCCCTTAAATTACAGTGGTCCCGACTCTTTGAAGCTGCTTGTTGTGACAACTTGGTAATTATATCATTTCCTCACATATTTTGAACACGAGTCTCCTAAATGCGATTTTGCATGAGCTGCAAAAACTTCTAAACATCCTCGTTCATCATCGCTCGATGGTGTTGTTCGCGGGAGGAACATTGCCCGACTGTTGCCGCGTTCTCCTCGTTGGTAAATGCTGAGCATCTCCACGGTCTCATTTACTCCTTTTTAATATTCTCGATCGACATTCTCAAATCTTGTCATAAAACAAGGGTTAATTAAAAATCAATATATCACATAATATCCTATATCTTGACCAACTAACAAATAAGCTTAGGTAGGACACCTTTAGCGAAGGATTTACTCGTCTCTCCCCCTCTGAGTTACATTCCCAGATCTCATGGGAGATCATATCCTAAGCTACGATACCAAGCATGGCGCCCCCCAAAATATAGGTATACATCACCCATTACGAGTTGTCGATACATAGTGCGAAACTTGACTACAACTTTATTATTACAACGATAAAAGCGTGAGTTTAAATACAAATATTATCTTACAGACAATATTTATACTCAAAAATCCTCATCACATTTATTGATACATTATTTTACAAAAATGGTGAGGACTACTAAACAATCCTTTCTAAAACCTTCATTCCATTTACCAGGCTAAATACTATTTATATTCTAGCCTCCACGAGAAGAATGGAACAAAAGGAAAAGGGTGAGCTCAACTAGCTTCGATAAAGAATATTATGACTAAGATAATATCTGACAAATTATTAGTTAGTCTTGACGGGGAAAAATTTAATAGAATCTGATAGACAACAAATTTTCAATCAATATTATGATGAAAATAATAATTCATTAGAAGAGTTAAGTAGAGAATGCAAACTACTATCTTACATGTATGAATTTAAAGTTCATCGTCTATCTTTTATCCTGTAACAACAATCGATATACATACGGAATCAAATATTCATCTTTGCCTTCTGAGGCGAAGATATTCATCGATTAGTCATATTCATTTTAAACACTGTTCATCTTTGCACTACGGGCCAAGATATTAATCGATCGATCGTATTCATCTCGACACCTTTTCATCTTTGCCTTCTGAGGCCAAAGATATTCTTGAAAATCATTCATCTTTGCTTTCTGAGGCGAAGATATTCAATAATATCATCATTTAAGGTGAGGATGATGAAAAATATTTTTAAAGAAGCGAATCCGGTGAAACAAAATGACAAGGATTAAAGATTAAGGATTAGTACTTTGTTTTATCCGTATCCAAAATACCCCAAAAATAATCACGGTGGTGTAAAATTCGAGAATGATCAAAACATGGATCTGATCAAAGCTAGTATCCAAAATAGATATTTTGGACAAAAAGAAGAAATTTTATTTTTTGGTGAATAGTCTTGAGTATCGTGAATAGTCTTAGGTATCGTGAATAGTCTTGAGTATCGTGAATAATCTTAACTATCATGAATAGTAAATCAAACACCAAAAGATAAAATTCCACAAAAACATCTTCACGCTTCATGAATAGTACTAAATGAATAGTAACTTCGTGAATAGTAACTCATGAATAGTAACTTCGTGAATAGTAACTCATGAATAGTAACTTTAAGCATGAAAAAGTTCAAATTTGATAAAAACTTGGATCGACATTTCGAACGTAATGATATTGAAGAAATAATATCATTCTGAAAAAAAATAATATCCACTTACCTCGAAGAATCGATTACTTGGAAGGAAGGTCGAAAGTGATCTTTGAATGAAACTTGTCTTGAGCAACAACTCTCAAAGTATCTCTAATACTCACAAAAATCGCTCGATAATATAGAGAGAAAGAGAAAACTTTGTTTACGGTGTGATTTTCAATTCTAACTTAGCCCTCTATTTATAGGAAAATGTTAGCCGTAGAAGCGAGACTTGACTTCTTTACACGATGGCTTTACACTACTACTATTTCCACCCACCACATTTGAAATAAAATTCAGCACATTTCTTCACCAACCACAAGTGGGGCCCTTTCGATTCTAAATTTTCCACCAAAATCAATTATAACCCTAATTTCAGAATCGGACACCTCTTAAAATTCATAACAAATCATTAGTGCATTTTAACGGTTCAAAATTTGTGGACATATACTCAACTTATGTATGTATAACATACCCAAAAATTACCACAATCAATGGTCGGATTAAAAATTATAATCCCATGATATATCTAAAAACCCACGATTTAATTTTTAATACCTCGATCTGGTAAAATCTTGATAAAACACCTCAACAATAATTTCTTCATTTATAACCACATAAATAAATCCATCATTTATATCCACAAAAATAAATATTTCTTTATCATATGAATCGATAATTAATTATTCACAAATAATATTACGAGAATCCTGATTATAATGACGGTAGTTCCCGAGAAGAGGGCTTTCAGATAAGGATTTCTCCTTCTTGGCGCATGATTAGGTGACCAAACCTCTCCTTGTGAACTTTCTAGACATTGCCAATAATGCTTATCTAATAATATTATTTAAATAATATGAATTATTGATCGATAATGGAATAATAATGCGGTGACAATTATTGAACAACGATAATATAAAATATCAATATTGATGATTATTGAATCGATAAAATAAAATATTGAGCGATAACTCTTGTAAAAATTATTGAGTAGTGCCTTAACTACGTAAGGATCGATAATTCAACAATCTTTACGTGCAATCTGGTGTAACTTCTTTGTCGACCCAGCGTATTCTTGTATTTTAACCCAAGGGTATTCAACGATCTTAACTTGGTAACAACTTCTGGCGTTATTTTAACTTGACTTATATTTGTCGTTTTCTTCATCCAATAAACTTTCCGTTATGGGGCCCACATGGCTTGCAGCGAGTAAATCTGAATATTCACAAAGCGATCTGAATATTCCACGACCAACGAATATTCCCAAAACAAAATGAATATTTTATAACCACTTGCTTATTTTGAAATATTTGCGTATTTAACCCTTAACTATCCACATTAATCAAATCAACCCTTACTATTTCAAAATAATAAATAAAAAATTCCTTTTATTTAAAAAATTTTTGAGGTCTTACGATAATGTGTTCCCGCTTCCATTTGAATCTCAGTGGTTCTGGCGGACCCTTAGGTACGGATACTCGCCTTTACGTTAACAAGTTAAACACATTGAGATAAACTTTGCAATCTCTCTTTCATATTGTTCCACCAAAATGTATGTCGAAGATCACGATACATTTATTACTTCGAGGATGGATTGCAAATGGTGTATTGTGTTGAGCTCCATCCGTAATCTTGTACTTGAATCAGTCGTTAGGAACCACAAAAAGTCTGAAAGTGGACTCGAAGTATTCCTTCTTCATCAATTCTAAGCTTAGGAATAGCTCCTTCTTGTACTTTCTTTCTTACGCATACGCATTTCTCGAATTGGTTGGCTTGAAAGCGACCTTAACTTTTCTATTAAAGTTGGCTCTGTCGTTATACTTGACATCATCGCTTTTCGTTCCGCATATGATCTTCTACTCGATCGTCAATTTACCACGTTAAACTTTACCGGGATGGTATTGAATAGTGTGGTCGTAGTCTTTCAATAGTTCGAGCCAGCGTCATTTGCCCGCGTATTGAGTTCTTTTGAGTGAAGAAATATTTAAAGGCTTTTATGGTGCGAATATATCTCCACTTTCTCCCCGTATAGATAGTGCCTCCATATCTTTAAGCGTAGCAGCATTGCTGCTTGACTCACAGATCATGGTAGGATAATTCCTCTCATACTCTTTAAGTTAATCATGAGGCATAGGCTATGACTTTCCCGTTGCATGAGAACACATCCACAACGCTTTGCACGAAGCATCATTTGTAGATAACAAATCCATCCAGAACGGGATGGTATTGTTAGAAACAGTCTTAAAATAAGTCTCCTCTTAAGCTCTTGGAAACTCTTCTCGCGTTCTTCACTCCAAGCAATTTTGTATCCTTAGGGTTAGGCGAGTTAATGGAGTAGCAATTAGAAAACCCTTCCACGAATCTCCAGATAATAACCGGTAAGCCCAAAAAGCTCGTCTTGATCATGAAAC
The DNA here is from genome assembly GCA_020205615.1 of Panax quinquefolius. Taxonomy (NCBI): domain Eukaryota; kingdom Viridiplantae; phylum Streptophyta; class Magnoliopsida; order Apiales; family Araliaceae; genus Panax; species Panax quinquefolius. Next base: position 115,170,535 of record CM035171.1, on the reverse strand, counting down.
TTGGTTGCTCCCACTTTGTATTGCTTGAATCTTGGCCGGGATCCACGGATACTCCATGTTTGACACCACGTGCCCGAGGAATCTACTTCCTCGAGCGAACTTCGCATTTCTTGATTTGGCATATAGTTTGTTTTTCACGAAGCCTTTGGATACCGACTTCAAATGGTGCTCATGATCTTCGACTTTTGGAATATATGAGGATGTCATCAATAAAAGACAACAACGAATTGATCGAAATATTCCTTGAATACTCGGTTCATCGTATCCATGAAAGTCGCGGGGAGCATTAGTTAGTCAGAAAGACATGACTAAAATTCATAATGCCGTCTAGGAGTTACTAAAAGGCGGTCTTTGGAATATCCTCGATTCTAATCTTGGTGATAATATCGAATGAAGATCGATTTTTGAAAAGAATTGTGCCCTTGCAGTTGGTCAAACAAGTCATCAATACGAGGTGAGGATACCTATTCTTGATGGTGACATGATTCGATTCCAGATAGTCGATACAAATCGCATACTCCGTCTTTCTTCTTTCTGAATAAAGCAGGAGCACCCCGAAGAGATGTCTTGGGGCCAGAATGAAACCGATGTCCAACAATTCACGTAGTTGGACCTTTAACTCTGAAGTTCAATAGGAGCCATTCGATATGGGGTTTAGAAATGGGCTTTGTGCGAGGTTCAAGATCAATAAAAATTGACTTCACGTTACGGGGTAGGCCAGGGAAGTTCTTGAAATCGTCGGGAAAGTCGATATGAACGGGAATATTATTCAAATTTGGCGTGTCTTTATTCAAATCCATAACATGGGCTAAGAAAACTTAACATCAGTTTTTGATAAGCGAATAGCTTTATGATTAGATATGATGGTGATTGATTTTAATGGTTTAGTTGCTTGAATTAAATACAACGGGTTGGTTAGGAATATGAAAACTATGACATTACGAAAACAATCAATTTTGGCATGATGAGTAGTTAACGATCAATCCTAAAATCACATCAAAAGCAAGTATCTTTAAAGAGATAAAATCGACGAGTAAGGTGATGGTGCCAACTTGAATCAAACAAGATTTATAAGCGATGGATGTGATGAAAGTTTCTCTAGCGGAGTTTCCACGAGATAGGTCGAAGTCTAATTTCTCGGAATCGAGTTTAAGCGTTGAGCACATGCGGGAGAGATAAATGAATGGGTATGCTTTGGTATCAAGTAAGGTATAAACTTGAAGAATTTATAAATAGCTTACCGTGATCACCTCGTTTGGGTTCCTCGCATTATGACCCGATCAACGACAAAGCGCTCTTCCCGAATCGTTGACTTTGACTTTTTGGGACGATCTTTTGAGTCACCGTCCCCATTGAACTAGGTTTATTCTGCGTCTGATCTCGGCGATATGTCCTTCCTTTCCACAATTATAGCATACCTTGGCTATTGTGGGCGGTTTGGTGATATGTCCCTCTTTCCTGCATTTATAGCATATAATGGGTGGTGATTCTCCTCCCCTTAGAACCGATTCTTTGCCAGCCTTGTCGTCTTCACATAGTCATTGTTAAATCTCCTCTTTTTAAAATCTCCTCTGACTCGCTTCTTTACATTTTCATGGCCATGATTACCACGAGTGGTTACCATTTTTGTCCGTCTGTTTCTTTCTCATTTGGTTATCATTATTACATTGGCTGCTTATCTAAATACGATCTGGTTGTGGTCCTCGAGTTGGCCAAGTACTTTCGTTATCTCGCTCTAATAATTGAGCCTGTTTCTGACATCTGAATAGAGAAAAGTTTATGAGAAATGAGATCTTGGCGTATCTCGGGTTTCAAACCTCTAAGAAACATCCGTGTCATCGTTCCTCATTCTCCACCAAATGAGGTCTGAGCACGGATAACTCTGCAAACTTTGCCTCGTCTTTGAGACACAATCATGTTGTTTTGCTCTGTCGATGAACTCCACTTCCTTCGTATATAATGAACACTTTGGGGAAAGTATTTGTCATTAAATAGTTTCTGAAATGTTTCCCAAGACATCTTGAGTGCTTGGTTTGGATGGAGTGCAACTTCACGAGACTCCCACCGATGATACACCTTTCGCCCTGGAAACATAAAGGTGGCGAATGGAACCTTCATTCCTCCGTGCATCCCAGAGCGTCGAATATCTTGGTAATTTGTTTTGACCCATATTTCCTTGGCGTGATCGGATCGGCTTTCCCTTAAATTACGGTGGTCCCGATTCTTTAAAGCTGCTTGGTTGTGACAACGGTGAATTCTTATCATTTCCTCCTGTATTTTGAACCACGAGTCTCCTAAATGCGATTTTTGCATGAGCTGTAAAAAGCTTCTAAACATCCCTCGTTCATCATCTGCTCGGTGGGTGTTGTTCCACGGGAGAGGAACATTGCCGACTTTGTTGCCGCGTTCTCCTCGTTGGTGAGTCTGAGGCGTCTCCACGGTCTCATTTCCATTGTTAATATTCTCGATCGACATTCTCGAATCTTGTCGTAAAACAAGGGTTAATTAAAAAATCAATATATCACATAATATCCTTATATCTTGACCACTAAAAAATAAGCTTAGGTAGGACACCTTTGCGCGAAGGATTTTCTCGTCTCCCCTCTGGTTACTATTCCGATCTCACTTGAGAGATCGTATCCCTAGCTACGATACCAAGTGTGGCGCCCCCCAAATAGGTATACATCACCCATTACGAGTTATCGATACGTGAGTGCGAAGCTTGACTACAACTTTATTATTACAACGATAAAAGCTGTGAGTTTAAATACAAATATTATCTTACAGACAATATCTATACTCAAATAAATTCTCATCACATTTATTGATATATTATTTTACAAAAATGGTGAGGGACTACTAAACAACTCTCTCTAGAACCTTCATTCCATACCCCAGGCTACGTACTCATTTTATATTCTAGCCTCCGAGAAGAAAAATGGAACAAAAAGGAAAGGGTGAGCTCATTGTAGTTCGATAAAGAATATTATGACTAAGATAATATACAACAAATTACAGTTAGTCTTGACGAGGGAAAAATCTAATAGAATCTGATAGGCAACAAATTTTAAATCAATATTACGCGTGAAATAATAATTCATTAGAAGAGTTAAGTAGAGAATGCAAACTCTATCTTCCATGTATATGAATTTAAAAGTTCATCGTCTATCTTTTATCCTGTAACATCAATCGATATATATCTAGAATCAAATATTCATCTTTTACTTTCTGAGGCGAAGATATTCATCGATTAGTTATTATTCATACTAAACACTGTTCATCTTTGCATTACGGGCGAAGATATTCTTGAAAATCATTCATCTTTGCCTTCTACGGGCGAAGATATTCCATAATATCATCATTTAAAATGAAGATGATGAAAAATATTTTTTAAAAAGCGAATCCGGTGAAACAAAATGACAAGGATTAAGGATTAAGGATTAAATACTTTGTTTTATTCACGTCGAAAATACCTCAAAAATAATCGCGGTGGTGTAAAATTCGAGAATGATCAAAACATGGATCTGATCAAAGCTAGTATCCGAAATAGATATTTTGGACAAAAGAAGAACTTTTATTTTTGGTGAATAGTCTTAGTATCGTGAATAGTCTTGAGTATCGTGAATAGTAACTCAAACGCCAAAAGATAGAAATTTCCCAAAAAACATCTTCACGCTTACATGAATAGTACTTTCGTGAATAGTAACTTTCGTGAATAGTAACTCATGAATAGTAACTTCGTGAATAGTAACCCAGAATATGAAAAAGTTCAAATTTGATAAAAGTTCAACGATATTTGACATAATGATATTGAAGAAATAATATCATTTGAGAAGAAAATAACATCCACTACCTCGAAAGATCGATCTTACATTGTGAAACACAGGATATAAGCTATGACTTGGACTTGCAAGTATAGCAATACTCAAAGTATACTCAAAATACTCACAAGAATAAACTCGATAATATAGAGAGAAAAACTTGATTTACGGTGTGATTTTCAATTCTAACTTAAGCATCTATTTATAGGAAATTGCTTAGAACAATGAAAGCGAAAATTTAATAAATTAATAATAAATTTCCTACACATGCCTAGAATCTGATTTCAGCCATCAAACACATGCTACATTCTAGAAAAAGTAAGAAAAAACGTTTTCTAATTTTAAATATTTTAAACTTCCAAAATCGATTATTTGAGCTTGAACTTGATAATTCATAATAAATAGCCCTTTCATCAGAAAATTCGAATCTTGCGAGTTTTTATAGGAAATTCAATTCTCTACAACTTTCTGGAAGAAAGTTTTCCAAATTCCAAATAGAAATTGGTGAAAAATCCACAAGCGAGGCGATTTTACAATTTATAATCAAATTTAGATCGATAAATGGGGTCCACAGAGCATGTTTAACATGTTTTAAACATTTATTATAACAAAAATATTCTTCCTCTCGTATACTCATATATCCCATTCATTGTAAAAATATCACCATTATTATATTATTAACGTATAATAATATATTTAAATGAATTATTTTATCGAGAAAAAGATAAAATATCAATTTTCAACAATTGTCACATTAAAAATTTCTCCATCTATATCCACATAAAATCAATATTTTTCTCATCATATGAATCAATAATTAATTATTCACAAATAATATTACGAGAATCGTGATATTATTAATGACGGCGATTCAGGGAAGAGGGCTTTCGATAAAATTTCTTCTTCTTTGGCGGCGCAATTAGGTGACGAAACCTCTCCTTGAGGCGAACTTTCTAGACATTGTCAATAATGTTATCTAATAATATTATTCGGATAATATGAATTATTAGCCGATAATGAAAAATCTTGTGTAATGACAATTATTGAAGCAATGACAATATAAAATATCAACGCGATTATTAACTTCGATAAAATCTTTGAGCGGTAATTCGTAACCATTATTGAGTAGTGTCTTCTTACGTAAGAATCGATAATTGGTGCGATCTTCAGGTAATATTTCTTGTGTTTTAACCATAGGGTATTTTAACGATGATAGCAGTAACAACTTCTGTAGATTATTTTTAAACCACTTATATTTATCGTTTTCTTCATCCAATCGCTTTCCGTTATGGGCCCACACATGGGCTTGCTTGTAGTCAATGCGAATATTCCCAAGCGATGCACGAATATTCCACGACCAAGCGAATATTCCAAACAATGATAAATATTTTATAACCACTTGCTTATTTTGAAATATTTGCGTATCTTACCCTAACTATCCACATTAATCAAATCAACCCTTACTTATTTCAAAATAATAAATAGAAAATTAAATTTCATTAATAATAAGTTGGGGTCTTCTGCAACCCGATCCATCGAAAGAATGACATCAAAATCGTGCATACGTATCGGAAGAAGATTAGCTTATTCGGATCTTATCCCCAAAAGCGATCGGACACCCTCGTCTGAATCGAAATAACAGCGAAGTCCCCATCGAGAATAGCAATAGACATAACGGGATCTAAAAGGCGAGATGACACACCAGTCTTGAAAAAAAGGCGACAACAACGGAATGAGTAGAACCCGTATCAAACAAAATAGAAGCTAACGATTTCCAACTAAAAAGAGTGCGAAAGCGATTACACGGTGCACTGCTTGCTTTGGTTATATGTCGAAAGCAAACTACGACCTCCACAATGACCTCCATTCTACCATTATCACCACCTCCACCATTACCCGTGGACGATTATAATCCTAGCAATATGACCCATACATCCGCTGAAGCATACCGGTGAGTGCAATGGCCTTTGCCTCCTGGATGATTAGCCCCTAAGTAGCACATGGAGCTATAAGAATGAGATTTGGGTTTACCCCCACCGGTGGTCTGGATAACGACCATGATTTTGCCCTGGAGCGATTATTCCCTAGCGGCGATTACATCCCGTACCAGGTAGGCTGGTGACGATTTTGCTCTGTTTGAGGCATCTGCGATAACCCTGATTACGATTACGGCGCTTACTGCCCTGGCTTGTACCACCGATTCTGTTCGGTAGGCCACCTTGACTTCTACCGTCTTGGGCGAAGCTTGACCTGTTTGGTGCGATCTCTACATCCCTCTTTAAAGCTCCCCTCAGGTTTAGAAGGCCAAAGAATCCTGTCGCTCCATCTCGATATTTTTGGCGCATTGGCCACCTGCACTGCGTCTGGAAACTTGTTGTTAATAAGATGTTGGCGATACCTATAATGAATCCGCCACTTGAACTTTTCACTTTGTTCATTGCAGGTCCTGCTGAGGTTCCATAAATCTGCCTTGACTGGTAAACCTCGTCGTGAAATCAAGTGATGGACTCATCATCTTCTGTCGAATGGACGGATAGTCCACTAACATAGGCCTCTTTATCGGCGGTATGGGAAATGCTGGCGATAGAAGACCTCCTGAAAACTCAGCCCACTAAGTGTCTCAGCATAGCCATCACCCTTTATGCGTTTCAGCGCTTTCCACCACCTCTGTGCATCCCTTCCGACATGTAAGCGCAAGCAATACTCTCGATTATCAAGGCACCCCAATACATCAAAAATCTTCTCTGGGTGAAGCAATCCATTCTCTGCATCAATTGGAGTTGGAGTGAGGCGAAGGGCCCCTGTGGTTTACCTTGAAACCTTTCCAACCCTACGTCATTTGGAACCCCTAGCGACCGCGACCATCTGCGTTCCCTTCCTCCAGCGTTTGTGCGTGGACCATTATTTCTCGGGTTCTCCTTTCGGGAATTTACGGTGGCATTCTTTGCATTACTGTACCACACACTGGCACCAAGGTAAAGCACAGTTTCTTTGCTTTGATTCACCGAGGTAGCGATTGAAATTAATCGATCGTTAGGTTGCTTTCGTTGGATGAGCCTTCACCTCTTCCCTATTGTTACCTGCCTCCCGGCAACTCTGGTTGATCTTGAGCCATCTGAAAGAGATCACGAATATAAACAAAGCTGATTAGAGACACATTTGAATATAGGCGATATGATAAGCGAGCGGAAAATCAAGCGAACAAAAACCTAACCCGGAAGTACACCCATAACTCATGGTCGAACTAAATGGGTTTCTACACAAGAAGAGAACCTAAGCTTTGATACCCGACTCTGTAACACCCCTTTTCGAAATAGAAGAGAGGTTACTCGAAAACCACAACAAAACTAAGCAAGATCACGGGGCTCTAAACCACAAAGAATAATCTCGCATAATAATTCGATGTCGTAAGACAAACCGTAATAAATGCCACTGCAGCTCGATCCACGATCTAAAATAATTATTACAACTTTAAATAAATCAATGTATGAAACCTAACAAAATATATCAAAACTATTGGATTAAAGGAAGCTCTCGTCACACGCCCTTGGTCCCCACGATTACTGGGAAGAAAAACACGGCATGAGCGAATGCCCGATCTGGGATATAGAATACAATTAATGAACCGAAATAACTAACTTTCGATTAAATGAAATGAGATGAAATGAAGCCGAAGCAAGCGAACAAAACTAACACTGCGAAATAATAAATTTGAATCAAATGGTTGGGTGTTATATCATCTGAGCTCAAAACAAATAGTAATATACCTTGCCACACGAGTAGTCGCATGTCTACCACGACCAATCAAAATAATGCCACGGTAGCACTCACACATCCAATTTGCGCAATCACGATGCGTGCAAAAATCGAAAAGGTGTGTTTGGCACAAACATCACCAATCCATGAAACGAGCGAGCGAGAAAACTAGGGTTGACCCGTCGCCTCCCATGAAAAACACCAAATGGCCACTCCCTTTGGAGCACAAAGCGCGGCCAGGCCGTGGGTGATCACTGCTTCACGGAAGGTGTAATTGCCTCGGTGCCAGAGGACGTGCACACCTTAGTACCCCCGGTGGTTATAGCTCGGTATATACCTACGGTATTCTAACAAAATATAATGTCACAACCGTGCGACACAACAAAGGGGTTTAACATATGCATATTAAAAGCGAAGCGAGATATCAACCTGAAAGTCTCCAAAAATATTAACATGCACATTCTACAAATATCAAAAATAAATTTAGACATGTTGTCTTTAGTCTACAGTACAAATATGAGTTCCAACTATGAGCATGAACAAAATTATCACGATGAATTTGACGAGAAATAATCATGAAATCGATACTAATTTTCAAAAGCAGCATGTAAGCGAACAAATTAAAAACAAAAGAGTCTACATTTGAAAATGCGGAATCCGTACTTGGATTAAGCGATGTAATACGAAATTCGATAAAATTACGTTTAGACTCTCTCAAGTCAATCTAATAAATTTTATTAAAATAAAATCATTAATAACGTAATACTATTAAATTTATTATTAACTTTTATGTCTTTAATAGTAAAATTAATTTGTTTAAATTAATCTACATAACTTCTAATATAATTTATCAATCAGGTTTATAAGTTTCATTACATAACTTAATACTTATTACAATATTATATATATATATAAAATAATATATATATATATATATATATATATTAAAGCAAATTAAATGCCACTTTAGTATTAACTTGACATAGCGATCAATTATATACAAACACGGTTGTAATCTTAGGAAAAAAAAAAAACTTTCTTTGTACACATTATGCGTATAATATAATATATAGCGACCTCTTAAACTTCTAAACTTCTAAAAAAGACTTTGTTGTACTCATTAAAAAAACTTCTAAGTGATCTCTGAAGGGACAACATAAAAAAATATAATCTCTTATAATAATCTGACCTTTTACCTTTATCTCACAATCAGTTTCTTCTTCTTTTGCTCTGCGGCTGCGTTAATTCCTTTTCTTTCTCTCCAGTTACGCATCAAAGTGATGTCCAATAAAATTAGGTTAGGTTTACCTATCTATTTATTTATTAAATTAGCTTATTAATCTAATTTTAATTATTATTATTTTTTAAAAAATTTAATATTACAAAACACAGATTGGATCAATAAATTTGAGCCCAACTTTACTAAGTTACTTTTACCCATCACTTATTAATATTTATTAGTCCACAAATTAAATAACTAGTTTGACCCAAATAAATGACAAAGTCAAATAAAATTTTTAAAACAAAAATAATATTAATTATTCAATATTTATTTTTACCGGATATTACTGAAAAAATCAAGAGTCGTTTGGAATGATGGTATGCATAAAAAGTTCATGGATGCCATTGAACAAATTAGCTATGAAAGTACGGATTTTTTATAATTTTTTTTTTTTGATTTATTTATTACTCCCAATTAATTCTTTAACAAAATGTTATTTTTTATTCTTTTATTAGTTTTTTATGATTTTTTATTACTTGAATGGATACAGAGGCTGTTCCCAGGAAGATAATTGAAGTTATGAATGTCCCCGGATTGATGAGGGAAAAAATTTCAGCCATTTGCAGGTGTCTTCTTATTCATATTTTAATTTGTCATTTTTGTAATTAAATTTGTGTGTTCTAGCTGTATATATATTTTTGTTGGAGTGAATTGAAAAGGAAGAAAAGTTATGATTTTTATTAATATCTTAAAAAATAATAACATAAAACTATGTGCATATAAACTAATAATGACTATATATCAAATCACCAATTCAATAATATGCATGATATAAACATTTGGCATCAGTAATAAAAGCAATAATAGTAATTAGTTTACATGCTTTCATCTCTTAAAGACGTGTTTAAATTTTTCTAAAGATTAATTTCTGAGTTTTTACTAATGAAAAGATGTGAATTATATATGCAGAAATATCGGACTGTCCGAAAACAAGTAGAAAAAGATTTATCAATTTACTGAATGTAAAGAGCTTGACAAATAATGTTAAGGCAGCATCATCCCGTTTTAGTTGTGCATTAGAAAATTCAAGAGCAACCTTGTTGGAGATCTAATCCATTAGGATCAAAAATGGCATGTCAACGCCTAATTCCTCCGGTCACTCCTCCATTTTAGCCATGAAGCATCCACCAGCAGCAGCTCAAGGGTGAGAATCGGTATGTGAATTCACAGGTTTATCGAAAGCGGAGGCTATATCGCTTTAGTGTATTGATATCAAGATAATAATAATTCTCTGTGAATCATCGATTACAATTGAAGAAGTATGTGAGTACATTTACTACCTCTTGGTGGAGACTTCTCAAGTAAGTTATACCCTCCTTGCACGAATTCAAATACCACCTACTACTACGACACATTCCCTTTTACGATGGGTTCTGCCATTTGCGTGTAGTTTGTTCAACTTGCTTTTTGATCGCTTTGTTTCTACCGATGATAATAAAATTCTGATCCCATCCACATTAATGCATGGCGGGTTCTTTAGTCAACCGCCAAACATGCTTTTTCATCATTCTGGTCGAAAGATTGTAGATATTTAAAATGTCTAAATGATTGATCCATTGACGGGCCGGTCTTATAAGTTTGAAATGAAAATGATATGATGATTTGGGCTTAATGATTTTAATAATTCAATAATAGAGGCCCGATAGAATAAAAAGAATAAGCCCAATATATTTGGCCCAAAAGGATAAAATATCACGACCCAACATTGCCCCTAGTTTTTTGTTGAGCAGAATGTTTAATAGAAAACTATAAATAATCCATGATATTTTCTTGAGAATCGATAAATGACGAGATGTAATTAAAAAGCGTACCCATTTATTGTCCGTGAAATGAAATGAAAGGAAGTTAAGGGCCCAATTCAAAAAGACTTCTATCCATTAAGTATCGGGATCCAAAGCCGGACGCTTCCCATTCAAATTCAAATTATTACTAGCATTTAATGCACCCGTCTTGAACAACTGTGTAGCAAATCGATATAAAGGATAACTTTACTAAATTTGTGAGTTTTACTGTTCATTTGAAATTGAAAGCGCCTTAAAAATTTACGATCTCTTTCTCTCTGCAAATCGTCACAAATGGCTTCTCAAACCACAGAGCGAGTTCTCCCATACTTGTAACACCCATCAACATGGTTCCCCGAACCCTAATCTTCGTGAAGGACTTGATGCGAATCCCAAACAGAGAACCCGAAAACCCCTCTCGACTTGTTATAGGAGTATGCGGAGGCGATTCTCGCGTCTAACACTCCTTCTATCATAAGCGAAATTTGAAGCGAAGAGGTTCGAACTTCGGTTCCATATTCGAGATACCCGTCTTTGTCGGTACCCGATCTGGTGAGAAAATGTACCAACGGCTTTGAAGGATGGGCCAGTAGTACGGTGACTTTCTTTGGAGAAGGGGTTCGTTTCCTCTCTCCGCGTTTTCATAGTGACCCTCTTGGGGTTTTTGGGTGTAGGATTTTCCTGGCCCGGTGCTTAGAACTCCTACATCCATATTAAGCCTTCGTGGCCTTACATGCGTGATCGGCGCGTCGAGCCCTCACTTGGACTTCTTCTTCACTTTGTCTACAAGATAGTGCGATCCGAGGAGAAGGGTTCAGGCCCTCGTGAAACATTCTCCAGAAGTGCGGAGAGAAATTTGTGAGGCGTTCATTTGGTGAATACCCTTGAAGTAATAGGGGATGGCATGAAAAATGGTTCTTCGTCGAAAGGCCACAAATCTCTTCTCTTAGAAAATCAGGCAATCGATGAAAAAATATCTGCGACTTGGGAGATGTTTACGAAGAGCGAAAGTGGAGATGATGGAGCTATTTGACAACTTCCCGAAGGAGGGTGGAAATCTGGACTCCTCTCGAAGCAAGCATGGTTGTATGACCGTAAGCGTAAGTACCGACTTATTTCAAATATATATATTTTTTGAAAATATTCCATAAAATATAATTATAACATGGAATTGTTTGATTTATGCGATGTCTTTGATCGGTAGAGCTCTGTAGAAATAAAGGAACTTCGAAGATTTTTATCTGGTAAGTCTTGGAAGCAATTGAGGCTACACCAACTGAAGCTACCCACAAGTAGATCAACGCCGAAAAATTCACACGGATGAATTTCAACGGAAAAAGCAGTAGAAGAGATTTTCATACCAGAAGAGAATCTTCACCCTCGACAAAAGAGGAGGGCTACCAGAAAACCAAGGTCAGTCCCTCTAGTAAATCCTCCCGAACCTATACCAGAAACAGAACCAACCCCCAAAACCATTCCTCGATCAGGCGGCTTACTTGATCGTCCTGATCGAAGGAGTATACTTAGGACTAAAAAACTAAAAACAAAAATAACCCCATTAATGCTTAGAAGAACTCGGGGTTCCTCGGTCTTGATCGTTCCTCCTCTCGTGCCCCACAGCAGAAATACGGATCGAAGAGGGCGGTGACCGGGACGAAGGATTCAACGTTATCCGAGAAAAGGAAGCGTACCCACGAGAGCCATCCAAGTTCGCATCCGCTTCAACACCCAAAGAACCCAATTCAAACAAATCTCCCAATCGAAGAAACCGTTCATGCGACCCTACACCCCCGAATGAATTTCTCTCTTTCTCCTGAAAAGCCGAGACCTTCTCCTGAACGGCCCGGTCCTTCAGGTCAAGGTTATCATGCCGAAGTCGTGGGATCTCCGACCATGTGGCCTAGGTTCAATGCCAACTTTCCTTTCGACCTCTTTGGAGCTTTCGTTCGACACACTGACGATCACCGGTTCAGTGATCACACGGACGGAAATCTTCTCGACGAGGGTATGAGTTATTTGGCGAGTAAACAATAATGACTTCTTCCTCTACATCTCTATTTTCCTTTGAGCATTTTAGAATTTGACTTGAGTACTTTGAAAATGTGCGGGGCTAATCTTTGTCTTGGACGGCTGCGTCAAGAGACACATAAATGGAGAAAGCGGGAAGATTTCATGCGCCAAGAAATAAACATCTTTGAAATCGACCTTGGGCCGAAAAAAGGCGGTCGTGAAGATGCTTTTCATACCATCAATGGTCTTGAATAGAGAATTGGATCGGGCAGAGATGGATTTGAAGACATCGATAATGAACCCGAGGACCCTGAGGATGAGTTAGGCGCATCCGAAGCCGACCAACAAACCTTAACCAATCTGAATCTTTGGTTTGGTTGAAGAGAACTTACTTACGAAGGCGAAAAATGAGGAGTTCTCTTGACCAAACCGAAGCTTAATCCTACAACTTGGTGAAGGCTGAGAGCGAAAATTCGGGATGAAGCTTCGAAGGCATAAGGCCAAGCGTCATGAGCTTCGCCGTAAGATAAAAGACCTTGAGGGGCGAGGCCTGTTACATTGAAGAGCTTCGAAAACAGATTCATGCAGAGTATAGGGACTCGGATGAAATTAATGTCGAGATCATGAAGGTCTATTCGGAGGATATGAGGTACCGTCGGGAGCGAGGGAAAGAGAGCTATCAATTTTGCTCGATTTAGACCCGGCCTTTGCTCAATTCAAATGATGAAGCGGTGCTGAATATATATCATGTTTTTGATTCTATGTAAATTTTTAACTTTTTATGTTCATGTAATTAATCGACTTAAATGAAATGAACATTTTATGCTTATTGATAAATCTTTAAGCTGTCTTGATTATAACTTACATCCGTCGGTTTCTTGTCAATAATTTAGTATCGATAAGATGAACTATTGAATTAGATATGGCATATAACGATTAACTCATGCAATGAAGTGAGTTGAATTTTACTGACGAGAGATTGAGTTTAAGCGAACTAATGAATGAACTCGACACTTAAACAAAATAAATAACTTATACTCGCCGATGCAGAAGAGTAAGATCGATCGTATGTGAAGTAAATTTGGACAACAAAACAGATAAGAACCAAGACATAAGGATTAATAATGACCATTGACTTACCACCACGATAAGATCGATATAGGACCAAAAGGACTTGGGGCTACCATCGAATGGCGGTGAGTCCTACCATACCTCCTTACACCATCGGACCAATAATAGTGACCATTGACTTACCACCACGATAAGATCAATATAGGACCAAAAGGACTGGGGCTACCATCGAATGGCCAATGAGTCCTACCATACCTCCTTACACCATCGGACCAATAGTGACCATTGACTTACCACCACAGTAAAATCAATATAGGACCAAAAGGACACAGGGCTACCATCGAATGGCCAATGAGTCCTACCATACCTCCTTACACCATCGGACCAATAGTGACCATTGACTTACCACCACGATAAGATCAATATAGGACCAAAAGGACACAGGGCTACCATCGAATGGCCAGTGGTGAGTCCTACCATACCTCCTTACACCATCGGACCAATAGTGACCATTGACTTACCACCACGATAAGATCAATATATAGGACCAAAAGGACACAGGGCTACCATCGAATGGCCAAATGAGTCCTACCATACCTCCTTACACCATCGGACCAATAGTGACCATTGACTTACCACCACGATAAGATCGATATAGGACCAAAAGGACACAGGGGCTACCATCGAATGGCCAGTGAGTCCTACCATACCTCCTTACACCATCGGACCATAGTGACCATTGACTTACCACCACGATAAGATCGATCAATATAGGACCAAAAGGACACAGGGCTACCATCGAATGGCGGCCAGGTGAGTCCTCTACCATACCTCCTTACCCATCGGACCAATAAGACCGGTGATAATTTGTAGAAAAGTGATCTTTTATTGATATCAAACGGTTGTATCAGACTTAGATAAATTGACTTGAACTTTATTGAAAATACTTAGAAATGCGCCAAGATACCATGTATTCTTGATCTCGGAACCATCAAGTGCTTTTAATCGATAAATCTTAGGGCTTTGGTACTTGATCACTTCATATAGCCCTTCCCATTCGGCATTAGCTTTCCGTGATTACGAGGTGTAGAAGCTTGACTTCTCTACGAGAGCGAAGTCTCTACTTGAATCTCTGATTTGACACCACTTGTTATAATGTTTGGCCACCCTTCCGTTGATAAGCGCCCAATTTGATTAAAGCTTCCTCTCTGACTTCGTCTAGTAGGTCCAAGTTAGTCTTCAGTCCTTTATCGTTGTAGATTTCTTTGAATTGACTCACCCGAAGACTTGGAGATCCGATCTCGACTGGGACTAAGGCATCAGTACCATAGGCCAATCGGAAGGGTGAATCCCCTGTAGTAGTCCTCGGCGTAGTTCGGTATGCCCACAGCACGCTCAGCAATTCTTCTGGCCATCTTCCCTTAGCTTCATCCAATCTACGCTTTATTCCATTCAACAGCGTCCTGTTGGTCACCTCAACTTGCCCATTCGACTGTGGATGAGCCACAGAAGTCTTCTTGTGCTGAATCCCCAAATCGTTCAAAAATTCTTCAAATTTTGAACCCACGAACTGGCGTCCATTGTCCGATATCAATACTTTAGGGATCCCGAAGCGAAACACCACTGACTCCTTTACAAACTTTAAGCACTCCTGTTCTGTTATCGACCGAAGTGGTTTCGCCTCTACCCATTTAGTCATATAATCAATAGCAACTATGACGAAGCTAACCTGACCTTTAGCTTTAGGTAACGGTCCCAATATATCCACCCCCCAGACAGCGAAGGGTATAGGAGATAGAATCGAATATAACTCTTCCGGTGGCTGATGTGGGACCGGACTATTGAGTTGACATTTTTCACATTTCTTGACGTACTCTGTAGCTTCTTTGAAAATTATGTCGACGATAGTAACCTTGTCGAAGTACTTTATGTGCCAAAGACTTGGCAGCCATATGATCACCGCAAATCCCTTCATGAACTTCCCGAAGAGCATACTCGGCTTCGGACGGAACCAAACATTTTAATAATGGTGAGGAAAATGCCAATCGATAAAGATCCCCATCGATAAGACTGAAATTAGTACTCTTGTACTTGATCTTCTTTACCCGACATCGATCCAGAAGGAGGGACGCCATCGCCAGATACTTTCGATGTAGGGGTCATCCAACGGTTTGTTAGATTCGATGCACATCAACATTTTTCATGTTGAACACTTTCATTTCTTTAAAAAATTCCAAATACACCGATCCATGAAAGACATACGCATCCGTAGTGGCCAATTTCGACAAAGCATCGGCCATGGGAATTATCGTTAAGCTTCTATACCACAAAACTTCGTCTGAAGCAAAAAAATTGAAGTTGGTTTCTTAACTCACGGATATTTGATCATTCGTGGTTCCCAGAGCTTCATAATCTCCCGACAATTTGTTTAACGACCAACCGAGAATCACTATAAATGATCAAGCTGTTGGACTTGAGACTCTTCGCTAATCGGACACTGCTTGCATAACTTTGCCGTACTTTCGCCCTCATTATTCGTTGTTTTAAACCCGAATCGATGGCTCTCTTGAACCTTAAATCCTCGGGACTTATTAGAATAATTCTGCTCCACTAACGATCATCGTAGAGATCCATCTGCATCTGACGTCCACGCCTTGACTCTGCGAATAACGACCATTTGCTTTCGATCGGAAGATTCGACTTCGATAACCGTATACGCTTCGGTGAATGAACATTCTACCATAAAATCGACCCAAGCTTGGCCTTTGATGGCGATTCGGGGATGATACTCGATAAAAAAAATGGACAATTCCATAGTCCATCTTTGTTAATCTACCCGAGACCTCTTGCTTGCTCATCACCTTCTTGATGGTGATCAGTGTAGAGCGACCGAGTCGACCTTGAAAATCTTGCCGAAGCTTTCTCTTGGCTATTATTAAAGCAAAGGCAAATTTCTCAATGTTAGGATACACGGTTTGACATCTCGTGGGGCGTGGGTGGCGTAATAGGCCAGGATCTTTGCTTCCCATCGATCTCCGAATCAAAAGCGCTCCAACTAACTAAAGAAGCGGCGCAGGTACAAATATAAAGTCTCTGTTTGGGGCGAAGCTTGACCAATAAAGGCCAGAAGACGAGATCGTTTTATACTTTGGAAAGCATCTTCACACTTGGAAGTCCAACTGGAATGTCTTCGCATTCTTGGTCCCTTGATGTATCGAAGAAAGGAAGACATCTTTACTGCAGATTTGGCGACGAACCTCCTTAAAGCCGCGATCCTACCGATCGAGACGATTGAGCGTCTTTGAATGGTGAGGAGTCTTCATGTCGAGGATGGCACGGATCTTCTGGATTGGCTTGATGCCCTTTGGTGACCGGATAACCCGAAATTTTCCGGCACCAAGTAGAAAAGTACATTTGGTCGGGTTGAGTCGCGATTGTTGATGATGAATAGTTTGAAAACATTCCTCTAGATCGTCCAAATGTTTACGAATTTGCATACTCTTCACGATCATGTCATCTACATAAACCTCCATGTTCCTTCCCAAATTGTCTATTGAATATAAAGTTCATCATCCTCGATAGGTAGCTCCGGCATTAATGAGGCCAAAAGTCATTTTTTGTGCGCATACAATCGAGCGGTGTGTAATGAATCTTGTTTTTGGAATGTCTTCTTTGCACATGGATATTTGATGATAACTGAAAAAGCATCCATAAAGCTCAATAATGCATACCGAAGTGGCATCGATGAAATTTGATCGATATGGGGCGGAGGATAAAGTCCTTCTGACGAGCTTTGTTGAGGTCGGTGTAGTCGATGCAAACCCGCCACTTTCCATTATGCTTCGCACCAATACTACATTTGTTATCCACTCCGGGTAATCAATCTAAGTAAATGAAGTCGTGACCGAAATTTTGCAACCTCTTCATCGATGATCTTTTGGCGTTCGGAGCAAATATCCGCTTTCTTGACGAATGGCTTCTTGAAGGATCTATCTCCGGTTTATGCTCGGCAACCTTCCGGCTAACTCGGGCATGTCTTGTGGTTCCCATGCAAAAATATCGACATAGCATCGTAAGAGTTCCATAAGATTAAATCAGAAGAGGTTACAGTAAGCCCAAACCAATCTTCACTTATCTTGTCTCCGGCTTTAGATGACCAACTCAATTTCCTCCGTCTCCCGGTGGATTACCAACCATTACGAATCTACTCTCGGTGAAGGGTTCGATTTCAATTGCCATCGTCTTTCTTTGTTTTACTAACCCCATTCCGGATGAAATGACGAATTAGATAACATCTCCGGGCGAGATCCAAGTCACTCATCACCTCTCTCTACTCCGTGTCTTTGTGGGGAACTTGATTTTGAAATGTGGGATGGAAATTCTGACTGAAGAGTCATGTCAACGTAGGTCTTCCCAAAATGGCGTTGTAAGTAGAATCCACATGCACAACATAAAATTTACAAGTTATCTCCACTTGCGTGTGGTAGTCTTAGAAGATGACGGGGGAGTTCAATAGTCTTGCTGCCACTTTGGCGGGATCGTTTAGAAACCGTATAGAGGAGCCTCTGTCCACCTCCATTTTGTGCTCATCGAGATGCATTCTTTGATAAGCATGGGCATAAAGAATGTCCACCGAAGATCCGTTGTCTATCATCATGCGTTTCACATCCACTGAGCCCACTTGTGCTGTGATCACCAATGCTCCTTCATGCGGTTCAATGGGCTCCGAAGGATAATCCGCATCTGTAAATGAAATAACAGTTCTTGGAAAAGGCCTGTCAACCTTCAGAGTAGCATCGGTTATTGACATAACTGAATCAAGATAAGACCTCCTCTTCTTCCCTACTAATTTCCCAACAGATCCACCAGTTATTACATCAACGACTTGCCTTGGCGGTGGTGGAACATTTTGAACAGGTGGTACTTGAACTGTTTGAACGGTACGATTGATAACCTGTTGATTTTGGCCAGGTCTTTCTCGACACATATTGAATCGATGAAGCCACTTTTAATCTTGTTTTCCACAAAATCCTTTAAATTACAACATTCATTAGTGTCATGACCAGCAGCCTTGATGATAACCACAATATTTGCGAGGTTGCCATGTCCCGTTTTGTAATTATCACGAGGTGGTTCAAAGAAAGGCTGGTTTCGGATCTGATCCAAAATTATCGACCTCTCTGTATTCAACTGGTATAAACCTTATTAACCTTGAGGTAGGAGCAGTGCCTGCTATTTGTTGTCTTGTCGCCACGAGTTATTGTATTTCTTCGAACTACCTTCTGCCCTTTGGTTATATCCTCCCCCTTTTCTCTGATCAACATCGGTCTTGGGAACCTCTACCTCCTTTGATTGGCTCAAAGAAGGATTCTTCAGACTATTCATAGCCTCTTCCACAACAATATAGCCTTACGCCTTGCGAAAGGCTTCTGCTTGAAACTCTTGGGATGGTGAAACATCAATTTCTTTACCAATTTCTCCGATTTAACGAGATCCAAATTTCATTACGGAATAATCCAACGGCTTGGAGATCATTAAGATCGGACACTGTCCGACCGCTTCCTAAACCTCTTTACATATTGGCTAAAGATTCATTGGTGAGCTACTTGGGACTTGTCTTCAAAGAACACAGTAGGCTTCCCCTTCTTCTTGTTGCTTCCAAAGCGAGCATGGAACTTATCACAAAGTTCGGTCCACGAGGAGATAGAATCCGATGGTAAAGTCCCCATCCAACATCTGGCGTCTTTTCTCAAAGTAGTGACAAAAGTGTGACATTTAGCGACATCGATAAAAAGTCGTAGTAATCCATTAATCGATTGAACGCTTTGACTATGGTCATAAGGATCTCTGACCCATCATAGCTCTCCATGCGAGGTAACTTTTTGGTAGCATCTGCTTTCTCCTTGAGAATATCGGAGGTAAAGGGATGCCTTCTTACGAAAATATCTTTCACTGTTGGACCTCGACCCGATTGTTTTCGAAGTTCTTTCAACTCTCTAACGGAAAATCAACACCTTGGGTTGTGATGAGATCTCCTTTTCATGGGCGACACTAGGTTTTGGAATGGATCGACCCTTCCCTGCCGATCTTACTGCCTTTACGGGACTTCTTGATTTACTAGGTCGTAAAATTTCATCCTCATAATGAGAAAACGATTGTGACGGTATTCTCCCTTGGGTTTACGACATAATTTCTCTCGACACCTTCTTCGTCTTTCATCGTCACGATGAATTGATCTAACTGTTGTCGATTGCCTTCTTCGAGGCCGAAGGCGTTCTGCTCTTCGATCTCCTCCTACTTGTGAGAATGATCCACAGACACATCATAGAATGTTCCGGCTCCTTACCCTTCCAAGACGGGGTACCTCCTTATACTACTTTCGTCCTTCCGGAGTGAAAATGGCTAGATGCTTCGTCTCTCGACTCATTCACCCGAAGCATCTGTTGGCTATATCTTCCTTTTTGTCTTATGAGAACCTCAAAGCCTTATCCGCTTCGTCCGCCATCCTTGCCAACTTGGTAGCTCGGTCCTCTTGACCACTTCGGCGATGAGTCCGGTCTGGTGAACCGCCTACCCGTTCCGGATTGGGATCACGCCCCTTATCAGCGTTGAAGACTAACTTTCGTCTGCTCCACTATGGATCTTGGACGAAGTTCTTCTGAATGTTCTTAGAAGCCGTGCTCTCGAGCACTTTTAGAAGGACCCAACCGATCCTTTCTTTGAGATCGAGGCGTTGATGAACTAACGACCATCGCACCTTTTCCTTAGCCGTGTTCCATCTCTATTCCTCATCATCTTTTGAAGCAAATTTAAACAATTGTGATTGAAAAAGCCCTCCTTCTAGCTTAGCGCTGATGTTAACGCCAAGATCTTTCGTCACGTCCCCAATCACCTAAAGCGTCCCGATCCTGCAACGTAAACACATAAACACCACAAGCTTGGCGGGCGGTTCCGTCGGGGATAGCTTCGAGCGTGAGAATCGATATGTGAATTCACAAGGTTTATCGAAAAAGGAGGCTATATATCGCTGGTGTATTGATATCGAGAGATAATAATAATTCTCTGTGAATCATCCGATTACAATTGAAGAAGTGTATGAGTACCTACCTCTTGGTGGAGACTTCCTCGCCAGAGTTATACCTCCTTGCACAATTACCGTACACCCACTACTACTACGACACATTCCCTTTACAGGATGGGTTCTGCTTGCAATTGCATGTAGTTTGTTCAACGCTTTTGATCATTTGTTTACTACTGCGTAATCGATTACAATCCCATCCACATTAATGCGTGGCGGGTTCTTTAGTCAACCGATACGCTTTTTCATCATTCTGAGTCAAAGATTGTAGATATTTAAAATGTCTAAATGATTGATCCATTGACCAATCTTGTCTCATAAGTTTTGAAATGAAAATGATATGATGATTGAAAACGTGATTTTAATAATTCAATAATAGAGGCCCATAGAATAAAAAAAAGAATAAGCCCAATACACTTTACCAAATAGATAAAATATCACGACCCAACAGTAATTTTGTCATTTTATTCATCTTCTTAATATCGCGAAAAAGTCACCGGGATTTTTATCTTGGAATGAGGGAGTATTATATTTAATCTTATCTGATTATTTTCTTAATATTTTTAAGATAACTCTAATGATTTATATTAAGAAAGCGGAGAGAATAATCTTAATCATTATTGTTGTTGAAAAAATGAGTACGTAGATATGGGCAATCTCGGTAGAAAGAATTTTTAATTTAAATTTGGAATGAAATATTGGTCGAAAAATAATTAATCAATTTGGATCTATATTTTTAAAAAAATATAATTCCAAACTTATTCAACTTAAATAAATAAAAATAGTTAATCAGTTTATTTGATTTCAGTTAATATAATAGTTAATCAACTATATTATCAGATATAATTGCAACGAATAATTGGATAATATAATTTATTTATTTGCTGAAATAAATTTATTTTATTCTTGTAGTCCAATTATCGTATCTAATTTATCTGTCCGCATATAAATGTTTGAAATACAATATTAACCGATCCAAAGAACACACGACAGACGGAACATTTTCCTCTGCGATTTTATTTTATTCATTTTGGACCATATCCTTGAGCTAATCTCCATTTGTGTCCTTTATCTTTATCTTTTTATTTTTTGTAAAATAAAAATTAAAATTAAAAAGGCTCTTTCTGCTGCTGCTAGCCTCTTCCAGGACTCACTTCAGCCCATGATTTCTCGAGAAAGTTTAGGAATTCTTAAGAAAATGGTGGATAATTGCACAAGTGGTGTTGATGCAACAAGTGGAGTGAACTACGACCGGAAAACTGAGTTAAAGGCCTTCGATGAGACGAAAGCCGGAGTTAAAGGACTCGTGGATGCCGGAATCACAAAGGTACCTCGCATATTCATTTATCCACCTGATAAGTTGGATACAATATTATTGTCCAGCTCCAAAACCCCCAAATTCAATTTCCCAATTATAGACCTCCATGGTATCGAAAAAGGTCCGAGCAGACAGCAAATAGTCGAAAAGGTCCGGGATGCATCCGAGACCGGGGGTTTCTTCCAAGTAGTGAATCATGGAATCCCAATTAGTGTTTTGGAGGAGATGAGGGATGGTGTGGTTAGGTTTCATGAGCAAGATACAGAAGTGAAGAAAAAGTGGTACACGCGAGATAGCTCAAAGACTTGTGCATAACTGCAATTTTGATTTGTTTAGCTCTCCTGCAGCTAACTGGAGGGATACTTTTTATTGTACAATGGCGCCTAGCTCTCCAAATCCAGATGAATTGCCTGCAGTATGCAGGTAAGTTTTCAAACACATACATAAATATTTTTGGAATATTTTTCCCAATTTAGTCTTAAATTTGTGAATAAAAAGAGTCTTCTGGAAATATCATTATTTTTAGTGTCATAGGCAAATCCTATTACGTCTAATTAAATAAATCTAAACACATTAATCATATTACGCCTAACCAAATAAATCAAAACACATTACTGAATGGCAATGTAAATTCGAATTTTTACCCTATAGTTTATACTTAAAATTCAATTTGATCTCCCTAGTTTTTTTAGTATTAAATGCATTCCACTGTTTTATTGCAATCAACTACTTTGTTATATATGGTTTAACATTGGAGGCAAATTGTATTCCAAATTAATGCATTGGGGTGCAAGTTGAATTCCATATTTTTCTGAAGTGGAAATGCATTTAATCCCCAAAAAGGGGCAAAGTGGATTTTGGTTGAAAAGCACAAAGTGCAAATTGAACTTATTCCAGTTGTAAATCATGGTTAGCCCAAGATAAAAGAATGGAAATGCTTGTTGTTGAGTTGCTTGCGAGAATACAATTGGTCTGATGATTTCTTAGCCAAGAGAGTTTCAGAGATTTAGTCTAGACAGGTTCTGTAATATCTGCATGAAAATTTATGTACACTTCTTAGCAGAGATGTTGCTGGGTTTACTACCCTTAAAAGATAAAAAAAATGGAAATGCATGTTGTTGCATTGCTAGCGAGAAGGCAAATTGGTCTGCTGATTTCTTAGCCAAGAGAGCTTTAGATATTGAGTCTATACAGGTTCTATGTTATCTGTGTGAAGATTTATGTACATTACTTAGAAGTTAGAATTTGTGCACTTTTAACCCCTTGTACCCAAAAATAAAATAAAATGAAATGAAATGAAGTTCATATGACTTAACATGGAAAATCATTTGCTCCAAAAATAGATAAATACTAGATATACTAATCAAGTCCTGAAGTATGAATTTTGGCTAGTTTTCGAATTTTAACATCTAATTTATGTTTGATTAATCTTCCCGCAGAGATGTGCTAGTGACATACTCCCAACAAGTAATGAAATTAGGATGCTTTCTGTTTGAATTATTTTCAGAGGCTCTTGGGCTGAACCGAAACAACCTCAAAGACATTGGTTGTGCCGAGGGGCTTGCCACCCTTGGCCATTATTATCCGGCATGTCCCCAGCCAGAACAAACTATAGGCACTAACAAGCATGCCGACGATGATTTCTTCACGGTGCTTCTGCAAGACCAAATAGGCGGCCTTCAAGTTCTTCATAAGAACCAGTGGGTTGATGTTCCTCCTACACCTGGAGCTCTAGCGGTTAATATTGGAGATCTTATGCAGGCAAGTATTTTAATCTGTAGGCATTTCATCTAAAGTCTTCGTAATTATGAGAAGTTATTTAGTGCAATGATTATTGTGTGACGTTATCTAGCATATATGAACATAACTAGACTATGATGGAATTTGGTTATGTTTAAGTGAATTGTAGGGAAGTGGTTAGTATAAAGTTTATTTTGGGGTAAGTTGGTCAATTGACCAATAGAATACTGACACGTCACGCAGGCGAGGTTGTATGTTTGTCAGTATTCTATTGGCCAATTGACCAACTTACCAAAAAAAATAACTTCATACTAACCGGATCCGAATTGTAGACTAGAGCTGTAAACGAGCTAAGTCGTGCCTAATTTTGACTTGCCGAGCTCGAAATCGTTTAAAAGTTAAACAAGTCGAGTTGAGCCAGACTTTAAATGAGCCTGAAATTTGGTGTATGTAGTCGACTCCTCTTGTAAACAAGTCGAGATCAAGTTCGTGCTACGCCTAGTCGAACTTGAGGCGTCTTGTTTAATCTTTCTATTTTAAAAATAAAAAATAACAATTGACTAATACTAACAAGTCGAGCTTAATTCGAGTGTGGCCTAAATGAGCCTGACACACATTGCTTGAGCTCGGCTTGTTCAAGTTCGACACGTTTAACAAGCTCGAGCTAGACTTAGTCGAGCTGAGTTGGGTTGGGCTTGCGGACAATCTAGTTCGTTTACAATTTTATTGTAGACCAGTCTTTTCATGCGTAAAGAGGAGTCAATAGTTGTCAAATATTACTTTCATAGTGATAGTTATCCATAAAAGGACAATAATTTTTTCACCCAAATATATGATTGAGTGGAATGTTCGAAATTTATTTTTGATCAATATTAACTTTATTTCTACGATCCTGAATGTGACTTTGTTTATTATTGGACTTTCAAATGTGACTTTGCTTATTATTGGACTTTCAGCTTGTATCAAACGATAAGTTTATGAGTGCTGAACACAGAGTACTCACAAACCATGTTGGTCCAAGAGTATCAGTGGCATGTTTTTATACTACGGGTTCATTTCCATCAGGAAAGGTGTTTGAACCGATAAAGGAGTTGTTATCAGAAGATAATCCCCCAAAGTACAGGGCAACCACGGCTAAAGAGTTTAGGGAGTACTCCTACTCTAAAGGGCTTGATGGTACTTCAGCTCTGTTGCACTTTAAGCTCTAATAAACACTCATGTAAAATGAACCACTTCTTGTGGTTTTCTTTTCTTTTTCTTTCAGTTTTCTTTCTTGTTATTTGTGTGCAATTACAAACTTAAAAGTCATATTAAATTTTGACACATGGTCTTTTATTTAATTTTAGAGTTAATTGGTATTAAGTAAGAGGTTAAGTGTCAAAATTTAAGTGGAGGAACACAAAGGGACAGGGAAAATGGAGACATGGAATCTGCTCTCGCTATTACCTAGTTTTCTATAATCTGGTAATCACAATTAAGAATGAGAAAAATCCAAACAATAAATATGATCGGGAGCGCGAATTAAAAACCTTTGATGATTCAAAAGCCGGTGTAAAGGGGCTATAAAATGCTGGGTTACAAAAATCTCAAGAATATTTTGCATTGAGTAATGATATTGACACAACTTATTCTACAAATATTTTACAATATGTTGATATGATATACTTCACTTCAGCATATTGATCAACAAATTGCTTCAATGTAGTCTTGGTCTCACATAAAAAATTGAGGTGGAGTATGCCATATCAAAATATTCTAAAATGTTTGTAGAATAAGTTGTCTTTAGCATTATTCATTTTGCATAACCAGGTTCAACTTCATAAGGCTGTTTATATGGTTTTGAACATTTATACATTTGAAATACTCAATTTACAGGTGAGAATGAGTTTGTTTAATTCTTAGTTAAGATCATGGTGATTGCAAACAACAAGGATTTAAAAGTTGTTGATCTAAATAATCTAAATGTACGTACTCTTTGATCGTCTCATAAAATATCTGTGGTATATTGCTATGGGATGATGTAATTTTACAGGTAGTCAGTATAATTTATTCTCATAAAATTATGATGAAAAACTTAGAAGAAAGGACTAGGATCCTCCTCTCCATTTCAAGTAAATGGAGACTTCATTTTATGGTTCAGATTTAAAATGTGTTAGAATAAAAGTTGCTTATTATAAAATTTGATATCTAAAACACATGGGAACTGTTTGGCATTTTCACTAAATTTAGGATAGTTGAATTTGCAAGATCAGGTTATTACACCTAATGTTGACCATATATAAAATTACTATATTCGAGTTGAGGGAATCTAAATTTTAATTTCATCTTATAGTAGTAGCTACAAGGAAGGTGACATTTATTAATGTAACGTAGGCCATATCTAATCAGTGGGCATGGCAAAATAATTTGCAACAATAATGGCTAAACAAAATACTCCTCCATAATGGAGTTTCCAAAACTACTGGCTCATCGGCTGCCAACAAAATATGTTAGTTGGACGGTATTTATATTGGTGGGGTCACTTTTTGTTCTAGTAAAATCATTTAGGGTTAGATTTAAAATTTTTAATGTAAAATACAATCACACAAAAATTATACTACTATGAAGATTGTTAATAAAATATATATGATATATCGAAAAATGTGATATTCATTAGTGTGCAACAGTGCACACATTCTATCAAATATGGAGGAGACCCATTATTACCTTATTATAAATACGAGTGAATCCCAACATATAAGAACACATTTGACAGACATGCAATATTTTTATTTTATCCATTTTGACATACAATATTTGTGTAGGAAGTTTAGGAACTCTTAACAAAATGGTGGATGATGGCACATGTAATGGTGAAGCAACAAGCGAATTAAACTACGACCGGAAAACTGAATTAAAGGCCTTCGATGAGACGAAAGCCGGAGTTAAAGGACTCGTGGATGCCGGAATCACAAAGGTCCCTCACATATTCATTCATCCACCTGATAATTTGGATACAATATTATTGTCCAGCTCCGAAATGACCAAATTCCATTTTCCAGTTATAGACCTCAATGGTATCGAAAAAGATCCGATCCGAAAACGGATAGTCGAAGAGGTCCGAGATGCATCCGAGACGTGGGGTTTCTTCCAAGTGGTGAATCATGGAATTCCAATTAGTGTTTTGGAGGAGATGGAGGAGGGTGTGCATAGGTTTTATGAGCAAGATACAGAGGTGAAGAAAAGGTGGTACACGCGAGATAGCTCAAAGACTTTTGTGTATAACTGCAATTTTGATTTGTTTAGCTCTCCTGCAGCTAACTGGAGGGATTCTTTTTATTGTACAATGGCGCCTAGCTCTCCAAATCCAGATGAATTGCCTGCAGTATGCAGGTAAGATTTCAAATACAAGACTCGGTTCAAAAAATAAGTGCTATTGCTTTCTTGATCAAAAATGGGATATATATATATATATATTTATTTATTTATTTATTTATTGAAGTTCATACGACTGAAATATGGAAAATAATATGGTTTAAAAACTGATAAGAGACTAGATATACCAATCAAGTCAACACGTATATATGAATTTTGGGCAAGTTTTCAAATTTTAACGTCTAAGATATAGTATATGTTTAACTAATCTTCCTGCAGGGATGTGCTACTCACATACTCCCAGCATGTAATGAAATTAGGATGCTCTCTGTTTGAATTACTGTCAGAGGCTCTTGCGCTGAACCCAAACCACCTCAAAGACATTGGTTGTGCCGAGGGGCTTGCCACTCTCGGCCATTATTATCCGGCATGCCCCCAGCCAGAGCTAGCTATAGGGACAAGCAAGCACGCTGACAATGACTTCATCACCGTGCTTCTCCAAGACCAAATAGGAGGCCTTCAAGTTCTTCATAAGAACCAGTGGGTTGATGTTCCTCCTACACCTGGAGCTCTGGTGGTTAATATTGGAGATCTTATGCAGGCAAGTATTTTTATTTGTAGGCATTTAGATTGGTAGTTACTGCATTTAAAGTCTTCGTAATTACTTGGTAAATACGTTTACACCCTTATTGGACTTTCAGCTGATATCAAACGATAAGTTTATAAGCGTTGAACACAGAGTAGTCGCAAATCATGTTGGTCCAAGAATATCAGTGGCATGTTTTTATACTACGGGTCCATTTCCATCGGGAAAGGTGTTTGAACCAATAAATGAGTTGTTATCGGAAGAGAATCCGCCAAAGTATAGGGCAATTACAGTGAAAGAGTTTGTGGAATACTTCTTCTCTAAAGGGCTTGATGGCACTTCAGCTCTGTCGCACTTTAAGCTCAAAACATGAACTACTTAATGTGGGTTTTCTTTACTTTTCCTCCCTTATAATTTGTGTACAATTACAAAATTAAAAGTAATATTAAAGGTTCTGAGCCTCGTGTCGTGTCCATTAATATTCTCTCTCTCCCCAATTTTCAATTTAATTCTTTTCATACCAAAATTGCAAAAAAAATAATTAAAAAAATTTAATGTGAATTTATGTTTTCTTTTTTATAATACTCTATGATCTTTATTGATTTTTGAAAATTAATTTGAGATATTTTAAAACTCAAAATCTTTTAAAATAGTATTCACTGAAACTTAAAATGAATACTATATTTTTAAACTGTTTACAATATTCATCATTAATATTAAAAATATTATGTCAATTTTGAGTTTAAAAATCTTTTAAAATGACTTTAAAAAATAAACATTAAAAAGTCGACAATAATCAAATAATATTAAAGGGATGGACTATTAATATTGTAAACTACTTAAAAATTGATACCAAATACGAATTTGTTATTTGGACAATTAAAATGTATTAATTCTTCCTACAACTTGAATTTTAAAATTTCATAAATTAATTAGAATAAAAGGTGAATGAGACTCTCTTTGTGACATTGAAAAATATTATCCATTCCACTAGTATTAAAAAGAAAAACACTCACTAATTAGTGAGTTTTAATTATTTAACTTAAATGAATTATTTTATTTAAATTAAGTTAGTAATTTAGTTGTAAGGTGAGATAGAGAGTAGTATCTGGTCATGACTCCTTTCTTTCTAACTCCTCTTCATTTGATCTGGTGAGTAGTAGTAGTAATACGACTCTGTTTTATATATCATAATTAAATATTTGGATGAAGTGATGTTTTGGTTTGTGTCCTGATACCCGATGTACTGGATTTTGTTTTGTTTCAAGCTTATAAATGGTAGAATTAAAGCTGCTAATGGTGTTTTTAGTAGATTTGGTCAAACACCTTACGGGATTAAAGCTGCTAATGGTGTTTTAGTAGAGCATTGTATATATTTCTTAATTATCTTCATCCTATGATACTCAGATGCGTTTCATAATTGAAAGCTTAGCTATGATAATCTCAAGTTTCACAATGATTTTTTTTTTTGAGAATTGGTATTTTCCAAAATCATTGCAAACAGCCATTTATTTAGAAAATTTGCAATTTGTTGGTGGTTGGCTCTTACTAGTGCCATAGAATTCTGGTTTATAGGATTTTATTTGTAATGGTTGCACTGATGTTCGTGGACACTTAAATAATGACATGATTGTAAGAGCCGACTCATATGTTAAGTCATTTAAGCAATGACTCGAAGCTTTCAAAATTGAGAAAACCCACAAATTTTAATAATCTATATATGTTAAAGCCCATTAAAAGCTTGATTCCCCCCACCCTCCCCCGGCATCTTGAGCAAGTAAAGCAAGAGCTACAAGTACAATCATACAAGATATTATTTTTCTCTATAACGGAAGACTAAAGTTTATTTTTCTTTTTTCTTAAGGCTGAATTTTTATTTATTTTTTTCCAAGGCTCACTAACCACTGTCTTCAGTCTCTCTCTCTCTCTCTCACTCTACCGCTCTCTCCCCACTAACCACTATCTCTAGTATTGAATGGTTAAAAAAAAGTCCCAATTTAAGATTTAACTTGAGGCCCCCAAAAAGTTTGGACCGGCCCTAAT
Source organism: Panax quinquefolius (assembly GCA_020205615.1). Taxonomy (NCBI): domain Eukaryota; kingdom Viridiplantae; phylum Streptophyta; class Magnoliopsida; order Apiales; family Araliaceae; genus Panax; species Panax quinquefolius. The sequence continues at coordinate 115,140,695 of CM035171.1, read as the reverse complement.
GATGGTGTATAGTGTAGTGTGGCTTGTTCCTGTTGTTAAGAACCTGCTTAAATGAAGCCTTTCATATGGTAAGTGAAATTTTAACTGGTTATGGTCCACTTCAACTAGTTTTGGAAGTTGGGAATATATCACTATCACATATTTTTCTTATTCTCGAGAAGTCTGGTGATGTGGAAAAAAAAATTTATACCAAACGAACTAACCAATAGAGAATGCTTGTGATGAGGACATGCTTAACTTGGATTCAAGTGGAGGTTATGGATCAGATCCGATGCAGGATGTGACGCCCCCAAAATTAGGTATACATCACCCATCTTGGGTCGTTAGATACATGGTACAAAATTCAAATACAATTTACTAATACAACTGTCGTGTACAATACGACAAAACATAACTGTGAGTTTGAATACAATTATTGTCTACTAGAGATTATACAAACTCAAAAGGAGTCCTCATTACAATTATTAACACACTATTTCACGTAATAGTGAGGACTACTAATGTTATCCTCCTGACCATCACTCCGTTTCCGACTAGTCCTCGCTATGTTCTCATTTCACGAAGAGAACGGTGAAAGAAAGAAAGGTGAGCTCAACTAGCTCAAGAAGAAATATTATGACTAAGATAATGCGTAATAAATTATCGTTAGCCTTCAACAATGTTTAAACGATAAAATATAACAACATCAAGTTTAATCTGCGGTGAACAAACAATCCATTAAAAGAGTCAAGTAGAGAATAAAATCTACTATCTTTTATGATTTAAAAGGTTTTCATGACTTTTATCATTTGGGACTCGACAATAAATAATCCGTGATCATCGAATCACCCACGCACTACTGGCGAGGATATTTTTTAGTATCACGACCACAAATTATCCATGCACTACTGACCAAGGACATTCGTGTATTCATTAATGGTCATGATCATGCCAACAACTGTCCATCAATGCACTACGAGCCAATGATAACTTTTACCACATCATTTGTAACATTACGGTCATGATTACGCCGAATAATTCCTGGTCATAATCATACCAAGTCCATCTATGCACTACAAGCCACAAATGACTTTCAACATAATATAAACATGAGGATGATGACAATGATATAAGAATTCAATAAAACAAGTTCAAGAATTAATTTATCCAGGAACTAATAATGTCCAAATTGTCAACATGATACTACTTTGTAGAGTAAAATTCAAGAATGATCAAAAGAATATTTTCATGAAAAGATCTTTGGATGAAACGCAAAATATCGAGGATATTCTACTAATTTCATGGAGTATAAAAGTCAAAACTTTAACCAACCGAGTATAATAAAGAATAGAATAACAAAAGAAATCACCATGCATGCGATGCTTGCGCCATGACAGGTTATTCCAACGAGAATAATAATAACGAAACCGAGTCGAGCAAAATTTTCACCGGCAAGCGGGATGTTCAATAGAATAATAAAGACTTTAACTAGGTCCTTTGTAAAACACACAAACAAGATGTTCCAACGTAATAATAATAAAGATGTAACCAGTCCTGGTGTAAAACACATGATGCAGGATGTTCCAATAGAATAATAATAAAGATGGAACCAGTCCTGGTGTAAAACACATGTATGTGATGTTCCAACGAGAATAATAGAATAATGTCACCAAGTATAGGGTAAATCAGCGTATCAAAGTTATTCCAACAAAATAATAAGCAATGGAATAACAACAGTTTCTTCTTCATGAATAAGAAAGAATAACACCCCTTACATTAGTAGAAGATTGAATCTGCGGTAGTGCAAGAATAAAATACTCTTCTCCTTTCTCTCTTATTCTCTATACTTTCTCTCTCTATAGCTTGAATGAATTAAGTGAAAAATAATGAAGCACTAGGCCTCTATTTATAGAAGATTTCTAGCTTAGCACTTGAAATGTGAAAAGGAAAGTGGCTTGACGATTTGGTGATGTGAAAAGAAAAGTGGTTTGGCGCTTTGTAATGTGAAACGACAATTGGTTCGGCCTTTGTAATATGAAACGACAAGTGGTTTGGCGTCTGTAAAGGTAGTTACTATTGACGAAGGTAATTACTATTGATGAAGGTAATTACTATTGACAAAGGTAATTACTATTGACGAAGGTAATTACTATTGACGAAAGTAATTACTATTGACGAAGAAACTCTTAGATGATGACATATGGCCCCCCCATAAAATAACCAAACTTACCACAAACGTCTCATAATAGACTCTTTATATACATCAATGATTGAATAAATATTACCACAAATCATTTTATTTTTAATCAACACATATTTAATCTTTCAACAATTATTAATCATTTATAACTTGTCGCCTCAATTATTGATTTAATAATATAATATATTATCTGAGATGATCTTGTGACAATAATTGAATCAATAATATAAGAGATATGATCGTGAATTCTTGTAGCAATAATTGAGTATAGGTGGTGACTTCTCACGTAAGCATCAATAATCAATCTGGTGTGCTACTATGCAACCACGCGTATTACTGTACTTTTACTACCGGGTAGTTCAATAGTTTTAACGGTAACACCTCCGTAGTTATTTTCATAAAATATTTTTGTCGTTTTCTCGATCCGGCAATAATTCCGTTAATGGGGTCCACTAATGATTGTCTTCGTCGTTTAATATTTCCCCGACAAAAGAATATTCCCCACCAAACGAATATTTTATAACAACTTGCTTACTTTGCAAAATTTATAAATATTACCCACAACTATAACATTATATCAAATTTACTCCATAATATTCAAAAATAATATTTATAGAAAATTCATCTTTATTTATAAAAGTTGGGGTCTTACTGACCTCCCCCTTCTTATGAAATTTACCCTCGAAATTAGGGTGCGATACACTGTATGTCGAAGAGGTAAGGATACCTTGATTTCATTTCAGATTCTAACTCCCAAGTCATTTCCTCACCATCGTGGTTTCTCCACAAAACTTTGACTTGAGGTATAACCTTGGAGCGTAGAATATGTTACTTCTTATCAAGATTTGAACAAGAACCTCTTCATACGTCAAATCTTCTGCTATTTCGTCCGGTTCTAACTCAATAATGTGGTTCGAGTCTTTCACATATTTACGTAACATGGATATGTGAAAAATGTTATGAACACGAGACATACTTGGCGGTAAAGCGAGTTTATAGGCCACAGTTCCTACTCGATCGAGGATTAAAAATGGGCCGATGAATCGAGGATTGAGTTTTTCTCTCTTTCCAAATCTCGTAACTCCTTTCCATGGAGCAACACGCAACAACACATGATCGTCTATATCGAATTCCACGTCCTTTCGATGAAGATTAGCATAACTCTTTTGTCGATCTTGTGAGGTTTTTATACGTTGTCGGATCGTTTGAATCTTTTAAAGTAGTCATACGTACCAATTCGGTCCCAACAACGTTGCTTCACCCCCCTCATCGGCATCTTTGAAATCGAGAACGACACTTTCTTCCATACAACGCTTCAAATGGAGCCATGCCATACTTGCTTGATAAGCTGTTGTTGTAGAAAAACTCCACCAATGGTAAGAACTTGTCCCAACTTCCTTGAAATCAAGGACATAGAGTCGTAATAGATCTTGAAGAGTTTGAATAGTCCTCTTCATTGTCCGTCCGTCTCGAGGATGATATCTTGCCGAAGCTAAATCGTAAGTCCATGCCCATAGCTTTTTGCAAACTAACCCAAAATCGTGAAGTGAATCTTGGGTCTCGATCGAACACTATGGATACCGGGCATACCATGCGATCTTACAATCTCATTTATGTACATCTGACGAAAACGTTCAAGTGTATAAATTTCTCGTGTCGGTAAGAAATGAAGCGGAACTTGGTCAATCTATCAACAATGACCCAAATCGCATCTATGCCTTGAGAAACCTTAGGAAGACCGGTAATGAAATCCATGGTAATGTGCTCCCACTTCCATTCTGGAATTTCAAGTGGTTGCAATGGACCTTTTGGTACTTGATGCTCCGCTTTAACTCGTTGACAAGTTAGACACCTTGAGATAAACAACGCTATCTCTCTCTTCATATTGCTCCACCAAAATGTATGACGAATATCATGATACATTTTGGTACTCCCAGGATGGATTGCAAACGGTGTGTTGTGCGCCTCCATCATGATTTTATACTTTAAATCAGGGTCGTTAGGAACACAAAGTCTGGAGTTGACTCGAAGTATTCCTTCTTCATCGATTCTTGCTTCCGGCATAGCACCTTCTTGCACTTTCTTTCTCATACGCATCAGCTCCAGGTCTGTAACTTGAGCAGCTTTAACTTTATCGATTAAAGTCGGTTCTACTAATATATTCGCCATCATCACTTGGGTCCCTGAAGTCTTTAACTCTATCTCTATCCTTTGCAAGTCACACAAAATGGGCCTTTGCGTTGACAATATCGCACTCGTACTTGTATATGATCTTCTACTCAATGCGTCAGCTACCACGTTCGCTTTTCCAAGATGGTATTGGATGGTATGAACATAATCTTTCAACAGTTCAAGCCAACGTCATTGTCGCGTGTTGAGTTCCTTTTGAGTAAAGGAATATTTGAGGCTTTTATGATTCGTAAAGATCTCCACCTTCTCCCCATACAAGTAATGCCTCCAAATCTTTAGTGCGAAGACAACAAATACCAACTCTAGATCATGAGTAGGATAATTCTTCTCATATTCTTTGAGTTGTCTTGAGGCATAAAGGCTATGACTTTTCCATGTTGCGTGAGAACACATCCCCCCTTTTGCTCGAAGCATCACTTGTAGATGACAAATCCCTCCAGAGCCGGATGGTATTATCGAACAGGTGCGAAATGAGTCTCCTCTTGAGTTCTTGAAAACTCTTCTCACATTCTTCGCTCCAATAGAACTTTGTATCTTTCCAAAAGTCACCGAAGTCGATGGAGTAGCGATTCTAAACGAATCTCAGATAATAACCAACTAAACCGAGAAAGAAAGCTACGTGCTTGATCATCGATTTAGGTTGCTCCCACTTTGAATTGCTTGAATCTTTGTCGGGTCAATGGATATTCCATGAATTGATACTACGTGCCCAAGGAATTCTACTTCCTCAAGCCAGAATTCGCATTTCTTCAACTTGGCATAAAGCTTGTATTCACAAAGCTTTTGGAGTGTCAGCCTCAAGTGTTGCTCATGATCTTCACGGATTTTGTAATAAATAAGGATGTCATCAATAAAGACGACCACAAAGTGATCCAAATATTCCTTAAATACTCGGTTCATCATATCCATGAAGGCAGTAGGAGCATTAGTCAATCCAAAGGACATTACTAGGAATTCATAATGCCCGTACCGAGTTCTGAAAGCCGTCTTTGGAATGTCATCAGTTCTAATCTTCAATTGGTGATATCCGAAACGAAAATCAATCTTTGAAAAGAATTTGGCTCCTTGCAACTGGTCAAACAGGTCATCAATACGTGGCAATTGATACCTATTTTTGATGGTGACATGATTCAAATCCCGATAATCAATACAAAGTCGCATACTCCCATCTTTCTTCTTCACGAATAGAATAGGAGCACCCCAAGGAGAAGTACTAGGACGAATAAAGCCAATGTCTAACAATTCCTGTAGTTGGGTCTTTAACTCTTGAAGTTCAATAGGAGCCATTCGATATGGGGCTTTGGAAATGGGTTTTGTACCGGGTTCAAGGTCGATACAAAATTCAATTTCACGCTCAGGGGGTAGGCCAGGAAGTTCTTCGGGGAATACGTCAGGAAATTTATTAACAATAGAAATATCGTTCAAAACTGACGTATTTTTGTTTAAATCTGTGACATGAGCTAAGAAAGTTTGACATCCGTTTTTCAATAAACGAATAGCTTTATGGCTTGAGATGACCGTGATTGATTTTAATGGTTTGGTCGCTTAAATTTGCATAATAGGTTAATTAGGAATATGAAAGACCTTACGGAAACAATCAATTTTTGCATGATGAGTAGTTAACCAATCAATCCCTAGAATCACGTCAAATGAAAGTATTTTCAATGAAATAAGATCTACAGGTAATATGAGGGTACCGATTTGAACCAAACAAGACTTATAAACAGTGGATGTAATGAAGGTTTCTCCCAACGGAGTTTCCACAGATAAGTCAAAGTCTAATTTCTCCGGAGTCAAATTTAATTGATGAGCGCAAGTAGGAGAAATAAAAGAATGGGTAGAACCGGTATCAAATAAAGTATAGATTTCATTAGAGTTTATGATAAGCTTACCCGTGATGACCTCATTCGGGTTCCTTGCTTTCTGGGAGGTCACAACAAACGCTCTCCCTTGCACTACCGGTTTTGACTTTTCTGGGACGGCCTTTGGTGCCTCAATCCTAGCTGAATTTGTCTTTGGTGAATGACAAAATCAGGCTAAATGACCTTCTCTTCCACAATTATAACATGCTTTGGACGACATCGCGCAGTTTGGACTGATGTGCCCCTCCCCTCCGCATTTGAAACATATGATAGGTGGTCGTTCTCTTTTCTTAACGACAGGTGCTGGTGCTGACGTCTTTCCATCATTGTTGAATCTCTTCTTCTTGAAATGTCCATTCTTATTGTTTTGGCCCTGATTACTACCGGTGGTTACCATTTCGGCCCGTTGATTCCTCCACGCTTGTTGTCACCGCTTCATGATCGCTCATTGGGTATTATCATTTTGCATTTTCTCTCTTTTAGTTATATTGACTCATTATCGCGCTCCACTAATCGAGCCCTATTTACAACATCTGAATATAAACACGCTTTATGAGAAATAAGATGTTGACGTATCTTCGGTGTAAGACCCCAAATTATTAATAAATGAAATTTATTTTCCTCTATTTATTATTTTGAAATAGTAAGGGTTGATTTGATTAATGTGGATAGTTATGGGTAAAATACGCAAATATTTCGAACAAGCAAATGGTTATAAAATATTCATTATTGTCGGGGAATATTCGTTTGGTCGTGGAATATTAAATCTTTGTTGTGGAATATTAAATATGACGGTAGCCGCCAGCCTTTTGTGGGCCCCATAATGGAAAGTGATTGGATGAAGAAAACGACAAATATAAGTTGTTTATAAATAACGGCGTAGTTATTCTGCAGTTATCTTTGTTAGAATACCGTTGGTTAAAACACACTAATACGCTGCGTTGTTGAGCGATGAGCATTGCAGTATTGCATCAATTATTGATTCTTAAGTAAGAAGGCACTACTCAATAATTGTTACGAGTAATTACTTGCTCAAGATTTTTATTTTATTGATTCAATAATTCTTTGCATTGATATTTTATATTACCGTTGTTTCAATAAATTGTCATTACACAATATTTTCCATTATCGAGCAATAATTCATATTATCCGAATAATATTATTAGATAACATTATTGGCAATGTCTAGAAAGTTCATCTAAGGAGAGGTTTGGTCACCTAATTGCTACCAGATGAGGAGAAATTCTTATTGAAAGCCCTCTTTCCTGTAAAGCATTTGGTTCCGATATTGTGATTCTGTAATATTATTTGTGAATAATTAATTATTGATTTATATGATGAGGAAAATATTGATTTTATGTGGATATAGATGGAGAAAATTTTTATAGTGACAATTGTTGAAAATTAAAATTTTATCTTTTTCTGATAAAATAATTCATTTAAATATATTATTATATTTTAATAATATAATAATGGTGATATTTTTACAATGAATGTGGGATATATGAGTATACGAGAAGGAAGAGTATTTTTGTTACAATAAATGTTTAAAACATGTTAAACATGTCGGTGGACCCCATTTATTGATGAAATTTGATTATAAACAGTAAAATCGCTTGTTTGTGGATTTGGTCAATTTCTATTTGGAATTTGGAAAAACTTTCTTACGAAAAGTTGTAGAGAATTGAATTTCCTATAAAAAGTCGTGAGATTCAATTTTCTGATAAAAGGGCTATTTATTATGAATTATTGAAGTTCAAGCTTCAAAATAATTGATTTTGGAAGTTTAAAATATTTAAAATAGGAAAAACGTTTTTAAATGTTTGTGGGTATCTTTAACATGTGTTGATGGCTGAGATCAGATTGTCTAGATGGGCGTAGAGAATTTATTAAATATATTAATATTATATTAAATTTTACTACTTTGGTGTTCTAGCGATTTTTCCTATAAATAGGGTGCTTGGGTTAGAATTGAAAATCACACTGTAAATGAAGTTTTCTCTCTATATTATCGGCGTATTCTTGTGAGTATTTTGAGTATACTTTGAGTATTGCTATATACGATGCAAGTTCAAGTTATAGCCTTATATCCTGTGTTTAACTAGAAGTATTGTCTTTCGAGGTAAGGGATGTTATTTTATTTGAAAATGATATTATTTCTTCAATATCATTATCTTTGAAATATTGGTTGGAAATTTTATCAAATTTGGAACTTTTTCTTGTCGGGGTTACTATTCATGAGTTCTTATTCACGAGTTACTATTCATGAGTACTATTCACGAAGCGTGAAGATATTTTTTGTGAAATTTCTATCTTTTGGTGTCTGAGTTACTATTCACGTATCAAGACTATTCACGATCTGACACTTATTCACGAATACTGACTATTCACCAAAAAATGAAATTTCTTCTTTTCGTCCAAAATATCTACTATGGATACTAGCTTTGATTGTATCCATGTTTTGATCATTCTTGAATTTTACTCCACTCGATTACTTATGAAGTATTTTTGAACTTGGATTGTTTAAAAATACGAATCCTTAATATTTGTTCTTTTGTTTCACTTTGTATTCGTTTCTTTAAAATATTTTTCATCATCCTCGGTCTAAATGATGATATTATTGAATATCTTTGGCCCAGTAGTGCAAAGATGAATGATTTCGATTAATATCTTTGGCCGTAGTGCAAAGATGAGCAGTGTTTAGATGAACATAACCAATCGATGAATATCTTTGGCTCAGAGTAGTGCAAAGATGAATATTTGATTCCAGATATATATTGATTGATGTTAGAGGGATAAAAGATAGACGATGAACTTTTAAATTCATACATAGAAGATAGTAGTTTGCATTCTCTACTTAACTCTTCTAATGAATTATTATTTTCGCTGCGAATATTGATCTGAAACTTGTTGTCTATTGTGTTCTATTAGATTTTTCCCTATTGGAGACTAATGATAATTTGTTGTATATTATCTTAGTCATAATATTCTTTACTGGGCTAGTTGAGCTCGCCCTTTTTTTTTTTGTTCCATTTTTCTTCTCGGGAGAGGCGCGAGAATGTAAGCGAGTGCGCAGTCTGGGTATAGAATGATGGTTATAGAGAGAGTTGTTTAGTAGTCCTCACCATTTTTATAAAATAATGTATAAATAATTGTGATGAGGATTTATTTGGGTATGTATATTGTCTAGAAGACAATAATTGTATTTAAACTCACAAGATATATGTTGTGTTTATAGTATTTTGCACGACAAATGTATTAATAAAGTTGTAGTTATTTCTGTACCATGTATTTGGCGACTCAGAATGGGTTGGATGGAATGGACCTATTTTGGGGGCGTCACATCCGGCTTCAAACCTCTTAAAAACATCCGTGTCATTCTCTTTCTATCCACCAAGTGGAACGTGGCCCGGATAACTCATGAAATTTAGCCTCGTATTGCGACACGGTCGTATTATTTTGTTTCAACTTGATAAACTCCACCTCCTTCATGTGACGAATACTTTGGAAAGTATTTGTCATTGAATGTACTTGGAACTTCTCCCAAGACATCTTCAAGATCTGGCCGGGTTGAGTACGTTTTACCGATTCCCACCAATGTCTGCCTCTCGCCAACATAAAGGCGTGAAAGGGAACCTTTGCTCCTCGAGAGCATCCAAGACATCAAATATCTTGGTGATCTGCTTTATCCATGCTTCCGCCATAAGTGGTTTTGGCTCTCCCTTAAACTCCGGTGGTCCCAGCTCCTTGAACTGTTTAGCGGTGACCGCCCGAGAGTTTCCAGTGTTTCCACCTGCATTTTGGACAGGAGCCGCTCTTGCCTACTGTTGTATGAATTGCATAAAGCCCCTGAACATTTGATCATTCATCATTTGGTCAGTGTTGTTATTTGCATGAGGATTGTCGCCTTCCTGGTGCAAATTATCCTGATTATTGATATGCGGTGAATCAACGGTCGCCTGTGCTCCATTGCTATTCTCAACATTCTCGGATGTCATTTTTAGACACTGCCACAAAACAAAGGTTAATTGACATTTGACATATTATCCATAAATTATGACCGACCAATTAAATACCACATAAACTTAGGTAGGTCATACTAGCGAAGGAATTCCCCGTCTCTCCCCTCCTAGTACAATTCTCACATCTTAGCCAGGGATCATATCCCTAAGCTTTGATACCAACTGTGACGCCCCCAAAATTAGGTATACATCACCCATCTTGGGTCGTCAGATATATGATACAAAATTCAAATACAACTTACTAATACAACTGTCGTGTACAATACGACAAAACATAACTGTGAGTTTGAATACAATTATTGTCTACTAGAGATTATACAAACTCAAAAGGAGTCCTCATTACAATTATTAACACACTATTTCACGTAATAGTGAGGACTACTAATGCTATCCTCCGGACCGTCACTCCGCTTCCCGACTAGTCCTCGCTATGTTCTCATTTCACGAAGAAATAAAGTGAAAGAAAGGGTGAGCTCAAATAGCCCAGTAAGAAATATTATGACTAAGATAATGCGAGAATAAATTATCGTTAGCCTTCAACAATGTTAAACCGATAAAATATAACAACATCAAGTTTAATCTGCAGTGAACAAGCAATCCATTAAAAGAGTCAAGTAGAGAATAAAATCTACTATCTTTTATGATTTAAAAGGTTTTCATCACTTTTATCATTGGGACTCAACTTAATAAATAATCGACATCATCGAATCACCCATGACTACTACTACCGATGATATTCTTTAGTATCACGACCACAAATTATCCATGCACTTCTGACCAAGGACATTCGTGTATTCATTAATGGTCATGATCATGCCAACAATCTGTCCATCAATGCACTACGGGCCAATGATAACTTTTACCACATCATTTGTAACATTACGGTCATGATTACAATCAATAATCCTCAGTCATAATCATACCAAGTCCATCTATGCACTACAGCCACGGATGACTTTCAACATAATATAAACATGAGGATGATGACAATGATATAAGAATTCAATAAAACAAGTTCAAGAATTAATTTATCCAGAACTAATAATGTCCAAATTGTCAACATGATCTTTTGCTTTATAGAGTAAAATTCAAGAATGATCGGAAGAATATTTCCATGAAAAGATATTGGATGAAGCGCAAATATCAAGGATATTCTACTAATTTCATGGAGTATAAAGTCAAAACTTTAACCAACCGAGTATAATAAAGAATAGAATAATAAAAGAAATCACCATGCATGCGGTACTTGGCGATAGACAAAGTTATTCCAATGTAATAATAATAACGAAACCGGAGTTAGGCAAAATTTGCAAAGCAAGATGTTCAACGTATAATAAAGACGGAACCACGGTCCGGTATAAAACACACAGACAGGATGTTCCAACAGAATAATAATAAAGACGGAACCAGGTCCGGTGTAAAACACACAGACAGGATGTTCCAACGGAATAATAATAAAGACGGAACCAGGTCCGGTGTAAAACACACAGACAGGATGTTCCAATAGAATAATAGAAGAATGTCACCAAGTATAGGGTAAACCGCGTATATAGGTTATTCCAACAGAATATTAAGCAATGGAATAACAACAGTTCTCTTCATGAATAAGAAAGAATAACACCCCTTACATTATAGTAGATTGAATACTGCTGTAGTGTAGTAACAGAATACTCTTCTTCTTTCTCTCTTATTCTCTCTATACTTTCTCTCTCTATAGCTTGAATGAATTCGTGAAAAATAATGAAGCATTAGGCCTCTATTTATAGAAGATTTCTAGCTTAGCAATTGAAATGTGAAAAGGAAAGTGGCTTGACGACTGGTGATGTGAAAAGAAAAGTGGTTTGACGCCTGTAATGTGAAACGACAATTGGATCGACGCCTGTAATGTGAAACGGCAAGTGGTTTGACGTCTGGTAAAGGTAGTTACTATTGACGAAGGTAATTACTATTGACGAAGAGACTCTTAGATGATGACTTATGGGCCCCTCATAAAATAACCAAACTTACCACAAACGTCTCATAATAGACTCTTTATATACATCAAGGATTGAATAAATATTACACAAATCATTTTATTTTTAATCAACACATATTTAATCTTTCAACAATTATTAATCATTTATAACTTGTCGTCTCAATTATTGATTTAATAATATAACATATTATACGAGATGATCTTTGTGATAATAATTGAATCAATAATATAAGAGATATGATCTTTTAATTATTGTGTAGCAATAATTGAGTATAAATGAGTGACTTCTCACGTAAGCATCAATAATTAATACCGTGTGCTACTATGCAACCACGCCAGACATTACTATACTTTTACTACCGGATGTTCAATGCTTTTTTAGCAGAACACCTCCGCCTTTTATTTTCATAAAGTATTTTTGTCGTTTTCTCAATCCGACAATAATTCCGTTGTGGGGTCCACCAATGATTGTGCCGTCTCGTCGAATATTCCCCGACAAAAAGAATATTCCCCGACCAAACGAATATTTTATAACAACTTGCTTACTTTGCAAAATTTATAAATATTACCCACAACTATAACATTATATCAAATTTACTCCATAATATTCAAAAATAATATTTATAGAAAATTTATCTTTATTTATAAAAGTTGGGGTCTTACAACGGATCCGATGTAGATGCTCATTGGACCCGTGACGAGATGCTGAACTAATTAAATGTTTAAAGGAAGAACTTATGGGTATAGTGCAAGCAATGTGGATCGAGAATGACGTGACAATTTGGTCCAAAAAGATTGAAATTGTGCCCAAGATAGTAAACATGGTCTAACGTTGCGTTCCAGGTGAATTTGATACAAGTCAGGAGATTAAAGGAAGTCAGACTGAATTCAAGGAATTTTCCCCTGTGAATTCACCGAGGCTAACAAACTCACCTATGTTAAACTCACCCTAGAGAGCTTTGAATCTACCCTAGCGAGTTGCTCTTTACTTGAATTCATCCCGACGCCAGACCAACGAATTCACCCCGGCGAATTATGTGACGCCCCCAAAATTAGGTATACGTCACCTATCTTGGGTCACCACTTACATGGTACATAAATTCAAATACAACTTAATAATACAACTGTCGTGTACAATACGATAAAACATAAACTGTGAGTTTGAATACAAATATTGTCTACTAGAGATTATACAAACTCAAAAGAAGTCCTTATTACAATTATTATTACACTATTTCACATAATAGTAAAGACTACTAATGCTATCATCTGGTCCATCACTCCGTTCCCCGACTAGTCCCTGCTACGTTCTCATTTCTTGAAGAGAATAATTAAAGTAAAAGAATGAGCTCAACTAGCCCAGTAGGAAATATTATGACTAAGATAATGCAGAATATATTATCGTTAGCCTTCAATAGTGTTAAACTGATACAATATAACAACCATCAAGTTTAATCTGCAATGAACAAGCAATCCATTAAAAGAGTCAAGTAGAGAATAAAATCTACTATCTTTTATGATTTAAAAGGTTTTTCATCACTTTTATCACGGACTCGACAATAAATAATCCACATCATCGAATCACCCCTCGCACTACTACCAAGGATATTCTTTAGTATCACGACCACAATTATCCATGAACTACGGGCCAAGAATATTTGTATTATTCAATAATGGTCATGATCATGCCAACAACCGTCCATCAATGCACTACGGACCAATGAGGACTTTTACCACATCATTTGTAACATTACGATTAAATGATTACAACGAATAATCCTCGGTCATAATCATACCAAGTCCATCTATGCACTATAGGCCACGAGATGACTTTCAACAAAATATAAACATGAGGATGATGACAATGATATAAGAATTCAATAAAACAAGTTCAAGAATTATTTTATCCGAGAACTAATAATGTCCAAATTGTCAACATGATCTTCGCTTTTAGTAGAGTAAAATTCAAGAATGCTCAAGAATATTTTCACGAAAAGATCTTTGGATGAAGCCTTGAATATCAAGGATATTCCACTAATTTCATGGGGTATAGAAGTCAAAACTTTAACCAACCGAGTATAATAAGGAATGGAATAACAAAAGAAATCACCAGTATGCGATAGAATCAAGACAGCGAGTTATTCCAATGTAATAACAAATAACGGAATCAGTCCGCGTAAACGCATGCATGTGATATTCCAATGTAATAATAGAGATCGGAATCAGTCCCACAGAAAAAGCGCATGCAGCGTGATATTCCAATGTAATAATAAAGATCGAATCGGTCCGTGTGAAACGCATGCAGACGAGATATTTCAACAGAATAATAAAGATTTTAACCGGTCCGGCGTAGAAACGCATGAATAAGATGTTCCAATGTAGAATGATAAAGAATAGAACAATGTAAGAATTTCACCAAGTATAGGGTAGCTCATGATACTGAGTTATTCCAATGAATAATAAGAATGGAATAATGAAGTTCTCTTCATAGATAAGAAAGAAATAATACTCCTACGAGTGTACAACAAATAATATTTCCTACCTTGGAAAAACTAGATCTTTGGAATAGTGAGTGGCAGATTTCTCTTCTTCTTTCTCTCTATAATAATCGCTCTAAAGCTTTTGTGAATTGGTGAGAAATGAAGGAAGAATGAGCTTCATTTATAGGAAAATATAGTTTCGATAATTGCGTTTTGGGGCTCGAAAAATTACAATCTGATACCTCCAACTTTTCTTTCATTTTTAATTTAGTCCTGCAAGTATTATCAATCTTGCACCAACTCCCCTAATAGTAAATAATGTGAATCAATAATTCAATTATGTGAATCAATAGTATAATCATGTGAAAAATACGAATTACAGTATAGTACCTCCATCTATACCTCCATTTTTAACTTAGTCATGCAAGTATTATCAATCTTGCACCAACTCCCCTAATAGTAAATAATGTGATTCAATAGTACACATATGTGAACAAATAGTTATATAAGCATGTGAATTAGTAGCAATTAATTGCTCATTTATCCGATAAATTACCCGATTTATCAATATCACCCCTAGACATCAATTATCATCGGAATAAATGTCGATTTTCACTAACACAAACAATTCCAATATAATGAAACTATTTTTATCAAAAATATAAATTTTGAAATTTCGAAGTTTGACTTTTCCCGAAAAAGTCAACTGTTGACTTTTTGACCAAATAGTGAATCCCGAAAATTTTTGTGTTTATAGACTATTTTTACTAATTTTGTCGTTTCGGACTCAAATATCACGTCCGCGTCTCCAAATTCAACTCCGAACAACATTCATCATTAATATTATAACTCACAATATTTATCAACCAATGTCGCTCCCGGGAAGAGAGGCTTTCAATAAGGATTTCTCCTATCGACGCCGTGATTAGGTGACCAAACCTCTCCTTGACAGAACTTCTAGACATTGTAAATATTGTAATTTATAATATGAATAACTTTGTCGTCTCAAGTATTGATTTAATAAAAAAAATATTTTATGCAGATGATATTGTGACAATAATTGAATCAATAATATGATAGATATGATGCAAACCATTCTCAGTAGCAATAATTGAGTATAACCGAGTGACTTCTCACGTAAGCATCAATAATCAATACCGTGTGCTACTACGCAACCACGCCAGACATTCTTGACTTTTAACACCGGGTGTGTTTCAACAATTAACAGTAAAACTTCCGCCAGTTATTTTCATAAAGTATTTTGTTGTTTTCTCAATCCGACAATAATTCCGTTGTGGGGGTCCACCAATGATTGTGCCATTATATTTAATATTCCTGTTAAAACGAATATTCCCCACCAATCGAATATTATATAACAACTTACGTACTTTGCAAAATTTGTAAATATTACCCACAACTATAATATTATATCAAATCCACACCATAATATTCAAAAATATATTTCGAGAAAATTTAATCTTTATTCAAAAAATCTGGGGTCTCACAAATTAGGCCATATTTGATTTGCGCGTTTTTCAAGATACATGTTTTGACAGATTTTGGGCGTGGATTTGTTTCCTAAACTCAATATTTCCAGTTTATTATCATATTTATATTATAACTAGGATATTTTAGATTAGATTTTGATTCCAAATTGATTGTAATTCCTTATTAGGATTCTAGGGTTTCAATTACTACTATAAAGGTTTATTGATGTAATTTATAACATTATTCAATAACATTCGGATTTTATCATACTTGTGAGACTATATATTATCTACTTTTGTTTTTTTGAATAATTCCAAAGTTATTTTTCTTAGTTTTTTTTTTATATTCAACTTTGACTTATTATACAACAGTTTTTAGTTGTGTGTGGCGTCTTCTATCGCATCAATCGTCGATTGTACCGAGATTACCGTTTCAATATAAGCGAGGGGTCAAAGTGTCGTTGGTGTCCATTCAACGCAGAATTCCAAACACAAGCAATTGTACCAAGATTACCGTCTACATATTGACGAGTGGTTAAAGTGTTGCGAGAAATTCATCCTATGACTTTGCTAGAAATAATTCAGGTGAAGACCATCTCACGCAAGCGTTTCGTGGAGTTCATCAACCTGCGTCTATGGATGGATACTACATTCACTGGAATTCAAAGATATGAACAAGGTGTCATTGCTGCCATGTTTGTGAAAGGTGGTGACCAGAGTCATATGGTTGGTTATGCCACTGATGAGACCCCTAAGCGGATGCCCCTCAACTATGTTCTTGCTACCAAAATTGGAGTTCGCCTAGCTGAAGCTGGTGGGAATAGTACCTGTTCATGGCTAAGGCCTAATGGTAAAACTCAAGTATTGTGAGTACTAGAATGACAGTGGTGTCATGGTCCTCATTCGTGTGCACATTATTCTGATCTCCATCCAGCTTGATGAGATTGTTGTTGATCTTCAGGAGCATATCATTAAGCATGTTGTTCTTGAGGATTATCTGGATGAGAATACACCATTTTTCACTTGAAACCATCTGACTGCTTTGTCATTGGTGTTATCAAGGATGTTGACGTGTAGAACCTTATAATTTCAAATTACACGTTTTTTTTGTTAGATGCCTAATACTCTAGTATAGTTGGTATTTGTTGTTTTCATATTTTTAATCTTCAAATCTGCAACCTTACTTTCTCTTTTCAAAACATTTATTTTGTTTTGGGAGAATCAAAATCATATGAAAAAGGCTAAAAATATTTATTTTGCTTGATGAATTTGATGTATAGCTCATTAAATTAAAAACACTGCTGAGGCACTAAATATGAAAATAATAAATTATACTATTCAAATTATCACGTAGGTCAACAAACTTTAATTTAAAGAGTTTTTTTTTTTCGTAACTTCTGTTAGAGATGCTCTTAATGCAGAACTGTAATTTACAATTTTATTTCTTTTTCTCGAATCAGCAATAAGTTGTTGGATTGTGGTGAATGTCTCATTAAACAATTGATAATTAAAAGTAAGAACATATGGAAAAAGGAAACATTATTAAAGCCGAGTGTAGCTTGCCATTTGGTTCTTTAATAAATTATTAAGTATTTACTGAAACAGAAAAAGTTAGTGGTCCATCCTTAATGTGTCCATGCTTCAACCATTCCCTTCCGGGCTCCGGCTAGCGTGGACTTCAATGCTCCTTAATTAGCTCCTTTTGATTTAGTTACTTTTTCGTATCAACAAGTCTAGGAAATTATTCTAGTGACATTGCTAGCCATTTTTTTTAGTAACTCCAAAAAAATGTATAAAAAAATATAGTATTTTAGGTGTAATTTGAATATATACAAGAACATACTCTCCTCTTTTCGTATTAAATGTCCTAATTTTTTTTTAAAAATATTTCACAATAAATATTTTATTTATATATTTATAACATATTAATTTAAAAAATATACCATAATTTTAAATGAGTACATAATAATAATAATAAGGAAAAAATATATATGCACAACATGTAATATCGTTCACTTTATGGCGACGTTTTTTTTAAAATTATAATGACGGGTGATTGGCTGTCATTATATATGATATTTCTCTACGACGGGTGGCTGTCATCGTAGTTCAAAATATCGTTATCATAGACAACTTATTATTATATGAGATCTTCTGCCACGTCCCAATCACGTAAGACGTCCCCGATCCAAAGACAATGAAACACAAATAACACCAAAAGCTCGACTACCGAATCCCATGAGATAGCTCGGCGTGAGTCGAGATAGACCGTTCTGAGGTTAACAATGGAGGATAAAAATGTCAGTGTTAGAGAGATAAGAAAAATGTGTGTTGTGTGTATGCGTGCACCCTTGGGGATTTCCTCATTAGATTATCTTCTCTTTGCGCGGTTTCTGCGTCACCAACTTCTATCCGACATACCCCCTCTTCTCCTCTCGATCTCAAATGGATGCATGCAGGTTGTCACCTTTTTCCTCAATCATATGTCATACGTAGAATATAATCCCATCTACATTAATGATCTGCAGACGGCTTTGGTCGGCATTTCTCTTTTTTTATCATTCTGAGTCAAAGACTTAGATATTAAAAGATCTAATGGACCAACCTTGACCGATCCAATATTAAGGAGATATAATATAAGGATTGGTACTCAATAACTTTTAGACCCGATAATGGAGATCCAAATTCGACTAATTATATAAATAAATGTTCTAATTCATAAAAGTCCAATGGGAGGAATATCGTGGCCCGTACTACATGTCTTATACAGTATATATATATATATAACCCTAATAAAAATAATAAGATTCATCTACTTCGATTTTTTTCACTAAAACGAATTTGGCCCAACCGTTCAAGTGTGATCGGAGAAGAAAAGCTAAAATTTTAATTTATATATCTATTGGTGGGTAAAATAATTCAGACAAGAACAAATGTCAAAATCTAAGCCTGGTTAGGTAGTAGGTAAACTGTCACGTCTACTAAAACAGTTGGACCCAAACTTCCAATTTAGTATATCCATTATCCAAGTCAATACGGCGCAAATATTATTATTTGGGGATTCATCAGCAATTGTCTTACATGCGCGTGGGCATTAATTAATTTCCCTTTTTCACTATATGCCCACGCTAGTTGACTGTTTTTATTTCTGGTTGCGTAAAGGCAACTTATTTGTTTTGTTTATTACTTTAACCATCACCATTTTTGTTTGTGTTTAGCTTAGCTGTTTTTATCATTTCTTCTTCTAACTTTTAACCCCTGTTCTCTCTCCATATCATTTTCTTTTTTCCCAGAAACAGATTCTCCTTAATTCTTGTATTTCAGTATCTGGGTATGTCCATTTTTGGGCTCAATTGGTGTTTTCTTTTTCTGGGTAAGTAGCTAGGATTAGTGTCTCTAATCAAAGGGGTTTCTTTCTTTCTTTTTTGTTGGAATTTATCTCAGAAAAGTTGGATTCAGAAGGTTTTAATCTATTATTCTTTTCTTTTTGATGAATGGTTGTGTGTTTTGGGTAACCCATCAAGAATCTGAATTTTTCTTGATTTTGGAGAGAGAAAATGAAGGATTTTGCTGGGACTCCTGGGACTGTGACTGCACTTCTTCTTAGGATGTTGCAGTGCTTCTTTGCAGCTGGTTCAATTGCTTCTATGTCAACTACTAAATCCTTCTTCGAATTTACTGCTTTCTGGTATTTTCTTCTTTCTCAATTCACTTTTTTTCTTTTTTAAATAATGAAGTACATTACTTATGTGTAATTTACTAATTTTAAGATTCTAAGTTTTGGTCCTCTGCTACTATACTATACCTTGACTTTGAGTTGGTGCTGAGACTTGTTGAGAATCAGTAATGTTATTGCATCCATTAATGGGGTCATAATTTAGGATTATAAAGGTGGAATCTTCTAATTGAATTTCTCTATCATAGTAATCAATTGTTATTTAGAAAAAAATGCACCTCAAGAATTTGGGATCCGGTTAGCATGAAGTTTATTTTTGGATAAGTTGGTCAATTGACCCACATTGAGTCTCGCCTGCGTGTCAACACTCTATTGGCCAATTGACCAACTTACCCAAAAATAAACTTCATAAATAAACTTTATGCTAACCACTTCCAAGAATTTGATTCAAGGGTCCTCTGCTAGACTATATTTAATCCAACTTGGTCTGAATTAGCTTTGTCAATGTGGTTGAGCTTTGATGAACTTAATGGTGCTTTATTACCTTAAACAAGTGATAGTTAGCTGCATTCAGTTTGTAATTAACGAGTGAGAAACTTATTTTAAACCGGCAAGTGCTAAACTTGCTTGAATGTCATAGCACCTTGGATCTCCTTGATGAGAGATTCCTGCAATATGCTAAGAAATTGGCCTTAAACAAATAGCATTTCTTAAGGGAGTTTACTTATCTTAATGCCTTCATATTTAAAAATTTCATATGATCTGAAAATCTTTTTGATGTTGTTTACTTAATCTATGGCCATATGGTATGCTAGCTGATATAGACATAGCTTATAACATAGCTTATTAACCCCAACCCCACATGCAGTAAATGATATTCATTCTAAAGAATTTTTCAAAGATTTACCTAATTGTCCTTTGATTTTTACCATACAAGTACAAGGATGAAGTTACAATTAAGCTTTTTTTGCAGCTATCTGATTGCTTCAATGGGATTGCAAGTCATCTGGAGCTTTGGACTTGCATTCTTGGACGCATATGCATTGGCAAAGAAGAAAGTCATCCACAATCCTGGTCTAGTGAGCCTGTTTGTGGTTGGAGACTGGGTTAGTAGATATTCTACAAAATCCTTAAAACATTCTTAATTATTCTTTGTGAACAGAAAATTAAACGCATAGCCATTAATTAAGTTGTTATTTTTCAAAATGATTGTGTTGACAGGTTACAGCAACATTGTCCCTTGCAGCTGCTTCTTCCTCAGCCGGCATTACAGTGCTGTACTTTAGTGACTTGGGAGGATGCAGTCTTGGCGAAGAATGCCAAAAATATCAGATGGCAGTTGGGTTGGCCTTTTTGAGCTGGATAACAATAGGTATATCGTCTCTCATTATGTTTTGGGTTTTGGCTGCAGGTTAATTAAACCTTTTCTTTTGGTTCGGCTAACAGTACTACTGTACGTAGATGCATGTGTTGTATTTTTTTATTAGTTTTCTCCCGGATTTATCTTTCAAAGTGTGCATGCCAAGAGAACTAGAACGATACTCGAAACATATATATTTGCTCAAAAGTTTTGTAAAGAACGCTGTCAATGTATAAACCAGGTATTTACACTTATGAGGAAGCCAAACATAAGTAAAAAAACTGTAACTAAGCAACTGACATGGCTAAAATCACAAAAGCTTCAGATCTGGGTTTTGTATTTTGAGTACAAAAAGCTTCAGATGATGGGTTAGCTATTTAATTAGCCCATAACTTATAGGGTGGAAGATGGAGGGTTTGTATTTTGATTACCAAAAGCATCTGATCTAGAAGAAATTGGATGATATATTCATCAATCTAGTTTGGACTTGTTTTCCACATTATTATTATTATTATTATTCCAGCTGGCCACGTAGTAAAAATAGAGATTAATTTAGAAGGCCGTTTAATTGATTAATTGGACGGAGTTGGTAGATTGTAATTTATTGAGATAACACAGGTCAAAGGATGGTATGGTATCAATTATTTGTAGGCTGGCTGGTTATGTTGTTTGATGAAATTCGTGATTATGCAGACGAATAATATTTTTGATAACATAAAGAAAGACCTTCAAGGAAGTTGTTAAGGATCTACTAATGTTTTTAAAAGAAGACAGTGCTTTAATCTTTAATTGAACCATAACGATTATTTGTACAATTATGTATTAGTTCCATAAATCTTTCAAATTAATTAAATAAATAAATAATCACCAATTTCATTGAGGCTGTGTGAAATAAGAATTCGGACACGCCCTTAATTTCACAATCAAAAAAGTAGGCTAATTAATTTGCACTATTCACCTTAAGAAAGAAAAAAACTAAAATAATTTACATGCCCTTAATTTCAACTTGCAATAAATCTATGTCAATTTATAATTATTAAGTTTATTAATCTTGGAATTATTAGATGACTCCACTTATTACATACAAAAATTACCACTAATACTTTTTCACATAATTGACAATCAAATAGTCAATATAAAATATTCACAATACATATCATTATCATTATATATATATATATATATATATATATATATATATATATATATATATAATGAATTGCAGAAAGACGATTGAAGATAACAAAGTTTCAAAAATAGCTAATGCTACTCCCTCCATCTCAAATTATTTGATATTTTAAAAATACACTTTGTTTTTTTTTAGACAATTAAAATGATTATATTACAAGTTTACCTTATTCATTTATTCTATCTCCTCATAAATGTATAATTATTCTTTCTCCTCATAAGTAGATGATTCCTAATTTTTGTATTCTTATTTTTTTCTATTATCCATAACCTCTTGATTTTTTTCAACCATCAAATTATGCGTCTTTTTTAAATAAAAAAAATAAACTGCACACAATTGTGTGTGATATAACTGATATATATAAAGTCGCATAAAATTTTTCATTTCATTTTCAAAAGTCAAAACTAATGAGTTTCCCACTATACTTCATACGGTTTACTTATTACACAATTAAACATTTAATTTATTAAAGGTCACAGTTAGTCAGTGCAATTCTTATTAGCGACCAGAGAAATGACTAAGTTGCGCTAAAATTTATTTGTAGTGACCACTACTCTTACTAACAGTCAGGAAAAACGGCGTAGTCGTACGTGTTTTACGCTGCCGTTTTTCCTCGTCGCCGGTAAAAGTAGTAGTCAAACAAAACGCGTCATTTTTTATCAATACGCTGTCGTTTTTTCTGGCCATTAGTAAATAGTAGGAGTAGCGATCAGTCGACTATCAAATAGCGACCAAGTAAAATAGTGTCATTTTTCCTGATCGCGAGTTACGTCTGGTCAGACGATCAAAAGCAGGTCTGAACAGTTTTTAGGCATATACTCCAGCACCAGTGTCACTGACAACAAGGATGAACTTGGTTGGACCAACACAACCGCTATTGTGGAGCATAATCGAGCCGCTTGGACCATTGGCTAGGTAAACTATCATATTTTTTTTCTTACAAATATAGAGATAATAATAATAATAAAATTCGAGATATATTTTTATTTTTTTAAAATTTAATTTATAAAATCTAAACATTCAAAATAGATGTGAGAATCAACTTAAATTTTGAAAGCAACAATGAGGATCCCAACAATGCAGATATATATTCCCTTCAGCCCCAAAGGATATGAAAGAAACAACCTTATATTCTGTCATTTATCCAACAAGCGGATGAAAAAGACATGTTGTACAAGTTATTCCATTTATAAGTAAGCAAATCAAGTGTATGCTTGTATGCAATTAGAAATATAGGATGCTGAACAGTAAAAGTATTACTAAAACAAATAAGTTTGATCATTAATTTATTGCCAATTAAACCCTCTCCCTATTTCAATCTAAACATTAATGAAGAAAAAGATTAAAAATAATAGAATAGAAGTAATATTTACAGCTACATAGGGATACCGCATTTGTTGAATGCTGAAGGTGGTGTTGCAGTAACATTAAGCTGCAGGCGGCCTGAGCTCATGATCATGAGATGTATCACGAGCAGATGGAGGAAGATAATGCCACGTTGGAACAAAGCTATAGCTAGGAAAAACAGGCATATTGTTGGGCCCGGCCTGATATGCTGCTGCAGGGTGGGCTGGCATACAGCCAGCAGGCGAAACTCTCATTGTTTTCAACTGCTGCTCTATCCTAGTTTTGTCTGCTTTCAGTGCTAGTTTCTCTTTACGGAGTTCATTCTTCTCTGCCTGTTTATTATGGAGATTTGTGAAACTAGTAAGCACTTAAAGTGCCCAAATAATGCAATTCAAGAAATAATAAAGAGTTAGATTGTTCACAAGACAACCTCAGAATCCTAGTATTTTCCCTTTTAGATACAAACTTGAAGCATGTATTAATAACACACATTAAATCTTTTCCTTGGGACGTCACACCCATAATATTAAAATTTAGATATTTATTGCCTAATACTTTGCCCTCACAAAATACAAAATTACTTAATAACATAGTATGCTGACTAAACAAATATTCAAGTACAGAATACATTAGAATGAGACTAAACCTAATGGCCTCGAAGAAGTATACAACGATATTTATTCAGTATATCACCAATACGCTCATTAGCAACGGAAACCTATCAGTATTTCAAGTTCCAAATCCTAAAGTAATCCATTGTAGGACCAAGTTCGATAAAAAAAGGCCCGAAAGAGCATCACTTTGGGTCCAACTTGCACTACGATAAGTGGACCCCGCTTAACATGATACTAGTCTCAAAAGAAGGCATGATGATTTCGACTCGGAATGTCAATATTTTGATGCTCATGTATCAACACTACTTCCAAAGTTGGACATGTTGGAAGTTTCCCTAAATGTAAAGTGTAAACATTTGTGTTTTTTCTTCTAAGTCATATAACCAATTCTCTCATCGACTGCAAGAAATAAACTATCAAGATGGATATTGATTCTGCTCTCGTTAAGAATGCGGTCCTAACATAACTAACCTTTAGTGATCTTATTTCTTCTTGTAGCTTTTCATTCAGTTCTCTGTACTCCTGAGATTCAGTTTTAAGCTGATTCAAAACTCGGATGGCATCTCCAAGGATGGCCGATTTGTCAGTTTTAGCAGGTCTCCCAGGTTCCAGGGTAGAGCTCAATTCCAGGAACCTGCAGGAGAGAGAGTCAAGATTTTCCATCAAAAATATCTCTGATTATTTTTTTCAGATAAGTGCTTGCTATACAGATCTTATCCTAAATATATATCGAAATCAGATCCATAACACTTTCTTGCATCTCAAAGTATGATATTTAAAAACACAAAAGAATATTTATAGTACCCCTTAGATGGTAAACAGTTTAATGTAAGAATTCTGAACCCTTGGACAAAAAGGTTCAGTTTTACTTGTGCACTTGCACAAATAAATGCATCTGTACACATAACAAATAGACTAATTCAACCCACAAACTACAGTATTATTTTTTGGCCAGTGAAAGAATAAAATTCAATCACTTGATACAATGGAATAGAAAGATGTGTGCCTGTCGTTCAATCTTTCCCTTCGTTGTCTTTCACGGCAAGCTTTGGTCCCAATTCTGCTGCATGATTCATTGCGTCCCCTAGTAATTAACAACATAAAATCCATCATCAGTATTTGATGGCAAGATTACTCAGTCATATTATTAGTACTTGTCACAGAGAGGAAACATAAAGTCGCATTTAGCAAATAATTAATTTTATGCCCAAGAGTCGATAAAACTACAAGTACCGTGAAGTCCATGTGCATGCCCAGTGGATTATAATCGTAATACATAGACCATTCGATCAACAATCAAGGAAAATCCACATATAAGCAAATTTAAAACAAAGTCAATTCATACAATTGATGGAGTATCGACAATGACAAAGTATAGATTAAGTAACTAACAGAAAACAAATTTTATCTAACACTACCCCAACACATAAACATGCACTACAATACTATTATACTTGTGTGTATTACATAACACTGCACATATTTGGTCTTGAGTTAGGTACAATTGAACAAGCATTCTTAATAAGCTCAAGTTCTTATGGCTAATGCAAACCAGTTCAAGCAGTAAAAAAGCAGGTTCTTTAATTCATTCAGAGATTCAAGAATTAGAGTACTTTTGCTTGTTCTTAAATGTTACCTCTATTTTTTTTTTCTTATTTTTTTCCTTCTGGAATCCGGACAGTGATTCCCCAAGTATAAAAGCTATAAATATTGCAGAAATAACAACAACAGTCCAAATAACCTTAATTTGATAACACATATATATAGATAACAGAAACATTTTTATCAAAAGGCTTAAACAAATTTATCTAACAAGGACCAAGATGCCGCACTGTTTACCCCACATAAATCAAGTGAGCAATGCCAACATCAAAATTATATATACTACCTAATAGGTTGCAGTTAAATTATTCAACTCAAAAATTAAAAAAAGTAGAGCCCATACAGACAATAATTAACTTCGAAGTTAAGAGCACCATCAATAAAAGAAACAATATCCTATGCATAAAATGCGATACGACAATACCTCTTTCTTGAGCATTCTTTTTCAGCACATTCTTTGCCTAGTGACATAGCTCCACTAGTTAGTGAATAATCAAATTCTGGAACAGCACTGCAACCAAGAAAAAAAGTCGTGAATACATGCAATAAACTGTAATGTCAATTCCTCTTCTTTCTTATTCTTTTTGTGACAGAACTTGAATATTAGTTTGACAGCAATAATTCTTCTTTTTCAATAACTAAATTTGACAAGAATCCTGGTTCTTTGACTACTTTAAATTGCTGAAAAATAAATAACTGAAAAAATAGATAATGGAAACAAGAATAAGGTCTATACTTAGAAATCCAAATGGTTTCAATTCATTGAGTTATGGTCTCAAGAAACTGTATCCGAGATGGGATCTGGAAACTTGTACATAATTTACACGGTATAGCCAAAAATCTATCTTTCAAGTCAATACAATTTTCATTTTTTGCATTTTTGCAAATATATTAGCATGGACTACAATTATATTGAACTTTATTATCAAGGCTTGTATGTGCTTCAAGAGATTACAAAAAACTATTTAAGAGGGAGGGGGTGGGGGAGGGGGAGGGGGGAGGGGGACTGTAAAATCCTTCACCATTCTCTGAAGCCTGAACCAGCACAGTCAATTTAATATCAAAAGGCACAAACATTATTAGTCATCACTGGTCAATCAAACAAGAAGTTCGTGCATTTAAAGAAGTTATTGTATCTCTAAGAATCACTCTCTAGAGCAATATCCCTTACCACCTAAAATTGATTCCCTGCATTGTAGTCAATTTCAGAATAAATTAAATGTACTAGATATCCCTTCCATAGACAATCCATTTTCTTTATAAAACATAATAAAAAAACATTAAAATATTTTTTAGCTTATGAACTAATTGTCCTGTGAAACAAAGAAGTAAGCAGCATGTAGTAAGAGGGTCAAGGGGTCTAGTTATGAACCCTGTAGACCATCCCTATGGGGACGGTGAAGGGACTAAATTTATCAAGTTGTTCCAAAGGGTCAAAATGGCTAGTTATTAAAGGAATTCATTGTCGGTTTTCTGTCCAAAAAAAGATCTTAGAGATTTTTTTTTAATGTGGGGTTTTTCAACCATAGTCGGACTAATCCCCAGCCCGGACTAGCTTTTTCTTTGAATCAGCTTGTGCTGGCGGTCCGTGCCCCCCTTGACAATTGTTGCATGTGGGAGTCGAAGTCCGGATTTACGGCTCATCCCGATCTTGGAGTGTTTGTAATGCTTACTCTCAAACAATTCGATAACGATATTCTTTGTTTCTATCTTTATCTTAGAACCAAAGCAGAATCACCTTAATTATCTCAAAATTTGTCTGAACCTACTGCTATACCAATTACCAAATCAATATTTAACTTCAACAACTCTTACAACTAAAAAAAACACAAACAATATATTACACTCAAAATTTTAAAATTGAAAACCTTAAATAGAATTTTATAGCTAAAATTAGTCATCAAGGCTCAAATAATGAATCACTCCTCTAAATGATTTCTTCAAAGCCTAATTCCTACGGCAGGATGCAGAATATTTCAGAGCACTACAACAACCATATGCAATTAATAAAACAGATAAAACCAATTGGTCTCAGAACTTAATTTTTCCACTAACAAAAAGAATCAAAGGAAACATTTCACGTTCCTTCTAAAAATATCCGAAAAGCTAATGATTCCTTCAATTGTAAGAACCTAATAAAAATAACCACTTGCAGAAATCCTTTCAACTAAAAATCAAATGAAAAATACCTAAATTGCTCTATGACTGACAATTAATGTCAAACCTAAAAAAGATCAAAACTTCTGCATAGCCTGTATTATAGATAACGCATATACATACATATACATAATCAGAGAAGAAAAATTGGGGAAAACCTTTGATTGATCCAATCGAAATCGGCGGAAGCGACGTCATCGATGAGGGTGGTGTAATCGATCAGATCCCAGCAACTATTATCATCTAATGAATCCATCAAAGTTGGAGATTTTCGATTATTATTTTTTTTTGCTAAATGATTTTCGATTATTCTTTTACATTCACCAATTATTACTCTGAAATAAAGAAGAAATTCCAAGGTCTTGTGTTTGATTTGATTTGATGTGATGTGACAGAAGCAATAATAAAGGATATTTAATCAGATTGTGCGGACTGAGTCACCATTATTAGCTTTAGTTTGTTTCGCCGCATTTTTCCCTTTTTATACGGATCCCCTCTCCTCCCCTCTCCTCCCCTCCCGGCTCCAAAGTGTTTGTTTGGCAAATTTATGTAAAATATACAATCAAATATAGAGAAACAATAATAAGCAAAAATAAATTTAGAAAAATAATAATAATAAGTATAAGGAAATAATGGCAATACACATTTGTGTATATTTTATTTGTGTAAAATTTGTTAAAATTACATCGTTTTGACGTGTTTGTTTTTGATTTCTAATTTAGGGATAGAGAAGTCGTTGACAATCACAGAATAAATAAAATATATACAACCGTGTACAGCATTTACCATATCATTTAAATATAATAAATATGAAAAATAAATTACAAATTTACTTATTATTATTTTTCTATATTTGTGGTGCTTAATGCTTATTAATTATTATTGTCTCTTTATATACGTGGTTTAATATAATTCCTAAAATTAGATCATAACTTGTATTTTTTTTGAATTTAGAAGTCTTTTTTACTAATTGAATTTATTATAATTAAAATCAATTTTTTAGGACAGAATATATCATATATGAGACATCTTGATCTTTTTTGAAGAAAGTAAGATCATACTTGAAGTGAGTCTAAATTAAATTCTCAAAGTTTTGATTAAAATTGATGTTATTATATGTGTTTTACCTAAAATCTTACATCATATTATCGTATAATATACAAATAATCAAATGTAGTTTTGAGATGCATGGCATTTTTTCCCTTCAACAATTGAAAAGGAGAAAAATAATTTGTGTTAAAGGAAGAAAAATCTCTTTTTTTTTAACACCCCATGGGTAGCGATTACACAAATTATTTGATCAAGATTTTGTATGGTTCAGTTATGTAGTTATAAGAATTATGGTATATGTATAAAATACTTTCAAATAAACAATTGTAAATAAATTTTTTACCACCAATTAACCGTGGCATGCACTTGAGGAGGTCACCTCTACCAAATAACATTACCAGAGTGGGGAATTACATGTAATCACAATTAACATATGACCAAATGGTACTCATCCCCCGGATCATATGTTGTGGCTTTACTTTGTTCATTCATATGATTGATATGTTGGATCATTATTCATATGATTGATATGTTGGATCATTATTTAATAATATCTACAAATTGGTGAGTTTTTTTAATTAATTAATTGTTCTTGGAAATGTATATTAATACTTATTTTAGACTAATAAAATTAAGATATTGAAGGAAACTAAGGATACATTTCAATAGTTTTATTTGGAGGGAGGGTTTTGTTTAATGATTTTAGACTATTTAACATAAAATCCATTGATTCAAGAAATTATAGATGACAGAGAAGGAAGAAAACTTATTATGTGGCCATTTTATCCTTTGTTATTGATCTCCTTTCTTATGATTTAGTAATGCAGTGCATGAATTTAATTAAGTAAGGAGAGATAGGGAGCCATCCAAAAATGGAAATGAAGAATCCATGATATACCAACATGGAGGAAATTGTATCTATCAATCTAATTAATTTTGTAATAAATGGTAGATATTAAAGTTTGGCTTCCATTACATTAAAAAAAAACCACTCATCAAACTATATTTAACTAACAATCTTAACTTGTATTTTTAGTACAAACAACACTAATATTAATCTATTTATTAGGCAAAAAACATAGATGTGATAAAATACAAGATGACATGTTTAAAACTATATAAGAAATTTTTATTTTATTTTCTTAAAACAAATTTTATTCCAATATCATTAAATAAAACTAGTTTTCCTATTATCAATCAATTATACATTTCAAATTCATTTATAATTTCATGTTAATATGAAATTGTTCATAGAAAAAACAGTAACTTTTTTCGTCTTCTCACAAATTTCAACCCTTAAATTTCTCCGCATGAAAACAAACTTGGTTTATTATCCTAGAAATTATTAATGAATATCATTAATTTATGACTAAAAGACAATTTGCACCCCAAACTTTACACTCTTGTTGACTTTTGCACCCTAAACCGAAAAAGGTGTCTAAGTACACCCCAAACTTTAATTACACGTAACAAAAAACACATTTTTTGTATTTAACCGGTCAAAAATGACCGGCTAAGGCTGTGATGTATATTTGAAAGGTCATTTAAGTCTTTTCCTTCTCTCTCTCCTCCACTTTATCTCTGTTCTCTATTTGTCTATTTCTCTCCTCTCCTTCCCACTCACAAACCGAAAAAGGCGCGTCTTCAACCGGTTCGACGCCAACGGCGACGGAAAGATCTTTGTCGCCGAGCTCACCGACGTGATGCAGGCGCTTGGATTCCTCTGCTGATTCATATCACCAGAAACCGCAACCATCAAATACCTTTTCCTATCCTTCATAATCTCCACACTTGATTTCTCATATTCCCTACTAAAATCCAAACATGGCCTATACCCTAACCCATTAGGCTGCTTCCAAAAATCACTCATTTCTTCATCTCTCCGTATTCTTAGGCCCAAAACTAAGCTTAGAACTCAAATTCCCGTTTGAAATTGAAGATTCCTGCTGAGAACTCAAATACTCACTTGAGATTGAAGATTCTTGGTGAGAAATTGAGCATGGGTTTGGTGAAAATGGAATTGGAAGATTTCCATTTGTATTTTTTTGGTGTAATTTGAACTGGGTTTGTTTTAATTTGGGAAAATTTGTATGAAAATTATAAATTTGGGGATTAATTATGATCTGGGTATTTTTTGATTGGTAATCTTTGTGGTTTGAATGAATAAAAATTGCTACTGATTTTTATTAGGTAAAATTGGTGGGGACTGTGGCTGTGGTAATCCTTTACAAACTCTTGATTTGAAAGGCTGGGTTTTTGTTTTGGCCTGAAATAGATGATAGATTTGAAATTGGGTTTTGATAGCATAAGTAGTGCGGGGTGCCTTTGGATACTCCTTAGGCATGGTAGGAATTGATGTTGAATAGAAAGGTTACCAGGAGCCTCAACCAATTTTGTGGAGGATCTGGCCGTGTTTTGAGCATGTCAAGATTACGTTGTATTATGCGTGGGCTGGATTTGAAAACATATATCTTCCTATTGGTTTTGGTCCCAACATGTCTTTGGTCTGTATTTGCACTTTTTGCGAGAAGATATCATACTTCTTACTACCACTATGGGAAGCTCCACCCAAGTCGTTCCATGAAATTCCTCACTATTCTCATGAGAATGTATTAATGGAGAATTTATGCAAACTTCATGGTTGGGGGATCCGTGAGTTCCAAAGGCGTGTTTTTGATGCGATTGTTATTCAAGAATGAGTTGTACCTCCTTACAATAGGGTGGAAAGAATTGTATCCTTATGTAGCGTAAATTTGTTATCCTAGAGTCAAATTCAATATTTATTTGGATTACCAAAAGCCAATTGGTTTTTGCCAAAGAATGAGAGGCAAGTTTAAATTTGTTGAGTCGCGGGTTGACTATGCGAGACAGGGTGCCTTTGGATACTCCTTAGGCATGGTAAGAATTGATGTTTAATAGAAAGGTTACGCAGAGCCTCGACCAATTTTGTGGAGGATAAATGTTTAGCCATCTCCAAATCTACACGTCTTTTTTCTTTGATCACCTTTTGTTTTTCTCTATCAAGCTTTTCATTTGCCTGTTGAAACTTTAATGTCTCTGAAACCAACTTTGATCTTAAATCATCAACTTCAACACTCACCTTCTCCAATGATGTCTAGCTTCCTCACCTTTTTCCCTTCAACAATGCAAGCTTCCTTTCTTCATCGGCCCTACTTTTTTATGCCTTCAAAGTTTTCTGAGCTTCATTAGTCTTCTCTTTCTCCTTCTCAAACTTTTTCTTCTCAAATTCTGCTCTTGTTCTCTCCTTAGGCATAAGCAATGATTTTATATAATATTAAGGAGAGAGTGCTTAATGTTGGAGAAGATAAAATGAAATTACTCAAATTCCCTTTCGATATACATCATGACCTTAGCTTCATTCATTTTGACCTATTAATCGACAAAAAGTATGCTTTTGTTACGTGTAATTAAAGTTTGGGGTGTCTTGATATTACACTTTTTTTTTTGTTTAGGTGCAAAAAGTCAAGAAGTGTAAAGTTTGGGGTGTAAATTGTCTTTTAGTCTTAATTTATTAATCTAAAAAATTGTAGCATAATCTCGCAAATCATCATGCATGATATTGAATATCATTAATTTATTTTTAATAATTTTTATTTTACACCTTGTTACCTAAATTAATCCAAAAAATAACATTTTCGCGATTATGATACGAAGTACGAACATTTAAAATTCTATTAACTTGATCGATCCAACCGACCACAAGCCGTAAGCTTCAACTTGTTTATGCAGTCAACATGTTAGAGCAGGCAGGCAGGCAGGTTTTACTCATCTGCTAAAGCAATATGTAATATGTGCTTCTTAGTTTTTTTGTGTTCTTCTTAGGTTAAGTGCTTCTTAGTTTTTTTGTGTTCTTATTCACACCCAACATGTTGTTTATTAAAATTGGTTATATATTTCTTGAATGGGGTGATAATTAAGATACACTGTACATGTTTACTAATGAATGCTTGTATCATTATTATTCTCTTAATTACTTGATTTTTTAATTACTAATAATTAATTAGTTATTTCTCTTAACCAACCCTATCATCAAACCACATTCATTTAATTAAGATTTTGGTTGCATTCATTTAATTAAGATTTATAATTGAATTAATTATTGATTTTGTTACGAGTTTTTCAACTAATTAAACTAGAAATAGCTCGAAATCTCTAGTGTTTTTTCATTTTCAGTCGTAGCAAAAATGATATATCCAAAATCAATCATGCTACTATCACATAAAAACGTCACATATCGCTGACGTGGCACCCATAAATTTGTTGTTGACATGACCCGCTTAACTCAACAACAAATTCATGAGTGTCACATCAGCAGTATGTGATTATTTTATGTGACAGTAGCATTTTTGTATCCAAAATACAACATGACATTAATTAAAGACCAATAATTTTGTAGATAAATACAAATATATATATATATATATATATATATATATATATATATATATAACGGCAAAAGAAAATATGATTAAATTCACTTTTCAAACTCCATTCATGTAATAATAATATGATTAAATTCCCTCTGATCAAGGCAAAAGCTTAATTAAGTAATGGACAAATATAGGAAATTGAAATTTCACTTAAGGAGTGCGAAGAATTTCTCGTAAATATAAATATATTACATCCGTTTTAAAATTAAAAATATATTTTAATTTTTTAGAATTAATTCAGTAAAATTCTAAAATTTAAAATTCATACAACTTTTTTAAGTTTCGAAAAACAATAAATTTAATAATTAGTATTCTCTCCGTCCTCAAGAAGACGACACACAAGTAAATTTTTCACACAAATTAAGAAACATGTAATTAGTAATTTTTATTTGTAGACATTGACAATTCAATTACTCTCTATTTTTTTTTTCAAAAAATAAAAGATTCATAAAATTGACAATTTAGTATACCTCAAAAATATTTACTTATTTCTATCAACTTCCATTGTTTAGTCCTTGATTCCAATTAATCACAAATGTTTAACACCTTGAATCCCCATTACTGACCTCAATTATTGAGGATAACGAAGAACGTGGAGTGCCACTCATTTTTATTAGAATTTTTAATGTGTAATTTTTTTGCATATACTTCCAAATCAATTAATTTTGATTATATATGACAACCTTCTACCCTATAGGCTATAGTCAATCTGAAATTCTCTATTTTTTTCAAAGTTGTCAGAAGTTTTTTGACAGTCTGCCTCAAAAGAAAAAAGTAAGCATCAACCAATTATAATAATTTTATAATATAATAAATTTGTATATTGATGTGATATTTATTATGTTTGGTTTGTTTATTACATGTATTATCTCATTTCGGATGTAATGTTATTACATTAATTTTTGAAAATCGATATTTTTACATGAGTCTTTTTCATGTGCAGATGGAACTCATTCAATATTCACGTGAGATAGATCATTTGAAAATATCAATTTTTTATGTAAAAATATAAATTCCATACTTTTTAAGCTTTTCATTACATCATCGATCCAATAGTAATATATTGACTCATTGCATTGGTAATGCAATAGGTCATAAAAATAAAATAATAATAATTACAACTGATTTGATATTTTAATTTACAATTTATTTTTTTTATTACATAAATATTACGCTCTCGTCTCATAATAAGCATCCTAATTTGAGTTTCATGGTCAAATTGACCATTTTTTTAATTATTAATTAAAAATATTTGTATAGAAATTTTAAATTATGAAACTCAACATTAATAGTAAATTATCCGTAGTTTATTATGATTGTAACGACCCCAAAATAGGTTCATTCCATCCAACCCATTTTGAGTCGTCAAATACATGGTTCAGAAAACAACTACAACTTTATTACAATAATTGTCGTGCAAAATACAACAACACATATCTTTGTGAGTTTGGATACAAATATATATCAATCATGACTCATGTCCCAACCGTGACAAAGACTCCTCATAATGACACCTTACATAAAGGTATAGTCGAAAAACTTGCTTTTAGAAATTAGAATATTTGGGAAGTGCTTTCAAAAAAACTTTCGTACGTGGGAGGCCATGCTTACAGGTTATGATAGATATCACGTGGCCACGTAATTATCCTTGGTTGATTAATAGACCCCAAAGAAAAACGAGAAGATTACTATCATATTCTTCCCAATTGTGAGTTTTCTCTTGACATATCATTATCTCCACTGTCTCTAATTGAGAATTATATTTCAAATAGACTCCAAGATCATATAGGTAGTGCTGGTAGATATACTTAGCAAGTAGATGAGCACAACCCTGTCTTATGATGACACGAGGTTGTATGTCATTAGACATCTTGTATGATAGTGGCAAAACACCCTTCCAAGTTAAATTCACCTCACCCTCAACATCTATAGACCACCGTTCTATTCCCTTGTTATCCCTCGCTCGACCCAGCTACACTTTTATTACCTGAAAGGAATTGTGAAACAAAAGGGTGAGCACAACTAGCTCAGTAAAGAATATCATGACTAAAGATAATTAAATTATCAATAGCCTTCATCAATAATAAATCAGAGATTTAGAACATATGGTAGATGATAAAAAAAAATTCAACCATAGTTGCGGTATGAACGAAGCGATCCATTAGAAGAGTCAAATAGACTATAAAATCTATTATCTTCTCCATGTTAAAAGTCCACCAACAATGTTTTATCCCTGTAACATCAATCAACAATTTCTGTCCACAATCACGTATATAACTCATAATCATAATTGTAGTTCTAAATTCCTTTCCTCATCCAGGACAAAAATAATTTTCATCACCTGAAACATCAAAGATTATAGTTATACCAAATCACAGTTCATGTTTGTGACGCCCCCAAAATTAGGTATACATCACCCATCTTGGGTCGTCAGATACATGGTACAGAATTCAAATACAACTTACTAATACAACCGCAGTATGCAATCGACAAACATAAACTGTGAGTTTGAATACAAATATTATCTACTAGAGATTATACAAACTCAAAAGGAATCCTCATTACAATTATTATCACACTATTTCACGTATAGTGAAGACTACTAATGCTATCCTCTCGGACCATCACTCCGCTCCCAGACTCGTCCCGGTATATTCTCATTTCACAGAGAAACAAAGAAAGGAAGGGTGAGCTCAACTAGCCCAAAGAAGAAATATTATGACTAAGATAATGCGAATAAATTATCATTAGTCTCCAACAATGTTAAACCGATAAAATATAATAGACATCAAGTTTAACTGCAGTGAACAAGCAATCCATTAAAAGAGTCAAGTAGAAAATAAAATCTATTATCTTTTATGATTTAAAAGGTTTTCATCATCATTATCATTGGGACTCGACTTTTAATAAATAATCTACATCATCGAATCACCCCTCACTCTACTACGATGATATTCTTTAGTATCACGACCACAATTATCCATGCACTATGGGCCAAGAATATTTGTGTATTCATTAATGGTCATGATCATGCCAACAATCGTCCCATCAATGCACTACAAAGCCAATGCGAACTTTTACCACATCATTTGTAACATTACGATTATGATTACAATCAATAATCCTCAGTCATAATCATACCAAGTCCATCTATGCACTTCTGAAAGTACGAGATGACTTTCAACAAAATATAAACATGAGGATGACGACAATGATATTAGAATTCAATAAAATAAGTTCAAGAATTATTTTATCCGAAATTATTAACGTCCCAAATTGTCAACATGATATTGTTTTGTAGAGTAAAATTCAAGAATGATCGGAAGAATATTTCCATGAAAAGATCTATGGATGAAACGCAAATATCGAGGATATTCTACTAATTTCATGGAGTATAAGTCAAAACTTTAACCAACCGAGTATAATAAAGAATGGAATAACAAAAGAAATCACCATGCATGCGGTGATTGCATGTGACAGTTATTCCAATGAATAATAATAACGGAATCAGTCGTGCAAAATTTACACATCGCGGGATGTTCCAACAGAATAATAAAGATTTTAACCAGGTCCTAGGTGTAAAACACATGAGACGTGATGTTCCAACGTAGAATAATAATAAGAGCGGAACCGAATTCCTGTAAAACACACACTGATGTGATGTTCCAACGGAATAATAATAAAGATTTTAACCATGTCCTGTAAAAAAACACGCATGTGATGATGTTCAATGTAATAATAGAAGAATGTCACCAAGTATAGGGTGATCCTTTATCAAAGCTATTCCAACAGAATAATAAGAAATGGAATAACAACAGTTCTCTTTATGAATAAGAAAGAATAACACTCATTACGAAGTACAACAAATAATATTCCCAACCTTAAGAAGAAAATCTTTGGATATATAAGTAGTGAAGTGGCGAGAATACTTTTTTCTTTCTCTCTATAGTTTATCTCTGAGTTTCATTGAATTAAAAGAAAATAATGAATGAATGAGCTTCTATTTATAGAAAAATGGAATGCATAGTAACTAATCCATGAACGGTCCAGATTTGATTTACTTTAATGACGGTCCATATTTAAAGAAAAATCTTTTAAATAAAATATAATATATTCTATTTATATAAAAAGATTTTTACTATCAAACACTATCGCAGCACTATGCAAATACTATGCATAATAAAATATAATATATTCTAATTATTGTCTAATAAAACAGATAACTTTATAAAAGTATTACATTTTATATAAAAAATTTTACTACGCAAAATACTATGCGATACTTTATGCAACACTATGCATAATAGAATATAATATATTCTATTTATAGAATAACTTTATAAAAGTATTACATTTTATATAAAAAGATTTTCGTATTATTACATTAATAATACCAACAAAAAACTGAGTGACTTATCACTTAAGCATCAATAATTAATACCGCAAGTCTTCTATGCAACTACCCAGACATCGCATTCTTTTAACAATCGTGTTTCAACGATTAACGGTAAAACTTCCGCCTTTATTTTCATAAAGTATTTTTGTCGTTTTCTCAATCCTAAGAATAATTACATTGTAGGGTCCACCAATGATTGTCTTAGTTGTACTAATATTCCCTGTTAAAACGAATATTTTCCGACCAATCGAATATTATATAACAACTTGCGTACTTTGCAAAATTTATAAATATTACCCACAACTATAACATTATCTCAAATCCACACCATAATATAAAAAAAAATTATTTCGAGAAAATTAAATCTTTATTCATAAAATCTGGGGTCTCACAATGTTCATAATCCTACTAATAAATTCATCTTTGCACTATGGCCAAAGATATACATCAACATGTCATCTTTGCATTACAGGCCAAAGATATTCATCAACAAGTCATCTTTGAACTACAGGCCAAAGATTTTCATCAGTTGGTCATGTTCATCTAAACACCTAATCATCTTTGCACTACGGGCCAAAGAAATTCATCAGAAATCATTCATCTTTGCACTACAGGCCAAAGATATTCAGTTATATCATCATTTAGGACTGAGGATGATAAAAAATATTTTAAAGAGAACGAATCCAGTGAAGCAAAAGAACAAATATTAAGGATTCGTACTTTAAATAATTCCCATTCAAAAATACTTCATAAATAACCGGAGTGGGGTAAAATTCAAGAATGATCAAAACATGGATCAATCAAAGCTAGTATCCGAATAGATATTTTCGACAAAAGAAGAAATTTCATTTCTCAAATGAATAGTCTTGTCAGTATTCGTGAATAGTCACAGTATACGTGAATAATAACTCACACCAAAAGATAGAAATTTCACAAAAAACATCATCACGTTTAAGTGAATAGTACTCGTGAATAGTAACTCATGAATAATAACTTCATGAATAGTAACTCGTGAATAGTAACTCATGAATAGTAACTCATGAATAGTAATCCCGAAATGAAAAAGTTCTAAATTTGATAAAAATTTCCAACCAACATTCTGGCATAATGATATTGAAGAAATAAAATCATTTTAGAAGAAAATAACCTCCTTACCTCGGAAAGAATAAGTATTACCGAAATCTTTGGATATAGTCTTTGAAAGAACTTTTCGCACCAGATAGAAATACTCAAGTACTAAAATACTCACAAAATACGCTTCGATATAATAGAGAGAAATAGAGAAAACTTCAGTTTACGGTGTGATTTTCAATTCTAACCCAAGCACCCTATTTATAGGAAAATGCTTAGAACACCAAAGCAGAAAATTTAATAAATCAATAATATATTTATATAAATTTCATACGCACACCTAGCATCTGAAATCAGCCATCCTAACACATGTTAAATGAGTCCCAAAAATGTAAAAAACGTTTTTCTTATTAAAAATAATTAAAACTTCAAAAATTAATTATTTCGAAACTTCGAAACTTCAGTAATTCATAATAAATAGTCTTTTTATCAGAAAATTCGAATCTCGCGACTTTCTATAGGAAATTCAATTCTCTACAACTTTGCAGAAGAAAGTTTTTCCAAATTCCAAACAGAAATTGACCGAAAATCCACATCACAGACGATTTTACAAGCTATAATCAAATTTCATCGAGAAATGGGCCCACGAGACATGTTTAACATGTTTTAAACAACTTTTGCAACAAAAATACTCCTCCTCCTCATATACTAATATATCCCACATTCATTGTAAAAATATCATCATTATTATATTATAATAATATAATAAAATATTATTTTATCGAGAAAATATAAAATGTCGATTTTCAACAATTGTCACTTTAAAAAATTTTCTCCATCTATATCCACATAAAATAAATATTTTTCTCTTCATATAAATCAATAATTAATTATTCACAAATAATATTACAGAATCACAATAATAGCAAACTGGGCGGTTCCTGGAAAGATGGGGCTTTCCAATAAGAATTTCTCCTTACTGGCGCACAATTAGGTGACCAAACCTCTCCTTAGAATGAACTTTCTAGACATTGCCAATAATGTTATCTAATAATATTATTCGGATAATATGAATTATTGCTCGATAATGGAAAATCTTGTGTAGTGACAATTATTAAAACAACAGATAATATAAAATATCAACGCAAAGAATTATTGAATCAATAAAATCTTGAATAAAGAATTCATCGTAACAATTATTGAGTAGTGCCTTTTACGTAAGAATCAATAATTAAAAAATCATGCATATCTGGTGTCTTCTTTGTCTTGACAACGCACATTACTTTACTTTACCCACCGGGTATTCCAACAAAGTTAACTGTAAACTACTACTGTAATTATTTATAAAAACTTTAATTTGTCTTTTCTTCATCCGACATTTATTACATTATGGGGCCCATGAATGGGTTGCAGCACTGTCGCATTTAATATTCCCCAATGAAAAGAATATTCCACGACCAAACGAATATTCCCACAACAATGAATATTTTATAACCACTTGCGTATTTTTGAAAAAAATTCATATATCACCCTTAACTTTAACTTTTTATCAATTTAACCATTTACTGAATTGTAATTATAAGAAAAATTGAATACTTTTATTTCATAAAATTCGGGGTCTTACAATGATCATAATCACTTGACGTGTATTTTAATTTTATTTAGATTTATTAATTTAAAAAATGGTCAATTTAACTATAAAAGTCAAATTAGGACGTTTATTATGGGACACGGGAGTATAATCTAGTGAACCAAACTAAAATTTAAACATAATGTAACAATATTAGAGTTACTACACAAATACAAATAATCAAATAACTTATATATTAACCATATATATTGCAATAACTTATTATCATTACATTACAACTATTGTATTATAAACTATTGCATTACATCAAATTTCTATTAGACAAACCAAACGCCACCTTAGTGTTTTCCTCCTTTTTTGAGAAAATAGGAATAGTCCCAATTAGACTTGGCAAGAGTGGCTCATACACAACGGTTTAGCCCAATTCACCGCTGTGGACATATATCTTTTTAAGTCAAAGCATAGGCCTTTTTTTACAGAGCCCAATTTTGGCCCAACAACTCACGTGTGGCTCAACCCGTTTCTTAATTAAACTCAAAAACTAATTTATTTCATTAACTCCATCCACCATAACAATACTCAAAAGGTAAGAGTCAAATTCATTCTTCTAAAAATTAAAAAAGTTGGTAATTATAAGATCAATATTAATGTTTAAAAAGTCAAATTTCAAATATTTTAAAGCTCAAAATTGAGATAAATTTATTTAATTTTTGTCAATACAATAATGAATATTATAAAGTACCTAAAAAATACTACCAGGTATAAGATTTACTGTTCTGAATACTTAAATGAGTCATGTCAATTTTAAATTTAAAAATGCCAAAATAATGATCTTATAATTTAAAATAAATTTGCACTTTGTAATTATTTTTAAAACCCACACCCACACAACCTATATAATACAAAATTCTAACTATAACAAAAATCATACCATCCCTCACCAAACACTAGACTTATCGGCAGTTACATGATTTTATCAATAAAAAGGGATGGAAAAGGCATATAGTTTGGATTCTTGTCCCATGTCTCTAGCTCTCTCAAAAGCAAGCAAATCATGATCAGATCAGATCAGAAAAGAAAATATAAATTCAATTGAAAAGGAAAACTAACTGCTCATGTAATGTAATCCAAGAACATATATAGTAGTAGTGCCGCTATGGACTAAAGTTTCAAATAAATTAAATTTGATTATATGTCACCAACAACCTACCCACCCTCCCTATAGCGTATATATAGTCTCTAAATTTTAAAAAAAAATACACAATAACTATTAAAAATAAAATAAAATAAGAGAGTCAAACATGAACGGCCCTTCTCGATCCCCTTCCATTCCCAAACGAAAACAACGATCTTCGGATTCTGTTACTGCAACCTTCAATGTCGCTCACAATGCCATTGCCATTTCCATTTCTATTCCGCCGTACAACTTGTTGAGCTGCTAGATAAAGCTGCCGATCCGTTGCCGAATCCATCGAAAAAGATCTCCTAATAGGCTGGACTGATAATCTCTCATCTTTTCCCCTAATATCAATACACTCATCTCCCATACTTGAAACATGACCATGGCCAAATATTTTGGCCCTTTTTTTCACTATTTTTTGTTCGAACTTACAACTAGGGGATGCTTTCACTTGTACTTCTCCAGAATTTAATCTTTCTTGCGCTCCAAGCAATGGCCCATCACCATTAATTTCTTCACCCAATTCAATAACAATATAATCTTCATCACTGCCGGTAAAATTATCAGTGTATTGGCCTTGATCTTGATTAATAGGGGAAGAAGTTGGAGCAATGATTGGATTTAATATTGGGAATTGAATTGCCATTGAAATGCTTGTTCTGCACAATGGGCAATTTGCATTGTTTTGAAGCCAAACATCAATGCAATCAATATGAAAAACATGCCCACAATTTGGTATGATTCTCAATTTCTCTGCTTCGTGAAACTCATTTAAGCAAACTGCACAATCACAACCCTTTTCAGGGTCTTCTTTTTGAGCTTTCTTGAACTGAAAAATTGGGATTGACCGAATCACAGATTCTTCCAATCCTCTGTTTTCAATGGTGGGAATGTATCCGATTAAAGGGTCATCGCGACGACGATTTCTGGACAGCGAAAAGCTCCTAAGAATGTCGATTCTG
Source organism: Panax quinquefolius (assembly GCA_020205615.1). Classification (NCBI taxonomy): domain Eukaryota; kingdom Viridiplantae; phylum Streptophyta; class Magnoliopsida; order Apiales; family Araliaceae; genus Panax; species Panax quinquefolius. The sequence goes on along the minus strand of CM035171.1, from coordinate 115,097,854 downwards.
TGCCAATTTAGGCAGCATTTGATGACAAAAATGTAGTAGCCTAATAGCAACAAAGCTGTGGCTAATATGCCAATAATGGCTACTACTATGATGGGGAAATTGCTGTTGTGTGAGGAATGTAAATGTGTGGAGCTTGGTGGGGTTTTGATGGGAGAAAGAGATTGGTATAAATGGATTAGATCCATGGATATTGAAGTTGTGGACAGATTTTGGGTTTTTTCTGGATCTTGAAAAAGCACGAAAATGTTTAAGTGCGTGCAGAAAATGTTAAACGAGGGATGGGAATTGGGAAGGAGAAGAGGAATGATAGATATGGAAATGGCCAATGGGGTCAGTCCTCCAGTATCACAACAAAGGAGCAAACCCACATTGACTTAATTAAGTTTTTTGAAGGGCTGCCATGAATGAGAAGACTTCACTTTTTAAGTGGGGTAGAAAGAAAGAAAGAAAGAAAGAAAGAAAGGGAGAGATGTATATTTTTAAAGTGTTAGAAAATTACAAAAAGTATATATGAAAATTTAGGCATAATATATATATATATATATATATATATATATATATATATATATATATATATTATTTTGGGTCTCAAATGAAATTGACTTGTATGTATAAATGAAATTTATCTTAAATTTTGAATGCAGTCAGGATAATTTATTAATGAAAGCGAAATTGAAATCATTTATATTTTATTATATATATATATATTTTGTGCCCATTTGAAATTTTATAAATATTCTATAAACGGAGTCAAATTTAAAATATATGCTAATAGTTATTATATTATCATTGTAATAAAATATAAGAAAATAATATTTTCACATGTGCTCCTCTCATATGAAGGTGGGACACACCCTACTCTCTTGTGAAAGAAGACCATATAAAAATATCAAAATTATATGTAAAAATAGTGCTACCAAAATATATATTTTATATGTACAACCCAAATTGCAAAGTTATTCAAGTACGTACTATGTAGATCTCTTATTCTCTTATTACAGGTATTCATATATGTCTGTATTTAATGTCAATATAAGTTTATTGTTCTATATGTAATACAAATTTGTCAAAAAAATTGGCTTGGGAGCGTTTGTCTCCGAACTTCCGTCAACTTATTTATAGACTCATAATAATTTTGACTCTACTAAAATTAAAATCCAACTTTGTTATAAAGATGTCATTACTAATATATTGGGTAGACTGATTACTGTCCTATCATAATTATTATATTTCTAAAAAATATTTAAAATATTAAATTTTTTTGCTTAAAAATTGTCATTTTTTAAATTTATTTCTAATTTGAAACATATATTTATATTCGGTATACATAAATATAGAGAGAGATAAAGGGAGAAAAGGGGAGTCTGAGTAGTAGTTGGGGAATGGGAATATCTCGCCAACCAATGAGAGAAATTTTGCTGGCAAGAAATATTTTAGTCCTTTATCCGACTACACTGCAGTAGTATTTATTAACTACCATTACAAGTTTACAACTACTACTATAATACTACTCCCTCTGTCGGACGATAAAAATTTTGGTGGATTTTTCACGCATATTAAAAAAAAGAATAAAATAATAAAATTATTCATAATAATATTTTATTAATCATTTTTAATGTAGGTGAAAGAGTGACTTTCTAACTTTTCAATTCAAAATATACTTATTAAATATGGAGAGAAAATTAGAATAAGAAAAGTATGAGATATTTAATGCTAAGGGTATAATAAGAAAAATTGTGTAAAAATTTGGTTATTAAAAAAAAAATGGACATTTAACATGGAACTACCAAAAATAGTAATAAGGACTTTTATCCTGGGACGGAGGGAGTATAAGAATAAATCTGGGCGGACAGGTCCAATGGACCGGAAAATTGAATCGCTCCCAATTTTCTCAAATAAAAGTCTGGGTTGACTTTTAATTTACACGTATTAAAAAAGAAAAGAAAATGTCAAAATTATTTATATTTAAATTATTATTTAATTGTAAATGACTAGTTTCATATATATATATAAAATATAGATTTAATTTAAGACTACTTATTATTATTATAATAATAATAATAATAATAATAATAATAATAATAATAATAATAATAATAAAAAGATGTGATGGATGGATTGTACAACTTTGTTACCGCAAGGTATGGGCTATTTGAATGTGTTTTCATAGCTATTGGAAATGGAACCTCAGGCTCAAACAATGCTGCTTGCAGTCCATTATATATATATTTAGGTAAATGTCAAATGACTCAAATAGGTTTCATATTTAGCCACTTGTGCTTATTTTGAAATAAATTGTTCAATTATTAATAGAAAACAAAAAATAAGAGATTTTTTTAAAGCCGTTGTTGTTCATATTTTTAAGAAAATAAAATGAAACAAACCAAACAAGTTTCAATTAATTTTATTATATAAAACTGATAAATGCATGCATTTCATATTTATTTTTTTACTGATTACACACATTGTAGATAATTTATTTGAATATTATAAATAAATGAGAGTTAAATAAAAATAATTAAATGAAAAATTAATTAGAAATAATAGCTAGGGATGCTCGTGTCGTGTACCTGTGTTCAGTATACCCACCGCCAAATTCATAACCATTGGAGTACTATAATTTACAGGTACAGAAGAAGTATATATCAAAATAATTAATTAGAACATAAATAATACAAAAAGGGAATTCCAGATGTAACGAGTTAAATTAAATAGCAGTCATTATTAATACAAAAAGCCTCGCGGATGAAGCTTCACTTTCACACCAAGTCAGTGCATGGAAGATGAATATATAAAGGGAATTCCTTCCTTTAAGGTACAACTTAGATCATTAAATTAAAAGGGCCAAAATATAATTTCAAAATTAAATCAATTAAAAAAATAATGTTTTTAATGAAGTATTTTTAGTTCGTGCTTTGGCTAATAACATTATTAAAATTAAGAAATTATTCAGATACCATATATGTGTATATATACTCATACGAGCTAGCTAGCTAGCTATATTCTCATCAATCTCTCACTTTTTTTATTTTTTATTTTTATTATTTTTCGTTTTTTTGTATATCAGAACATTGGACATTTAGGGGAAGGGAGGGAATAAGATTCAAACTTCTCACCCAAAGCTTAGGATATATATATGTGGCTTATTTCTCCTTTGAGCTTTCTAGATAATGTACTCAATCTATGTAAAAGGTTTCATGTATGAGAGAATTAGTACATTATGATATAGGTAGGATCGGATTCTTAAGGGCGATTACTTCCAAAAATGCTTGATCATTCATAAGCTCATCCATCCTTAATCATTAAGCACGATTTGGTAAAGAAAGTTTTCTCCCAAAGTAATAATAATAATAAAAAAAAGTTTCTTAATTACCCACATGCAACCCACCCATCAAAATCTCTCAAAGCATATATATAATTCATCACGAGATATTGCCTAGCTAGAAGCAAAAATACCTAAAACACGTTTTGGGGAGTAAAACATAGTAATGAGTTGGGTTGGGTCCCAAATACAGTAAATGGTAGATAGATATCACACACGAAAAGTCAAATCTATGAAAGGAAAAGAAACCTAGAAAAAGTGATATTAATTTATACTACTACTACATATATAAGGTGTAAGGGACCGACAGCTTCCATAGTTCATAGTTCATAGTCCATAGTCATTATAGACATGCAAGGCAAGGCCACTTAATTGTGCGTAGAAAATGACTAGTGTTTTCTTTTTCATTGTCAAAGGTTGAGGCCAGACCCACATTGGAAGAATTTTTCTAGAAAAATATCAAAATGGTGCAATTTCTCATCATTCACATCAACACCATCATTATCATTATCTAAATAATGTGAAACCTAAAAAGAGCTAACGAGTCTAGCACTAGCAACTTGTTAGTTTGGAGAGGTTTCCCTAACTTACTTTTTATTTGCAAAAAGTTTTGATATCGTCTTTAATTCCTCCATATTATATTATTTACAGATCGATCAAATCTTTCTCATATACAGACAAATCTTTCTCATATTTTTCTATGTGGAACCGTACCGGGGTATTACAAAATCTCCCAATTAAATTTCTGAAATTTCCATCAGAACCGATCACACATGGTCCACAAATCTTTGCCTATCTGGTCATTGTGGCACAATGCCGACTGACTTTCTATTATATCGCTCATATGTGTGTGTACCTTTTTGGGCATCGCAACACATTTTCAATGGCCCAATTAATAGTTTCCAAGGAACAATAAGCATAATTTGACCTTATAACATTTTGCCTACATATAATTTTGATGACAAAACATTAAAAATGCAACTGGGCGACAAAGTTCGTTCATGGGGTTAAGTGGCCACTTCAACCTTCATGTCCGCACCTCGCCTTCCATGTGTTTATCTGCTGAGTGCCCATGACTTTAGTTCCATGTGTTTTGTGCATTAGCGTGCTTGTGAGTTTCATGCTCAAAACTTATTTCAGTAGGTCTGAACAATGGTCTTATGTATTTCAATTCATATTAATGTTATAACAATTAGAATTTTTTAGTTGCTATATATATATAAACAATGTTTAGCGTGTAAATTATTGTTAAATGTGCAATGCATATTGTGCTTGCGAGAAATCGATCTCTTGCTTTAGAGTTAGGGTTTCGTGTTGGGTGAGGAGAGAAAATCCACGAAGAATACTGGAATTGATTGATTGATTGTAGAGGGGAAGAACGATGGTGGGATGCTTCTTCCGACGACGCGTGGCAGAACCCTTAGAATCTGGAAACCGTGTTAGGGTTATTGGGATTCCAAGAGCCTTCTTCAGTTCTTCGAGTTGAGAGAGTGTTCGAATCTTGTTAGTGCTTTTAGGTGGAATATCCAAGCCTTAAGCTACCAAAAGAGTCCTTCGAGTTGAGAGAATGTTCAAACCCTTTTAGTGCTTTTAGGTGGATTCTCCAAGCCTTTAAGTCACCAAAAGGGTCCCTTTGATCTTCCAAGAGTCCAAGTCTTGAGTCTGAAGAGAAGTCCCCCTTCCCAATGGAGTGGAAGGGGTATTTATAGGGTTTTTTGGAGAGTGGTCATGTGCTAGGCACATGTCCTCGGGAAAATTCTAATTTTACCCTTAGTCCTTAGAGTAATGCCCAGATCATCCTGCCCTTCTAGCCACCAATCCAATCCCTCAATTAATTCCCAAAACGAGCCGCCTCTACGAGTCTTCTGCCTCGGGACACGTGGAGGCTTCTCCCGAGTCTAACACATTTATTTCTGATTTTTTCGCCCTCATTCGATTAGGTTATGCAAACCCTAATTTGCATATTTAATGAGGTCGTATTACTAAAATTGTATTTATTTTTGTACCATATATTTGGCGACTCAGATTGGGTTGGATGGGTGTTGTATACCTATTTTGGGGATATCACAGTTGGTATCAAAGCTTAGGGATATAATCCCTGGCTAAGATGTGAGACTAGAACTAGGAGGGGAGAGATGAGCAATTCCTTCGCTAGTATGACCTACCTAAGTTTGTTTGGTATTTATTTGGTCGGTCAGAGTATAGGGATAATATGTGATTTGTCAATTAACCCTTGTTTTATGGCAGTATTTAAGAATGGCATTAGGAAATATTAACGATGGAGTGAATGAGACGGTGGAGACACCTTTAATCAATACCGGGATAAGGTGCGGCGGGAAAACAATAATCCTCGAAACAATAACACCGGCCGAAATGGTGAACGATGGGATGTTCGAGGCTTTATGCAATTCATGCGACATCGGTGAAAGCGGTTCTATTCAAAATGCGGTGGAAACAATGGCAACCTACGATTGGTCACCGCTAGCGATTCGAGGAGCTAGGACCACCGGAGTTTTGGGAAAGCGAGAACCACTTACGGCGAGAGACGTGGATAAAGCAAATTACCAAGATATTTGATGTCTTGGGATGTTCCGAGGAGCAAGGTTCCTTTGCCACCTTCATGTATTGCGATGAGAGGCGATTCTTGGTGGGAATCAGTAAGCGTACTCAATCTGCCGCACCGAAGATGTCTTGGGAGAAGTTCCAAGAATTGTTCAACGACAAGTACTTTCCCGAAAGTATTCGTCACATGAAGGAGGTTGAGTTCATCAAGCTGGAACAAAATAATATAAACATGTCGTGAAAGAAAGCTAAGTTTCTTGAGTTGTCTGATTGCATCCCATTTGGTTGATAATGAAGAGAATGACGCGAATGTTTCAAGCGAGGTTTGAAACCCAAATACGTCGATACCTCATTTCTCACAAACTTTGTTTATATTCGGATGTAGTGAATAGGCTCGATTATTGGAGCGCGATAATGAGCCAACCCAACCGAAGGATAACGAGCAACAACACGATAATAATCGTACCGATGACAACGGTCATCGGAGCAATGATAACCATCGTGGAAGTAATTATCATGCCTGAAATGGTAACCACTTCGGTGGTAATCATGGCCAAGATAATAGAAGAAATGATTCAAGTGAAAATTTCAAGAAGAGAAGATTTAACGATGACGGGAAGACGTCAGCAACAACACCAGCACCAGTAACAAATTCTAGGGGAGGAGAACGACCATCAGTTAGATGCTACAGATTCCGGAGAGGAGGGACATATAAGTCCAAACTATTCACAGCTTTCCAAGATATGTTTTAGTTGTGGAAAAGACGGTCACATAGCTCGATTTTTGTCACAGAATAAATCAAGTCCAATTGGGGCGGTGGCACCAAAGGTGGATATGGACAAAACAAAGTCGGTGGGTTTTGGAAGAAGCGTTTTCATGACTTCTCAAAGCGAAAGTAACTTACGAACGAAGTTAGCACGGTTAGTTAATTATAAATTCTTGCGAAGTCTATACCTTATTAAAACCTTCATTTCATGTCTTTATCCAAGTCTTGGATGAGAGTCACGATTTTAAATGATATTTTTATTGTTAATAAATCTCCGACGTATTCTCGAAAGACTTCTTAGCCTACCCTAGAGTGTGAAATCGAATTTTGTATTGATTCGATAAAACCCATTTCTAAAACCCTTAAATATTTCTTTAACCAAATGAACATATAATGCGCCAAAGACGTTGGCTCGAAATTTGTTGAAGATTACGTTAAATACCATTCAATACCATCGTGGGAAAGCGAAATCGGTAGTGACGCGTTGAGTAGAAGATCATATCGTTCTGAGTCGACGTTGTTAACACAAAAACCATTTCGTATAACTTGCAAATGATGAAGATAGAGTTAAAGACTCTAGGGACCCACGTGAAGATAACGAATATCTGAGTAGAATCGACTTTAATCGATAAAGTTAAAATCGCTCAAGCTACACTGGAGTGATGAATATAAAGAATAAGGTGAAAGAATCGTTATTCTAGTAAGTAAGAGTCGATGAAGAGAAGAAAGCTCAAGCCTTCAATTTATTTGAAATCCTCGATCAAGTAGGAACTGTGGCCTATAGACTCGCCTTAACGCTAAGTATGTCGCGTGTTCATAACGTTTTTCACGTATCGATGTTACGTAAATATGTGGATGACCCAAACCACATTATTGTGTTAGAACCAGACGAGATAGCCGAAAATTTAACGTACGAGGAGGTACCTGTCAATATATTGGATAGGAAAGAGCATGTCCTACGAACAAAGGTTATACCACAAGTTAAAGTTTTGTGGAGGAACCATGCTATTGAAGAAATGACTTGGGAGTTGGAATCAGAAATGAAAGCGATGAGTTGGAATCAGAAATGAAAGCGAGGTACCCTCACCTTTTTGAAACACCGGGTATGTACGTCAATTTCGAGGACGAAATTTCATAAGGAGGGGAGGTTGTAAGACCCCAACTTATTATAAATAAAAATCGAATTTTCTCTATTTATTATTGTGAATAATAAGGTGCTAATTTGATATAATACTTTGGTTATGGGTGAAATATGCAAATTTTGCAAAATAAGCAAGTGGTTATAAAATATTCATTGTGTCGGAAAATATTCGTTTGGTCGTGGAATATTCTTTATGTCAGGGGAATATTCGTATGACGGCGCAACCATTTGTGGGCCCCATAACGGATAACCCGCTTCGGATGAAGAAGGCGACAAAGTTTGGGTTGTTATAAATAATGGCGTAGTTATTACTGGGTTAAGGTATTTGGAATACCCGTGGTTAAAATACTGATGTCTGATGTGGATCTGGCGATGGCCTGGTATTGCATGCGATATTGTGAATTATTGATTCTTACGTGAAGAAGGCACTACTCAATAATTGTCACGATGAATTCTTTGTTCAATATTTTATTTTTATTGATTCAATAATTCCTGCATTGATATTTTATATTATTGTTGTTCAATAATTGTCATCGACAAGATATCTCCATTATCAAATCAATATTTCATATTATTTGAATAATATTATTAGATAGCATTATTGGCAATGTCTAGAAATTTACATCGAGGAGAGGTTTGGTCACCTAATTGCAAGGCCAAGAAGGAGAAATCCTTATCGGAAGCCCCTCTTTCACAGGAACGACTGGTTGACATAAATGTGATTCTGTAATATTATTTGTGAATAATTAATTATTGATTCATATGATAAGGAAATATTTATTTTATGTGGATATAAATGATGGATTTATTTATGTGGTTATTAATGAAGGAATTAATCTTTGAGATGTTTTATCGATATTTTGTCGGATTGGAGGTATTAAAAATCAAACCAGGTGTTTTTTTGAGATATATTATGGGAGTTATAATTTTAATCCGACCGTTGGATCGTTGTAATTTTTGGATATGTTATACATATATAAGTTGAGTATATGTCCACAAATTTTGAACCGTTAAAAAGGAGCGTATGATTTGTTATGAATTTTAAGAGGTGGTGATTAAAAATCAAAGTTATAAATGATTTTGGTGGAAAATTCTAGAATTGAGTGGGCCCCACTTGTGGTTGGTGAAGAAATGTCTGAATTTTATTTCAAATGTGGTGGGTGGGAATAGTAGCGAGTAAATCCATCGGGTTGCGGGTCAAGTCTGCTAATATTTTCCTATAAATGAGGGCTAAGTTAGAATTGAAAATCACACGAAAAATATAGCTTTTTCTCTCTATATTATCGAGCGTATTTTGTGAGTATTTAGATACTTTGTGAGTTTCTATTTTTTTAGTACAAGTTTCACATCGACTATATCCAAATTCAAATCGGAAATGCACGATTATTTTGAGGTAAGGATGTTATTTTCTTCATATATGATATTATTTCTTGATATCATTATGCCAAAGTATTGATCTGAATTTTATCAAATTTGGAACTTTTTGTGTCTGAGTTACTATTCACGTGTACTGGACTACTCACGAATACGACACTATTCACCGAAAAATAAAATTTTCTTCTTTTTGTCCAAGTTGTCTATTATGGTTATTATCTTTGATTGTATCCATGTTTTGATCATTATTTTTGATTCTCGCTTGAAAATGGTTATTTTAATATTATTAAACTTGGATAAACCTATGTCTACGAATCCTTAATATTTGATCTGTTATCTCACCGGATTCGTTTTCTTTAAAATATTTTCATCATCCTCACCTAAATGATGATATGAATGAATATCTTTGGCCTATAGTGCAGATGAATGATTACTAATGAATATCTTTGGCCGTAGTCTGAAGATGAGCAGTGTTGAGATGAACATGACCAATTGGTGATACAAATGAATATCTTTGGCCTGTAGTGCAAAGATGAATATTTGATTCAAGATGTATATTGATTGATGTTACAGGGATAAAATATTGATAATGAACTTTTAAATCTTAGAAGATAGTAGAATTCTTTCTCTACTTGACTCTTCTAATGGATTATTATTTCCGCTGCAGTTGTTGATCTAAAACTTGTTGTCTGCTATATCATATTTTTCCCTGTTGAAGACTAACGATAATTTGTTGTATATTATCTTAGCCATAATATTTCTTACTGGGCTAGTTGAGCTCACCCTTTCTTTCACTGTTCTCTTCAGGAAATGAGAATATTGCTGGGACTAGTCAGGGAATGGATTGACGGTCCAGATGGTTGCATTAGTAGTCCTCACTATTCTGTGAAATAGTGTATCAATAATTGTAATGAGGACCCCTTTTGAGTTTTTATATTGTCTATTAGACAATAGTTGTATTCAAACTCACAGTATATGTGTTGTCGTAGTTTGCACGACAATTGTATTACTGAAGTTGAATTTATTTTTGTACCATGTATTTGGCGACTCAGAATGGGTTGGATGGGTGTTGTATACCTATTTTGGGGGCATCACATTAAACCCTAGGGAGGCAAAACCTAGGAGGGCTCTTCCTTGGACATATTGGGAATTCTTCTGAAAATCTTTCCAGATCTTGCTTAATCTTTGTTTCCTTAATTTTTTTTTGTTGAGACACTTGCTTTATTTTATGCTCTCCATCCGGGTGTTGCCACCTTGCCGTATAGTGACCTTGGTCATCTTTCTGGATGATCTTGCAGAGCTTCGAGAATCATCATCAAAGACATGAGACCCCTACTCATTTATCATTTGTCTTGATGAACTCTATGATTGCTTCTAAAGTAGCTCCCGCTAGAGCTTTCTTCAATCCAAGTGGAGATCTTGTTTCTAAGAGGGGCTTTCACATATCCTCTTCTAGTCATGAAAGTCTAAAACATCTCATAGCTCGATTTCCACATATACTTGACCGACTGATTATTAAGGCTAGGGCTGAGCATTCGGTTATAACCGAACCGAATAGACTATTCGGTTATAACCGAAAACTAAAATTAATGTAATTTTGATATCCGAACAACTAACCGAATCGTACAATAACCGAATAACCGAACAACCGAATATCAGAATTACTATTCAGTTATTCGGTTAATAACCGAAATTAGAACCTTAAAGATCAGATCTGATCTGGGCTATTCTTATACATGTAAGAATGCATGTGAATTGAACTTAAAAAATACAGGCAATGATACAGAACTGAATACATGATAAAACTAAACATGTTAGAAACCTTTTCACTCTCTTCACAAATAAAAGTTACTTCAAATCGATTATAGTTGTAGCATGATCACGGTGACCCAATATCTTCTACAACTTCATCCATAACTCAATCAAGAAGAATCTAAAGATCGCACAGTTTGTCGTTGAGGAATCCCAATCTCACATCGTCACACGAATTCACTCTAGCAGCAAACTGGAGTGAGCACAAAGATTCGCTGGTAGATGAGGTCTTATAACCTTAAAGATCAGATCTGGTCTTATAACCTTAGATGATTTGCAATATAAGTTGCTAAGCCCACCGCCACACCTTCTATCTCAAACTTACATATAGATGGTTTATCTTTTTTGGACGCCATTCTAGGAGAAAGAGGGCCAGGAATATAATAGAGAGAGAGAGGTACTCAAATTACTCTTATAACCTTAAAACTGTTATATGTATATATATATATATATTTCGGTTATTCGGTTAACCGAATTACTAAAATTCAAAAACCAAACCCGAACCCGAAAATCGAATATTAAAACGGATATAACCGAAATTCATAAAATAACTGAATAACCAAAAAAATTCGGTTAAAAAAATTCGGTTTGATTTGGTTTTTCGGTTTTATCCATTTTTTGCTCAGTCCTAATTAAGGCAGCCTCTGTCCAAACCTTCTTTTTAGATCGTCTCACCAACCTTGCTCAGGCTTCACGATATGTCTTTATACTCTTTGCGAGTTGAGGACTTGAAGAAATTTAGCAATGATGTAGATGACCTTGCAACTGTAGGTGTTGATATGTCTCATTTTTGTGCTAGGTTGGATCTTCTTAAGTCAAATTTTAGACTTGTTGCACTATGTTCGGAGGTCGTTGTACGTAAGTGTGAAGATGACACTTTTTCAATACAAATTTTAGAGCTTGATGAAGCCGCAAATAAATTGAAGGGCCAGTTTCCAGATCTAAAATCCCAACTTCGGGATGTAGAATGCCAGCTTCAGGACTTAGAATCCACTACCTGATATATTAGGGAGCTGAAAGCTGCAAATCTTAATATTTGGAACATTGCTGACTTGGAAGCTTTAGCTATGCCCCCACTTCTGTTTGATATGTCATGGTCTTTTGTAGTATTTTTCATTTCCTGTATCAGAAAACTCATTTACATATATTTCATTTATCAAAATTGAGCTTCTTTATGCTTATTAACTGCCTTTAATTTTAATGATTCCTTAAAATTCAATATTTATCATTGAATTTCAAGTTATTCAAATTAATACTCCAAGACAACAATAGGCATTGAAAGAATAGGCATGAATTTAAAAAAAAGATGTGTTTTTTTTTCTTTTCGATCTCATGCAAACCAACAGTTGACTCTATATTTTTTTTTCATCAAGTATAAGTGAAAGTTTGACAGTTTATTGATAATCAAGTTGCTTTTAGCATAACGTTTCAGATAATAAATCTTGTTTTTGACGGAGAAAGCATAACGTTCGCCACTTTTAGAGATAAAGTATAACTTTTTCGGGGTTGAGGACTTATACTCAGGTGCCTCAATCACTTTTAAAGTTAAAAGTGTAACTTCCGAGGGCTGATAGTCACGTGCCTCGATTACTTTTAAAGTTTAAATTATAACTTTTTGATCCGAGGGACTTTTTGATCCGAGGGCTGCTAGTCAGGTGCCTCGATTACTTTTGAAGTTTAAAGTATAACTTTATGGTACGAGGACTTATAGTCAGGTGCCTCGAATACTTTTGATGATAAAGTATAACACTCGGGTGCCTCGTCACTTGGGTCTTCCAATTTCTTAGCAAGCGTGATCTATGAGGACTTGAAATTAGGTGCCTCGTCACTTGGGTCATCCAATTTCTTGGCAAGTATGATCTACGAGGACTTGGCCACCATTTAGAGTGGACCACCATCTTGGGTGGATTTTTGATATTCTTGTATCTACAGTTCAGAGATCTTTCAACGGTAGAGCCAGTATTTGGGTTGTCCATCATCTTGTGTTGATGAAGCTTGCGTAACAAAACTTCCCCTGCCTTCGGGTGATCATCCTGGATTTTTTGAGAGAATCTTGATCAAGATTTTGTTTGTGGCCTTTGCTTGTCTATTGCCTTTGGGCAGTGAGGTGATGATTTATAGTGTTTTACCCTGTATCTCTCAATCAAATTTTTAACGTCCCTATTGATGGAAGGAGTTATATTATCTGATAAGATGTTTGGACAGTGGCTTGTTTAGCATGGTGTTTCCCTTTCCAATTCGATTTCACTTGATGCTAACTTCTCGTGATAGATCCTTCGCAGACTAGAATAGTCAGTGGTGGAGTGCCCTACATGTTGATGGTATACACAGAAGTCTTGTCTTTTTTTTCATTTCTTCCTTCACAACAGATCTGGTCCTGGGAGGATTCACCACTACATGTTCAACCCATTGTTCATACAGGCCCCTGAATGCCTTCTCACTACATGTGATGGCCTTTGGAACTGGCATTCTTGTATACTTGTCTCCGGGCTTTCCTCTGCTCCGTTCAACATTTCTCTCGTTCTTTTCCATTTTCCCCCCTTGTGGTTTTAACGAAGAATATTCTGCCAAAGCCACAGTTTTCGTCCTCTTGCCCTTACATGTAACCGTCGCATGGCTAGTGGGCAAAGTCATGATTCCTCCTAAGTCTTGCGCAAAAGATGAGAGGGTCGCGAATGAGTCACAAGCTTTTGTAATGAGATGGAGCTTGAAGGCATCTAAAATACCATTTTTGCATATGCTAACCAAGTTCTTTTCCTCGATTGGCTCTGCACAATTCTGTGCTCGGGACCTAAATTTGTCCACATAATCTGATAGCTCCTCATTCAGCTCCTGCTTGAATCGCATGAGCTCTACAATAGTTACCTATTTTTTAGCAATATGCCCCCTGGCATTTTCTTTCTCCCCATTGTATTTTGGAAACTACGGGGGAGGCTCAACATGCCCTGTTGGGTATGGATGTCTTTGAATATATGTCGGATAGGGTGGAGTAAAGTCTAACTCCGAAGTTCAGGATGTCTGCTTGCGAAGTTGATTGATCACATCAATCATATCATCCTTCATTACATACTGGCTTGTGGTATGGACTATTTGTTGTGTTGTGATGTATTGATGCATTGGCCGTGTGTATGGTAAAAATTGGTTGATGTACATTGGTATCATATAAATTCTGTATCGGTTGTGCTTGTAGGCTGGTTCGTTAGACAAGACTTGGGATGGTTGATATCTGCACTTGTGAAAATGCTGGGATAATGGTCAGAATTATGTTTATTTGAGGCTGGCTGACTTCCAGTCTAGGTTGTGGCACTTCACAACTGTTCTGAGGTTCCAAGTGGATGATTGGAACGGATTAATTCTTCGTCAATGGAGGTGCAACCTGATTCTCCTTATTGTTGCTATCGTTGTTGTTGTCCTCCAATCTTGCTTGTTCTCCCTGCGAATTGCCTGGGAACATGGCCTTGAAAGTGGGGATCTGCATCAACTATTGGTGGAAATTCTCCATTTACTCTTGTTTCCTCTGCATCTGCAGCATCATAGCCATCATCATCCCATGTCCTTCTCGTGCTTCTTTCAATGCCTTGAGCAACTCTAGTTGCACATCATTTGTCTGCTCTCCACTTTCTTCGTCACCTTTTTTATGTCGTCATGGTCTTTGGCCCCTCGCGTATAAAGGTCTTGAGGGAGCTCATCCTTTGGAGCTTGTTAAAAAAGTGTGCCTCCTATGGGTTGAACCCTAAGAGGGGAACCGTTGAGTTCTTCTTCTCTTATTCATTTCTTCTATTTTGGTCCTCCCTTTGTTCGGTAGTTAGTATTGTGTCAAGCATCCTTCAGACTTTCTTGTGGAATTGCTTCTTAGCCATCTTCAAAATTGAGTTCGTTAACCCTTTCGTATGAATCATCCTCCCAAGGGGAGACCATTTGAAAAAGGTTTATTAAACTCGTCTGCTAACTCCGGAGGATGCTTTGTCTAGAATATATATTTTTCATGGATATTTCCCTATAACAGAACCAAATTTGTTAATCATATGGGCATTTATATATTAACACATGTGTACATATGTACGAATGCAAATATGTAAGTGTAAGACCCCAACTTATTATTAATGAAATTTAATTTTCTCTATTTATTATTTTAAAATAGTAAGGGTTGATTTGATTAATGTGGATAGTTATGGGTAAAATACGCAAATATTTCAAAATAAGCAAGTGGTTATAAAATATTCATTGTTGTCGGGAATATTCGTTTGGTCGTGGAATATTCTTTATTGCATTGGGGAATATTCGTGCGACCAGTAGCGATCTTTAATGGGCCCCATAACTAAAAAGCGATTGGATGAAGAAAACGACACATATAAGTTGTTTAAAAATAACGGTAGTAGTTGTTACCATTAATCTTTTAAGTAAAATACTTTATGGTTAAAACACAAGAAGCTTTGCGGTATTGCACCAATTATTGATTCTTACGTGAAAGCACTACTCAATAATGGTTACGGTAATTACTCGCTCAATATTTTATTGATTTAATAATTCTGCGTTGATATTTTATATTCTTTGTTGTTTCAATAATTGTCATTACACGATATTTTTCATTATCGAAGCAATAATTCATATTATCTGAATAATATTATTAGATAACATTATTGGCAATGTCTAGAAAGTTACATCTAAGGAGAGGTTTGGTCACCTAATTGCGCGCCATGAAGAGAAAATTCTTATTGGAAAGCCCTCTTTCTTTAGGGAGCCTCGGTTGTCGATATTGTGATTACAGTAATATTATTTGTGAATAATTAATTATTGATTCATATGATGAGGAAAATATTGATTTTATGTGGATATAGATGGAGAAAAATTTTAATGTGACAATTGTTGAAAATTGAAATTTTATTTTTTCTCGATAAGATAATTCGTTTTAAATGTATTATTATATTTTAATAATATAATAATGGTGATATTTTTACAACGAATGTGGGATATATGAGTATCTGAGGAGGAAGAGTATTTTTGTTGCAATAAATGTTTAAAACATGTTAAACATGTCGGTGGACCCCATTTATTGGTGAAATTTGATTATAGTCGTAAAATTGCCCGTTTGTGGATTTCGGTCAATTTCATTTGGAATTTGGAAAAACTTTATTACGCAAAGTTGTATAGAATTGAATTTCCTATAAAAAGTCGCGAGATTCAATTTTTTGATAAAAGGGCTATTTATTATGAATTATTGAAGTTCCAAAGCTCAAAATAATTGATTTTGGAAGTTTAAATTATTTTAAATTAGAAAAACGTTTTTCTTACTTTTTCTAGAATGTGGCATGTGCTTATTGAGCTGAAATCAGATTTCAAGAGTGACGTAGGAATTTTGATATATATAATAATATTAAATTAAATTTTCTACTGCTTTGGTGTTACTAAGCAATTTCCTATAAATAGGTGCTTGGGGTTAGAATTGAAAATTACACCGTAAACTGAAGTTTTCTCTCTATTATCGAGTTTATTCTTGTCGTTATTTTTTGAGTATACTTTGAGTATTGCTATCTGGTGCAAGTTCAAGTCATAGCTTTATATCCTGTGTTTAACTAAAAATCTTGTCTTTTGTGAGGTAAGGGATATTATTTTTTTTTACGTAATGATATTATTTCTTCAATATCATTATGTTGAAATATTGATCTGAAGTTTTTATCAAATTTGGAACTTTTGGTGTCGAGTTACTATTCACGATATCTGACTTTATTCACGATATCGACACTATTCACGAATCTGACCTATTCATCAAAAATGAAAAATTTCTTTTAAGTCCAAAATATCTATTCTGGATACTAGCTTTGATTGTATCCATGTTTTGATCATTCTTGAATTTTACACCACTATGATTATTTTTGAGGTATTTTTGGACGTGGATAAAACAAAATACGAATCCTTAATCCTTAATCCTTGTCATTTTGTTTCACTGGATTCGTTTCTTTAAAAATATTTTTCATCATCTTCAGTCTTAAATGATGATATTATGGAATATCTTTGGCCTGTAGTGCAAAGATGAATGATTTGAAGAATATCTTTGGCCGTAGTCAAAGAAGATGAGCAGTGTTTAGATGAATATGACCAACCGATGAATATATTTGGCTGTAGTGCAAAGATGAATATTTGATTCCGATGTATGTTGATTGATGTTACGGGGATAAAAGATGAGCGACGAACTTTTAAATTCATACATAGAAGATAGTAGTTTGCATTCTCTACTTAACTCTTCTAATGAATTATTATTTCCACTCATGAATATTGGTTTAAAAATTTGTTGTCTATTGTATTCTATTAGTTTTTTTTTCTGTTGAAGACTAATGATAATTTGTTGTATATTATCTTAGTCATAATATTCTTTCTCTTGAATTTGGCTAGTTGAGCTCACCCTTTTCCTTTTTGTTCCATTTTTCTTCTCGGGAGGCGAGAATATAAGCGAAATGCAGCAGTCGGGTATGGAATGAAGGTTCTAGAGAGAGTTGTTTAGTAGTCCTCACCATTTTTGTAAAATAATGTATCAATAAATGTGATGAGGATTTATTTGAGTATAGATATTGTCTAGAAGATAATATTTGTATTCAAACTCACAGTTTTACTATTGTAATAATAAAGTTGTAGTTGTTTCTGTACCATGTATTGACAACTCAGAATGGATGATGTATACCTATTTTGGGGGCGTCACAGTAAGGAATTGTATAATGTACTTCCCTTGATTTGAAAAGTTGGAATTATATATGGAGTTCTCATGCCCCCCAGTTTTCTTTACTTTGAGAAATCGAAAGTAAAGAAAACTTCGTGAAATACTTCTTCAATTTTTTTTTAAAATGTGAGAGTTGTCTCTTATTCTTCGCGTAACAAAGCTCTTGAATGATCGAGCTTATGGTTTGAACAAGAGATGAATAATGGGTTGTCCTCCTTTTAATGGTTGTTCGGTCATTATAATGTCTTTGGGCCCTAGACTTATCCTTCGCCCTTCTTTGGTAGTAATCGTGATCCATTCTGTCTTTCCTTCCTTGGTAGGCCCATGTGCTTGGGTGGTCATTGGATCAATATTCCAAATTAGAGGTCATGGGTTTGAATCTGTGCATCAACATATTTACTGAGTTGCTCTAACTCGAAGAAGTCATAATCCATGTGGTGATCCGGTGTACCACTTAGTGCTTGATTATTTGGATGCTTTACAAGGTCAAGCTTTTCAATTGTCACTTCTGTTGGATCCTTGTATGGGGCAGACTACTTTAAATTGATCGTTTGGGTCATTTTTTAGTTATTTGGGCTTAGTCGTTGAATTGGCCCATTATATTACTTGATTAATTGTCATTAATCCATTTGGCTTTGGCCGAGGTAATCATTATACCAGTGATAGTTGACTCTTGTATACGCCACCTTCTTCTGCGTGGCATTAATGAGGATGGGACTCGGATAATGGCGTGTGTGGCAAACGATTAGTGGTAGCAGTGTGGAAGTAAATTTGCATACTTTAATTTGAAATGATGGAAGTGGGGAAAAGGTGTCGAGAAAATGATGAGTGTACGATGGCAAGAATGGAGTATGTATGGGGCTAAGATCACATAAGAAGGTAAGTAACACACACATTCATATTATTATTCTCTCTCGGACATTAGACATTATTTTCTCTCTCCATTGTTGACCTTGTGATCGCAAATCTTGACTCTCACGTGGGCTATCCCCCGACGGTCGGTAGTCGAAGCTTTTAGTGTTGACTTGTTGAGCTATGCGGGATATCGGACGCGTCTTGGTGATTGGGACGTGGAGAAAGATCTTGGCGTTAACATTGGCGCTAGAAGGAGGGTGAGTTCTAGTGTCTGAGTATTTTCAATCCGCAGGTGTGTTTGTTCTACATCGATATTCATTCATGGTAAAGTAGAACACCTACACCCGAAGAAGCGGTAGAAATTTGCCGGTCAATCGACACCACGAGTGTCTGTCGAGGATCGTTTGGGGCCGTGATAAGTGTTCATGCTAACCCTGGCGTCAAAGCGATCACTGAAGATTTTCGGTCGAAGGCGGTGGGCAAGGCTAAGCGTGGGCTAGTCTTCCGACGGAGAAAGCGTCAGCCCGCGGTCGGAAAGCGGGTAGAAGGCACTTAGCCGCTGGAACTTCGATCTGAGAGGGACCAAGACGAAAAAAAACTTCACGGTTGCTAAGATGGCGGATGAAGCGGATAGAGCTATGGAAGTACTCGTGAAACAACGACGAGATATAGGCGACGAGATGGCGGGATGGCGAGTTGAGAGACGAAGAGCTCGATTATGATCGATCCGAAGAAGCGAGGACAAAGTAGGAAAGAACACATTCATTCGGGACGAGAGTCTCGGTAGAACTTCGAGAAAGAAGAAGATCCGAAGCCCTACTCCTCAAAGATCGAAGAGGTACATCACCACATCGATTCTAAGGAAGCGCAAGTCGGAGAAAGCGAAGAGGTCGATCCGAGATCACACTCCGAGACCACAAAAAAAGCCCTTATTGTTGCACATTCTCGCCATAGTGCAGAGCTCGGAGGCGAAGTATATCTAGAGATCGTACTCCAGAAATCTCTTGAGGGTACACCACCACTGTGGACACTCGTCATCGTAAAAGCCCTTACAGAGTTGAAGGCTCTATTGTAAGCCACCGGTCTACTCGGAGGAGGAAGGAGTCACCGGAAAAAAGAAGCATCATCTCGACGGAAGGTGTGGAGTATCTGGTTAAAGAGTTAAAAAGAACTTGAGCGACTTGCAGAGAAGTACAAAAAAGCGAAGGATACTTGGGAAAGAAGGCATCCCTTTTTCGCGGAGATTCTTAAAGAAAAAAGCGACCCACCCGAAGTTGCCCCATATCGAGAGTTATGATGGATCGGGGATCCCTATGACCCACGATCGAGCGTTCGATGGTGATGGATTATTATGACTTTAGCGATCTTTGCTAAGTGTCATACTTTTGTCACAACACTTTCGGAAAAGGATGCGGCGGTGGATGGGGACTTTGCCCTCAGATTGATTTCATCTTGGGCGGACGTATGCGATAAATTTCATGCTAAAACCGGAGCAACAAAGAAGGGAAAACCAAGCTGGTTCGTTGGCTCGAGTTCGACGATTTTGAATGAGTCTTTGGGCGATATGTGAAGCGGTTCCGGTGAAGCGATCGGCCAGTGTGAACTGAATGATCTACAAGCCGTTGGATTTGTTTGAAATGGGTTAGATCTGGTCGGATCGAGAGAAGTTGGTGAAGAAGTTAATGTTTCATCACCGAGAGAGTCTCGTGAAGCCTTGACAAAGTGAAGGCTATATCGTGGTGGAGGAAGCCATGGATAGACCTCAAACGTCCTTCTTGAGGCCAAAGCAGGGAGATAGATCGGGGCCAGAGCAAATAGAGACCGAAAAAGAATGAAGGGAATAAAGACCGCTTCTGAAAGCGAATCGAAGAAATATAACAATTGGAGGCGGGGGTGGAGGGCGTTAGATTCGCTCCGGCCCGAAGAGTGAATAGGGCGTACCACGGCCTTTCAACACGACGGAAGTTTGTTATCTTGGATCAAATTAAAAATCAACCTATCTTGAGCCACCTCGAGATAACATTAAGCAGGAAAGGAATTCTATATAAGTATTGTGATTATCATCAAGCTTGGTCAAGTGATCTGAGCAGTATGCTAGTTTGAAGGACTTTATTGAAAGAAAGGTCTGGCGGGGCTTTAATTGGTATGTGGTGCGCGAGAACTAATCAACGGCGGGATAGAGGGCTGTTCCGGCATTCAACCCGTTCGTGGCGTTGCCGGCTCGAGAGCGACTGCAGGCACGTGGTAGATGTCATCATTTGGGGTACTTACAGCAAACTTCGTTGGAAAAAAGCGGCAAAGTTACTTGGATTGATCGTATCGATGGCGGGTACCCTCCGAAGCCCGACAGACCTTATTCAATCTGGTAATCTCCTTCTTGATGAAGATTACCCTTGGAAGTCATCGAACCATACGAGGATCATTGTCTTGTTGCACAAGTGGGTTCGGTGGATATGAAGCGGATGATGGTAGATAATGGGTCTTACATAGATATACATATGCCCACGCTTATCGGAGGATGCACTGAGGCGGGCGAAAGATGGAGATGGGGACGGGAGGCTCCTTTATATGGTTTTAATAACGACCGGTCGAGGTGGTTTGGAACCATTGAACTACCGATCGTCTTGAACGGCCCCCAACGGTAGAAATTATTTGCAAATTTTATGTTGTGCGTGTAGATTACGCTTATAATCTTATTTTTGGAAGGCCTACTTTAATTGCTTTGCAAAATTGACCCTCTATTCCTCATTTCAAAATCAAATTTCCTCTGGCTCATGGGGTTGGCGAGGTGAAAGGGATTTGGATCGGCTAGAAAGGTGTTATAGGAGCGTTGTGATCACTTGAGGTGGGGAGTATCGAGCGCGAAGCGAGACCATGGCGATAGAGATCGAACCCTTCACGAGAGTAGTTCCGAACCGTTGGTCATGCTTACCAAATTTGAAAAAGCGGAGGAGATAGAGCTCATCCGGGCAAAGAAAACAAGATGTGCAAATAGGTTGGTGCGCGAACCTCTCGAGACGAACCTTGTGGAGCTCTGCGCAATCTTATGTTGACATTTTAGCATGGGAACCTCGGGATATGCGAGAAGTAAGCGGGGATATCGGCGAGCATCGGTTGGAGGTGGACCCGTCGAAAAGAAGCCGATCCAAGCGGAAGAGGAGGATTTTTGCACTGAGCGTCGGTGAATCATTGATGAAGAGATTGCAAAAAGCTGTTGGCGGTGACTTCATCTTTGAGATCGACTACCCACAATGGATGGCGAATGTGGTCTTTGGTCCAAAAGCAAAATGGTAAATGGCGAGTCTGCATCGACTACTGCGACCTAAATAAAGCTTGTCAGAAGGATTTCTACCCGTACCCCACATCGACCCGACTCGTGATGCCACTTGAGGTATGCTTTGTTAAGTTTCATGGGCCGCGTTCTCTGGATATCATCAAATTTCTATGTGTAAAGAGGATATCTGAAGGCGGCGTTCATTACGCATCGTTCGATATATGCTATAAGAAAATGACTTTCGGCCTCATCGATCTGAAGCCACATACTTGAGAGGATGATGAACCGTGTCTTGAGATATCGGTTTGGCGAGGAATGTGGAGGTGTCGTGGACGACATGATTGTCAAAAGCATGTTGGTGCATAAACATCTGGATGATTTAGAAGAATGCTTTCGAGACGAATTCGTCATCACAATTTGAGATTGAACCCCACTAAGTGCACCTTGATTACTAGAAATTTGGCAAATTTACGGGTTATCTTGTCGATCGAGAGAGAATTGAAGCCAATCGAGAGAAGATTGACGATCCACG
The DNA here is from genome assembly GCA_020205615.1 of Panax quinquefolius. Lineage (NCBI taxonomy): Eukaryota > Viridiplantae > Streptophyta > Magnoliopsida > Apiales > Araliaceae > Panax > Panax quinquefolius. The sequence continues at coordinate 115,075,504 of CM035171.1, read as the reverse complement.
AACATGAAGACTCCTCGATCATTTAAAGATGTTCAACGTCATTTGGAAGGATTACGACTTTAAGGAGGTTCATGTCGAGTCGGCGAAAAGATGTTTACTGGATTCTTTGATACATTGAAAGGGCGAGAAGAATGCAAAGAGCGTTTGATGGACTTGGTGTGAGGGCGCCTTCGAAAGCATCAAGTCCTACCTATCTTGGCACCTTTGTTGGTGAAACCCCACTCTCTTGAACCCCTATATTTGTACTTAGCGGCTAGTTAGATTGGCGGTAGGAAGCGGTTTTGGTGCGTGAAGTTGGGGAGTAGCGACACCGGTTTATTATGTAAGCCGTATCCTTGGGATCTTTGAAACAAGGTACTCGAACATTGAAAAGTTTGCTTTTGCTTTAATAAGCTGCTAGTCGAAAGCTTAGGCAATACTTCGAGGGGTAGATTGGTAATAGTATATCTGAATCGACCTTTGAAGAAGATTATGGGCAAACTGAGAGGTATCGGGGAGATTAAATGCGTGGACGATGGAGTTGTCCCAATTTTCATTGAATATCATCCCGAACCGCCATCAAAGGCAAGCCTTGGCTGATTTTGTAGTTGAATGCTCGTTTTACGAAGGCGGATGAAGTTGTGGCGAAGTGAAGGATCGAATGACGAAAGCGATTCTGATTCTTCAATGACGAGTTAATGGATGCCTTTGTATGAGATGGGTCTTCTACCACGGACGTCGATGGAAGCGAGGATTATTCTTACGAGTCGGGAGGATTCAAGAGTCTGTGAGCCATCGATTTTTATTCAAAGCGACAAACAATGAAGAAATTTGAGTATGGCGGTACTTGCGAGAATTCTGTTGGCAAAAGTCTTGAAGTGCAAAGAATAATCATCTTGATGATTCTCGGTTAGTCGTTAAGCAACTTTACGGGGAATCTGGCTCGAGGCCCAAAAATGATCAAATATCTAGCGAAATTGAAGGAACAACTTCAACATTTCCAATCCTACGAGTTTGAAATCGGCGTAATAACAATTCAATTCTTGATGCACTTTCTCAAATTAGCCACTCTGGATGTTAACGTCTTTGATGGGTCGGTTTACTTAGAAATTTTGCGACATCTAGTGTCCATCATGAATCGGTGATGTGCATTGATAAACAATTCTTTGGTTGACTCCATATATAGAGTATCTGGCGATGGATGGCGTCTTACCTTCGGATCGGATGCTGCTTGAAAAAATCAAGTATAAAAGTGCTAATTTTGTTACGATTGATGGGGATGCATTAGAAGGGCTTTCTCATCTCCACTTCTTGAAATGCGACTCCATCTGGTGAATATGCTCTCCGGGAAAAGTACGTGAAGGCATCTGTGGCGACCGTATAATGGCTAAGTCATTAACTTTATAAAGTACTTGACAAAGGTACTCTTGGCCTACCATCTTCAAAGAAGCGGTTGAATCGTCGAAAGTGCGAGAAGTGTCGACTCAACGGTCCGATCCCATCGACCACCGAAGAGCTATACTCGATCTTATCTCCTATACCCTTATTTATGCAGGGGGTTGATATCTGGGTCCATTCTGAGAAGGCAAAAGGTCAAGTCGGTTTTGTTATAGTTGCCATCGACTATATGACCAAGTGGGTAAAAGCAAAAGCCACTTAGGTTAATAACGAAACGAGAATGCTTGAAATTTTGAAAGAATCGATAGTATTTCGTTTGAGGATTCCTAAGGTGGTAATATCGGACAATGGGCGTCGGTTTGTGGGATCGAAATTTGAAGCATTTTGAAAAGAAGCTGGGGATTGACCGAGAGAAAGACTTGATGGCTCATCCACGATCAAATGGACAAGTTAGAAGTGACCAACGAGCATTCTGAATGGGATCAGCCTTGATTGGATGAAGCGAGGCGGATGGCGGAGGAGCTACTTAGCGTGTTATGGGCTTATCGAACTACTCAGGGGACTCTGACGGGGATTCACCTTTTCAGATTGGCCTATAGATGCGATGCCTTAGTCCCGATTGAAATTGGATCTCAAGTCTTGAGTCGATCATTTGAGAGATCTCTGATGAGGAAGGGCTTAAGGCCAATCTTGATTTGCTTGAGGAAGTAAGAAAGCGACCTTAGTCAAATTGGCGACCTATCGGTGAAGAGTGGCCAAACATTATAACAAGGGGTAAAGTTTGAAGGTTAGTAGGAGATTTTGTCCTCGGAGAAAGCGAAAGCATCTACACCTCGAGAATCTGGGAAAGTTGATGCCAAAGCCCAGGAAGGGCCGTATGAAATCCTTTGAAGTCTTAAAGCGGGAACTTATCGGTTGAAGGCATTAGATGGGTCGACAATTAAGAATACTTGGCATATTTGGCGAGGCTTAGGAAGTACTTTCAGTAAAAATGATGTCAGTACATTGGAAGTCTGTAAATATTTATGTCATCATCAATAAAAGTTTCTTTTTTTTTTCCTCAAACAAATCTTGTCTTCGTTCTTGATCGATCGATTCAGCGGAGTTAGGAGGTTCGGGTGGACTCGGCGGCCATTCGATGGCGACCTTTTCGGCGGAGTGGTCCTTATGAGTTTATCGTCGGGCCCTTAAGTGGTAGTAAAAAGCGTCATTGGTGTTAGGAGGTTGGGTGGACTCGTTTGGCCATTCGATGGACGCGACCTTTTCGGCGGTGGTCCTTATGAGTTTATCGGGCCCTTCGTGGTAAACAAAGCGTCATTGGTGTTAGGAGGTTGGTGGACTCGGCGGCCATTCGATGGCGACCTTTTGGCGGTGGTCCTTATGAGTTTATCGGGCCCTTAATTGGTAAACAAACGTCGTCATTGGTGTTAGGAGGTCGGGTGGACTCGTGGCCATTCGATGGTAGCCTTAATGGCGGTGGACCTTATGGGATTGTCGGGCCCTTAATGGTAATGACGCCATCCTTAAGTCGTTATCGGCCAGACCCTTCGTGGTAGGCAATTGTCGATCTTTCGGACTTTGTCGAGGCCTTCGTGTAGGTAAGGCGAAATGTCATCCTTGAGACCTTTGTCGGGCCCTTAAGTGGTAGCGAGTGTTGTCAGACTAGACTTTGTCGAATACCTTACGTGGTAGGCAAATGTCATCTTTTGGTTTTATTAGGCCTTTGGGGTAAACAAATTCCTAATGAAGCGATCTTTCTCACACTTGATAAACTAATAAGTATCCCTTTACTTTATTGCACGAATTTTTTCTAAGTGTTGAGTTGAATGCCTCATTCTTTAATTTCATCTTATCTACATTATATGACATGTTTAGTTGTTACTTATGATTCGGGTTCGATCCATGAAAGAGTTTGTGCATCTTTCGATTAAATTAATATTGGAGTATTGGCGGAAAATAAATACAAAAGTCATAAGGAATGAAACCATTTTCATTGATATTCAATCTAATCACAATATTAGATAATTTTTAAGTCTATAAATTAAAGAAAGAAAAATAACAAAAACAAGAACATCGACTTGAGTATGCATCTTAAATCATCGAAGAATCGAGTAAGGATGGATCCAAGTTGGGCTGCAATCGACTTCTCCTTGCCGCGACTCGTGAGCTCGTAACTCTCGAATATATCTTCATTATCTCCCCATTGATTTCATCAGGTTAAATACTCTTCACATATTTGTTTGCGAAGGTCATTTGCCGGTTAGAGGAGGCCCAAGGTCCCGAAGAGCCTTGAGTTCTCGGATTTCTTCTTCCAGCTTCTGCTGCCTATTCAGATGGCGAGTCTCTGCCGCCTCTAGTTTGTGGATGGTCTTGGTCAGGATTTTAGCATCAGCCTTTAATTCCTCGATCTTCTCCATCCTTATCTCGCTCCTCTGAACCAAGTCAATGTTCATTTTGACGATCTCCTCGTGCTGTACTTTGATTGACTTTAGCTCTTCATTGGAGGCCTTCACATCTCCCTTGGCTTGAGCTAACTCTTTTTGAAGCCCTTCATTTGTATGAAGAATGCATTCACGTTGAGTCTTTTCCTTAGCCAAGGCAGACTTCAGAAGGGCATTCTCCTTCCTCAGGGCCTCTTCCTCAGATTCGGCTTCGAGGGACCTCGGGCCTTTGAGCCTTGAACCACTGACATTTACTATCGTTTCAATATTATTTAATCGGTTTTCGGTTGTATAAGTATGAAGATAAAATCGGAAATAAAGGGAGAATCGTTTACCTTACGCCAAGTAGCTCATACCTTGAGTGAGTAAATCCCCATTCGAATTGTTCCGACAAGTGATCATCGGTTTCACGAAACGAAGGTGTTGAGCAGTTGAAAGGAAAATGGGCATTGAATCGGGGCCACATCGTTGGAGAGGCCATGGCGTCTATTTGGAATTCGGTAGTTGTTTCTCTTGCGAGGAGAAGGTGGGGGTTGATTACTGAATGGCGAGAGTCCACATGAATGGTTTCGGAGAGGAGGCCAAAGCGAGAGTGGGTTTGGGAGTCGGCGAAGGTCGAGAGAAGATGTCTGGGGGTGGGTGTCGATGGATGTTTTCTTTTTTCGGGATGGAGTGGGGACGGATCCGGTCGGTTCATCGTCGAGCACTTGAATTTACGTGGGCGTAATCGGGAGGAATGACGGTAGAAGATGTAGGAACTTCGGAGCTCTTGGCGGTCGGGGGTTATCTTAGTCCTTATTTTCTTTACGAAGGACCTTAGCCCGATCGTGCAAAGGAATGTCGAAGCGAGCTCCTCCTCACCGGGTAGGTTCGGAAGATGTAGGATTGGGGTTCGGTTGAGAGAAATTTTTGTGGGGTTGCTTGAAGTGTTTAGGATCACTTTGAGGTTTGTTTACGGTTGGGTGGATTTGGATCTTTTGGCGGATCTTTTTTTGGCGAGGTCGAGGTTTTCTTGGGTATGTTGGGTTCGTCGGTTAAGAGGTTCATCATTTTGAAGGGAAGTAGTTGGTGGATCGATGGTAGGGGATCAACAGGGAAGATTCTTGATAGGATGCTCTTCACTCGCATCCATATTCTTCCACGCCAAAAAAATCTTCCAGTCTCTCACTTCCAAAAAAGTCGGTTTGATCGGAGACATTGCAAAAAAATCATGTATCGAACCCGTATCACTTATATATCTCAAAAATTATATTACAAAGTTGTTGAAACTTACACTTGTGGTCATATAGCGGCTTGTTTGGTCGAAGTGTAAAAACTCCATTCTTTTGGAGGAATCTTCTTCAAAAAGTCTACCATCTCCTCCTGCGCTCTTGGGAGATGTCTCCAAAGTCGTGAGAGACCCGTCGGAGGTAGTCAATCTGGAAGAGAGAGATCTCGGGTCCGTGACAAAAAACCACTTCTCGTGCCAACCCTTGTTCTTTGAAGGGGTATCCATCGAGGTCTCCTCTCGAATCTGGTGTTGGGTCGGGGAGGCTTTGCTCAACATTTTGAAGCCTCGTTCTCGAGACCTACCGTGAGAGAAGAGGGTGAAGAAGATGTCAGCGGAGGAGCAATCCTAATTCATGATGAAAGAAGCAATGAATGCGGGGATGTGAATGTAGGAATTGGGCACTAAGCGAAATGAAGCCCACTCCTATGAACCTAGGAGGTAACGACAAAAGCATGGAGAGGTAGCGAACCCCTTTTCCAAGAAGGTGGTGGCATGGCGACCCAATAGTCCGGTCATTTGTACATCGCTCTTGAGGCGGGGGCCCTTATAGGCGTACATGTCGGGAATCGATAACGAGTCCACGAGGATACATATTTCAGATTCCGTGACGGAGGAAGGGATGTTGGCATGAGAAAACTGTTCCCCGTCCTTGAAGAAGTCAGAGGCTGAGGCAGAGGGGATCAGAGAAGGATTTCCCCCCATGGTTGTTGATTGGGGGTTGGAACTCGAACCCTCTTGGTTAGGGTTCGGGTTGGGAGAAGACTAACGGAGTCGCATACGAAGGGAGAGTTTTGGCTAGAGTTCACAGTCACCATTGTTGAGATTTAAGTGAAGCGAGAGAAAAGAAGTTTTGCGAGGAGAAAGAAAGCTCGAAGGTTCAAATTTCAAATTAGCGAGTAAAAAGCCGTGAGAATTGGTAAAGTTTACCTTTTATCTTGTGATTACCACGATGTCGAGGCGGCACATTTAATCACACTACAATGATGATGAATGGGAAGAGGTTTTGTCCAGTTTTTGGGTCTAAATATCTTCACACAGTGGGCTTGCGTCTATTGGGCTTCCCATTTCTATTTACGATATCAATTTGGACCAGATTTTGTTGGGCTTTGGTGAGTTTCACTTTGGACCTCTTGTGACTTATCATAATTACGTTATATCATGGGCTATATCTTGTTTATAGTCTTTCATTAAACATCTGTTTAATAAAAGACTAGAAGCGATGTTGGGCCATAATCCTTTTCCTTATTGGGCGGACTTAATGGGCTCCTCCTTGGATCATATTACTCTTGTCTGATTGATCCGAATAATTTGGGTCCAATTACTTGATTATTTCGTTGGGTCCTTTTCGGTTGGATCCGGTCGTTTGGGTCATTTTAGTTATTTGGGCTTAGTCGTTGAATTGGCCCATTATCTGGTGTCATCACTAATCCAATTTTGGCCGGTAATCATTATACCAAGTGATAGTTGAACCTTTCTGCATAGCATTAATGAGGATGAGACTCAGGATGATTTACGTGGCATAAGCAACGTGGTAGCAATTGGGAGTAAATCGCGTACTTTCTACCGAAATAATGGGAAGTGGGGAAAAAGGTGTCAGGAAATGATGAGTGGCACGGTAAACCGGGACTGGAGTATGTATGGGGCTAAGATCACATAAGAAGGTAAGTAACACACATTCATATTATTATTCTCTCTCAGACATTAGACATTATTTTTCTCCATTGTTGACCTTGTGATCGCCGAATCTTGACTCTCACCGGAAATATCCCCGACGATCGGTAGTCAAACTTTTAGTGTTGACATTGAATCATGCGGATATATATATATATATATATATATATATATATATATATATATATAAATTTCTAATGCACATATACTAATTTTTTCATATTACTAATGCACATATACTAACCATGAATAAATTTTCTAATGCACATACACTAACCATGAATAAATTTTCTAATGCACATATACTAATTTTTTCACATAGAACATGAACTTCAAAAGTTATACAAAAGTTGAAGGTCGAACCCTATAAGGCCGAAGCTGACAGGACCGAACCCTGCAAGGCCAAGCCTTCGGTGGTGCACCAGATCAACATTTTACGACCATGAATCAAAAATCAATTTGTGCTTTGTCATTGACCCTTTTGTCTATCATCCAAGTTAATAGTTAGTTTTTTTTTTTTTTTTTTTTTTGTCTATCAATTTTTTTTTTTTACTCTGGAAATTATGTTGGCATAACTTGATAACTTAATTTGATGGCAAAGGTGGCTTTGGCTATGCAAATACGCTCCAACTCCAAGTATATATATAAACTAAAAACAGTACTTTGCTTCACAAAATAACAAGGTATCCAATTAATGTATCCAAGGTATGTGTAACATGTATGTAATCAATATGTGAAGTATATTAATTATAATTTTTAATTATAACAGTATTCATGCAAAAGTTGTGCTTACAAATGAAATACATAATAACATATTTAAATTCATATTTTAATAAAATATATATGCATTATGTTGAATGTCGGCCCCATAATAAGGAGGGTTCGGCAAAATCATTATTTAATGATTATTTTGACATACATGCCTTTAACTTGAATCAATTAGATAATATGCATATTAATGAGTGTTCAACAATGCAAACGGTAAAAGAATAGAAAATGTACGCAAACATTCTCATGTAAAAAATACATCACAAAGTAAATAATATTTAGATTCACTTATTAAGTATAGTGCAATTCAAGCATGTTATTTTTTATCTTTGTAAATAAAGTCATTCTATTTCACATGAAAAGACAAGCAACTTTTAGCACTGTGTAGCCTATCAGAACCGATCACACACACGATCCACAGATCTTTGCCTATCTGATCATTATGGCACAATACCGACTGACTTTCTATTATATCGCTCATATGTGTGTGTACCTTTTTGGGCATCGCAATACATTTTCAATGGCCCAATTAATAGTTTCCAAGGAACAATAAGCATAATTTGACCTTATAACATTTTGTCTACATATAATTTTGATGACAAAACATTAAAAATGCAACTGGGCGACAAAGTTCGTTCATGGGGTTAAGTGGCCACTTCAACCTTCATGTCCGCACCTCGCCTTCCATGTGTTTATCTGCCGAGTGCCCATGACTTTAGTTCCATGTGTTTTGTGCATTAGCGTGCTTGTGAGTTTCATGCTCAAAACGTATTTCAGTAGGTCTGAACAATGGTCTTATGTATTTCAATTCATATTAATGTTATAACAATTAGAATTTTTTAGTTGCTATATATATATAAACAATGTTTAGCGTGTAAATTATTGTTAAATGTGCAATGCATATTGTGGGCAAGGAAATCGTATCTTGCTAGATTTAGGGTTTCGTGTTGTCTGAGGAGGAGAGAAATCCACGAAGAATACGGAATTGATTGATTGATTGTAGAGGAGAGAACGACAGGTTGGTGCTTACTTCTAACGACGCGATGTGAAACCCCTGAATCCGGAAACCGTGTTAGGGTTATTGGGATTCCAAGAGTCTTCTTCAGTTCTTCGAGTTGAGAGAGTGTTCGAATCTTGTTAGTGCTTTTAGGTGGAATATCCAAGCCTTAAGCTACCAAAAGAGTCCTTCGAGTTGAGAGAATGTTCAAACCCTTTTAGTGCTTTTAGGTGGATTCTCCAAGCCTTTAAGTCACCAAAAGGGTCCCTTTGATCTTCCAAGAGTCCAAGTCTTGAGTCTGAAGAGAAGTCTCCCTTCCCAATGGAGGGGAAGGGGTATTTATAGGGTTTTTTGGAGAGTGGTCATGTGCTAAGCATGTGTCTTCGGGAAAATTCCAATTTTACCCTTAGTCCTTAGAGTAATGCCCAGATCGTCCTGCCCTTCTAGCCACCAATCCAATCCCTCAATTAATTCCCAAAACGAGTCGCCTCCACGAGTCTTCTGCCTCGGGACACGTGGAGGCTTCTCCCGGATCTAACACATTTATTTCTGACTTTTTCGCCCTCATTCGATTAGGTTATGCAAACCCTAATTTGCATATTTAATGAGGTCGTAGAACCTTAATTGTGTATTTTAATAAATATACCTGACATGCATCACTGGTCACAATTTAGTTAATATGATTCTATGTGATTGTGTCGAATATTATATCTTAAATCTAACAAAACATTTGAGTATCCAGGAGTTTATTGTCTAAAACACTAATACTCACATCTATGAAATTTATCTATATAGTGGGACCTTAAATTGTGAGTGCTCTTGGTTGTTTGGGACATGAATCCCGTGACACCCTCAATATATATATATATATATATATATATATATATATATATATATATACACGGACCGGATCTTAAGCTTACCCCTTATCCAACTCAATTCAACTCATTCTCTTTTTAGCGACGACCAAGTGACGATTCTATTAATATAACCGCGTCTATACTTTTAACATATGCTCAGATACCTCCTTTTAACGACGGACTGTTGTTCATAAATAAAAAAAGTTTCAAGACGATTTGTTATATATATATATGACGGATCGAATCGTCGCCTCTACCAAAATCATAAAGGGGTAATAATTAAGGCCAACTAGATAAGGTGTGAGTTTAAGATTCTGATCATACATGTATATATATATATATATATATATATATATATATATATATATATATATATATATATTATATTGTAGTGTCATTGTTTAATTGACAAGGTGAACATTAAACCTTCTTAATTTAGGAATCTTTTATTTGGTGAAAACCAATTGAAACAATCCATGCATGTCTTGCTCTTCAAGTTAGTTGACTAAAAATCTCTAGTCAATTGATCGATGATCTACAAGTAGCTAATTCATTGTCGTCCTAACTCCCACATCTCCAACTTGGACTATATATATATATATATATATATATATATATATATATATATATATATATTTTAGAATTTTATTTTTTGTTTTACTTAATTTTTAGTCCTTGTAAAATGTCACTGCGTGCCACGTGTCTAGGTATGGTTGAATGAAATTGTTAATTGCCATCAGCATCACACTCTTAACTTTGGTGGTAAACCGATCGATATGATGGGGGTAGGAGGTTATGGGCATGAAGTCCCACAAAAACCGACCAAATGAAATAAGTACTCAGCTACTAATTAAGAATACATACATACATATAAATACACAGAGTGACAGAGGTATTTTTATTACCCTTGTCAGTAGTCAGTAGTCATGCATGAAAATTCATTGCCTTGTTAAATCCCGCAATTTTCGGACGATGGAAGTGGTAGGCCGAACTCTGAATTCTTGTGGCCCAGCTGTTGTTACTTGGGGATCGATAGGCCTGTTCATCGGTATATAACTGTACCGGATCGTTACAAATCGGCTATCGAAAATAGTCAAAATTATGTACTGATATCAGTATCGATCGAACCTGTTCGGTACCAATTTTTAAGTAGAAATATGCTGGCTATTTTTTCTTTCATCCAAACAAAAGGAATTTCTTTCTCCATCGAATGGATTTTGTTTTGTCCCGAACCGATTTTTGCTCAAACTGGTTGGTTAACCAAACAAACCGAATTGAATCTGGAAATATAGAAATCCTAAATTCTTTTGATATAGAACCTGCATGTTACTCATGTGTTCAAGTTGCATGAATGTAGGAGGGTAAATATCCACGGAGTGCCACGTGTCCCTTGTCACATAACTATTGTACATTGTTCACGTGGGGCTTGGGGTTTAGTCACGTGAGTTATGCAGGACGGACAGTTGCACATCTGTAGTATGTATTTGGATTCAAGTATCAAACACTAACTTGATTCATCTTAATTCTCAAATTGGTTATCGGTTCAACCGAACCGAACCGGATTTAACACCAGAAGCATAATGATATTGACACTCGCTCTTCTTTCGCGTTTAAATCAATAATTTCAAGTTAAATTAAAATTATAATTATAATAATAGGATAAGTATATAAACTTAATAATAAAAAAAAGAACAAGAGAGAGAATCATGAATTACTAAATTTATGCACGTGTCATCACGTGCTATTGACACCGTCCACATAAATGTCTAGGACTATTTTGGTAGGAATAGGAATACTGTCAGCAGAGTCAAGTGTTGTCAAAACAGCATGTGGAACTTTGTAGTGTTATTGCATAGCAATTCTTGTAATATTAATTCACATCGTTCCTCCGACACTATATGGACGGTGTAATTTATTTTAAATTTTGGACGGCCCAGATAATTTATTGAGTGAGCAAAAAATTTAAAATTATTTGTATTTTATTAGATAGATGGATGATGAGATTTATCTCAAATTTTGGACGGTCCAGATGATTTATTGAGTAAGCGAAAAATTCAAAATCATTTGTATTTTATTAGATAGATTATTTAAAGGAAATAGATATTATACTTTTTGATATTTTTATATAAAAAATATAATTGTTGTATAGCGACGATAAAAATCTTGTCATAACCGTCGTTATAAGGTCTTTAAAGATAATTTTTATATAAAAATATTAAAAAATTATATAAAAATATCAATTTTGCATTGGACGGAAAACAAGAGGCAGCCAGCATCTCTTTAGTTGATATTTGACTACTACTATTAAGTTAACAGAATTTAATTATGGGTTGACATTAAGGATTCATAACTAAATAAAGCCTGCCATAAAAGGTTAATTTCAAGGTGTTTGTTGGGCAATCATGAATCAAAAGAAAAGGAAAGGATTTGAAATCTTTTATATATATATATATATATATATATATATATATATATAAATGTCAAGAACTGGAGAAATAGAGAATTATTTTCAATGCCTTTATATAAAAATGAATAAGAAAGAATAAATTTTAAAATTCATAACTAACAGGATTTCGTGTATAAGTTTTTGAAAATAACAAATATCATAGTAACACTTTATTATTTATTTACAATTTTTATAGTTGGTGTACTAAAACTAAATAATTTTGTACGTACTTATTTTAATTTAGAATTTCTTAAATTAATTTTAAATTTTTTAAAATATATATATAATTTTATAATGGGGTGAATATATATATATAACAAACAAAATAAAAATAAAAATACCAACATAGACATAGACGGATTGCGCTAGAAGCTAACTAAGCCATAGAAATGATAGAATAGCCTAACGAAGAGAAATCTGGGCTTAATTTTGTTAACAATATTCTTGCAAGCCCAGTTAAAAACATAGGCTCATGAGCTCATGAGATTGATTCCAATGTTCATTTCATAACGAACAGGCCCAAGTTGAACAGACAAATGATAGATCCATTTTGGGTCCTTTACATAAGTATACAACAAATAAAAAGTAATTACAAGAGAAATGCATCAACTAAATAATTACAAAAAGAGTGTAATTAGAATTCATATTACAAAAAACTAGTACAATTCACATTAATAAAGAAACCTAAAATCAAGGGAAATAACTGCCATAATTTCAAATTCAAATCTTGTCTCTAACAACAATTTCAAATCCATATTTCAAAATTCAAATCAAAATGAGAAAATTAAAAATAAAAAATTATGAAGGAGCTAATGTTCATCATCCTCCTCTCTCGCCATATTCATTGGCCGCCACATCATGCATCATGGCCACCGAGTTCTTATTCTCAATTTCTTTTGACGATTTGGTTACCCACAAAATTGAAATGGTTACCTTTATACTTAATTTTGACTAATAATCGCATCACATTTAAAATAAAATTGGTAATCAAATAAAAGCTGAATTGGTTACTTTATCAAATGGTTTGGTAACAAACTATATGAAATTTGGTTACCAACTGCATCACATCCAAAATAAATTAGTAAGCTAATAAAACTAAATTGGTTACCTTATCGGAAGGTTTAGTAACCAATCATGCATCATATTCAAAATATATTAGTAAGCTAATAAAAAAGCGAATTGGTTACCTTTTATCAAATGATTTGGTAACCAACTACATGAAGTTTGATTACCAACCTGCAACAACACATCCAAAATAAATTAAGAACCTAATAAAAGCTGAATTGGTTACCTTATCGGAAGATTTCGTTTCCTATGAAAATAAAGAATGGACCCCAGGTGGCGGTGAGGCGGAGGGATCGAGTAGAGGAGGGGCGGGAGGAGGGTGGGGGTGGGGTGGGGAGAGGAGGGTGGAGGAGGAGAAGAGGGGGGGGAAGAGAGGAGAAAGGGAGGCGTGAGGAGGGATCGCGGGGAGGAGGGGAGGCAGAGGGAGGGAGGTGGTGGCGGAGGCGGAGGCGAGAGGCGAGAGGAGGAGGAGGCAAGGGAGGAGGGGGGGGCAGGAGGAGAAAGTGGCGGGAGGAGGGGGGGGGTGGGGAGGGAGTGGCGGGAGGAGGTGGAGGCGGGAGGAGAGGAGAGGAGGGGAGGAGGCGGAGGAGGAGGAGGGGGAGGCGGAGGGTGGGGAGGGGTTGAGCAGGAGGAGGAGGAGGAGGAGGAGGAGGCGGAGGAGGAGGATAAGAAGAAGGAAATGAAATGGAGTGGGAGAAAATCGTGAGAGAGATGGGGGAGAAAATTGTGGGAGAGATGGTAATCGTGTGCATAATTAAAGGGATAAGATTGCACTCTTTTTTGTAATTAAATATTGCATATCACTCTTTTTGTAATTATTTTATTTGTACTCTTTTTATGTAATTATTTTTTGAAATGTAATAGAAAATATAATTGTTCCCATTTTATACTCGTTACATATTGAATACTTTTCATTTTAACCCAAACCTCATTAGCCTCCATGGGCTGGTTCAACCCATCTCGAAATGATTGCGTTGCGAGTTAATCCAAATATATCGTAATCTTAAAGTTTGTAAAAAAGGAGAGTACTATTTTCATATATATTTTTATACCATCTTCTTTCATAAGAAGGTGTGTTCCACTCTATGTTCATGTGAGTGAGGATCACGTAAAAACTATCAATTCAGTTCCCTTGTAAAAATTGATAGGCAACTTTTTCAGATAATTTTGAAATAAAGACTAAACTTTTTCATATATATATATATATATATATATATATATATATATATATATGGTTTCATCCATAAGAATGTAGGTTCTTTGTGGAATATCAACAACTTTTTTTTAGCCTTGTGTTTGTAGCATTTTTAAGCAAAAAAAAAAATATTTGACACAAGACTAAAAAAGAGGTTGTTGTGGATAAAACCCCTATATATATATATATATGTTCGTTTTTTATGATTCCAAATTATACACATACTGTCGGTCACATGCATGCATAGCCAATGTGGATAATAGAAGTGGAAACATCAAGGGTAGGGAAGTTCCATTTATAAAAAGTTTGTGGTCGCCATTTTGAGAAGGTTAAAAGGTTTCTTCTTTTTATCATGCAAGCTTGAATGCCCGTGCGAGGCTGCTTCTGAATTTATTTTAATTGTTTCAAAAAACAATCTTTTATATTGACTAATATAAGCATCAAGAGAAGAGAAGGAAGAGAGATTATGGAATAAACAGATATATAACAATAACAGTAATGTAATAATAATAATTTAAAAAATTACATATAATTTGTAAATTTGTTATTGGTTATAAACCTTTAGTACAGATGAGTTCCACGACGTCGTTCACCCTCTAGGGTTGTGGCTCAAGTAAATAAATAAAAAATATGTTGGGAATTTCAGCAAAACAGTGGAGTGCAGCACCCGCAAGACATAATCGATCGGATCGGCATTCCCGCATTACGCGCGCATTAAGATTTTCTGACCATAAGTCTAAGATCCAAGCTTGGTCCAGCCCAATTCTTTAGCAATCTTAATGTGCACAAGATCATCCTTTTTTCCTTAACAATGTTACTAACCCCATACCAGAATGTACTAATATACACAAGAAACTTTCTCAAAATAAGCAATGCAAGACCTTACCAAAATTAAAAATTTTGAAGCACAACCAACAGCCGTGAAACACCTCATTTTCCGCTTAACCTGCATCTATTCACCACGTTATCTACAAAAATAAAAGTTGCAACTTTCGAATCAAATTCATTTTGTCCCAAGTATTCAGTACACTTAATTAGCTTGTTGTGGAAGTCTAATTTTAATTTAACTAAAATAATAATTATCATTTGAAAATGGACTGGGCACAATTCCTGTGTAGAAAAATTGCATACCTTTGCAACTTAATTTTATAGCAGCCGTCATGCTTTAGGACCAAGTTAATGAATGAATGTATATTTGCTGTAAATTAAATATCAGACATTTAAAATTAATGAGTACAAAATTTGCCGAGCAAACTGAACATTGTGGCAATGTTCCACAGGAAGGGTACGTAATATGTAAAATATTACCGAAAATGAATAAACTTTCAATTACTAGATGTACAGTTCCTTTGTTAGGCCATACTATTTTGGGTTCTTTACAGAAATATACAACAATTAAAAAATAATTACATCATTAGTGTATCAATAAAATAATTACAAAAAGAGTGTAATTAGGACTCATATTACAAAAATAGTACAATTCACATTAATAAGAAAATCTAAAATCAAGGAGAAATAACTGCCATAATTAATACTCCCTCCATTCCTATATGTAGGTCGTTTTAGACTTTTTTTTATATTCCTAATTATTTGTCGTTTGTGGTTATCTAGGAGAATTGATTACTATTTTTTCTAAATTGCCCCTTATTACTCCACCTAATCTTTTGATCCATATTTATGAGATAAATGAGGTGAAGGGTATTATAGACAATTGATACTATAGTTAATACTTTTCAATCATTTCCTTAATTCTTGTGCACATGTCTAAAACGACCTATATTAAGGAACGGATAGAGTAATTCAAATTCAAAATAATAATTCAAATTCAAATCTTCATCTCCCTCACATACACTTTTAAATAATAGTTAACAAATAAGTAAATAAATAAATAAAATATCTGTACATGTAAATTGGGCTCTGTTTCAGTTTTTACTTCTCTCTTCCCGTCGGCTTCTCTTCCGCTACACTGCCGCTACACCGCTGCGAATCTCCGTTGTCCAAAACACCAATAAGAAGAAGAAGAAGATTTGCCCTACAAAAAGTTTAAAAATAAATAGATGTAACTTTTACTGTTCTTAAATTTTTTTTATAACTATTTTGTTACTCATAAATACTAAAATGGTTACCTTTGTATGAATGGTTGGCTACCAACTGCATCACATTCAAACGAAATTGGTAACTTAATAAAACTGAATTGGTAACCTTGGTCTGAAGGTTTGGCTACCAACTGCACTATGAAAAAACTGCAAGTATGGATGTGAATTGATTATCTTGGTATGAAGGTTTTGTTACATTGGTATGAAGTTTGCTTACCTTAATCTGAAGGTTTGGTTACCAACTGCACTAAGATAAAATTGAAAGTATGGATGTTGATTGGTTACTTTGATATGACAGTTTGGTTATCTTGGTATGAAGGTTTGGTTACCATTATCCAGTATTTGAAGGAACACATTGAACACGTCAGAATGGACTTTCTCAATCTTATCAAACAAAATAACTGCATATGCCTCATGCGGACAATTTCTGTCAACTGACCTCCTTTGTCATACCAAACAATACCAACATATTAACACCCTGATGATCCAAACCATGATATCTGGTGCATGTGGTGGAGAAACATTCTGCAAAATAATTTAATCACTATGTCAATATTTCTGACACGTAAAAGCATTTGGTATGTATGCACTTTAGTAGCAAAAACAACAATTAACAACACAATTCAATCAGTTCAAGCACATTATACTTTAATCTGAACACAAAGAAGGTCTTACAGATTGCAATTACTGCGAAAAAAGAATGGATCTCTACGGGTTGTATTATTTCAATTTTCCTCCACCTTTTTCCGTATATAAATGCCTTCCAATCCACAACGAATGTAAAACCTTTTTGTTTCGGTGATACACCTCGAAAAGATAAAAGCCATTCACTCCCGGTTTTATCTGCTTTTCCCAAACTTCTTATAGGAGAATCGATCCCAATCTTCTATATCAAATTTTGGTTTAAGCGGTTGGTTGGGGTTGTAATAGGTGGAGGTGGTGCAATATTTGGCGAAGTGAGGACATGGAATAACTTTTGAAGTGACCAAAAGAAAAAATTTGAGAACCGAAGACCCAGATAAATTGACTTTGTGGATGTACTACGTATCACCCTCGATTTTTTGGCCCCATGGCGAAATTTATTAGGGATATATATATATATATATATATATATATATATATATATATATATATATATATATATATATACGTTGGATGAAGAAGAAGTGTGATGACTAACTAATGCGCTTATTCTAGATGAGGAGAAAGAGAAGAAGTCATGAGGATACCTAATCCCTAAATTAAGGAATCCTAATTGCACTAATATTGTAAATAAATATGAAATTGAATTAATTGTGTAAATATTTTATGAGTACACTATTGTTATAATTATTTTTAAAAATGTAATAGAATATATAATTCATCCTAATATTTTAGCTATATTGGGATACCTTTATTTGGGCCGGACTATTGGGCCAGACCATTGGTTGAATCTGGTTTCACTTGGGCTTTGACCGGTGATCATGAGAGAGATAAACATTGATTGTTATCTCTGTATTTAATTAATGGGGATTAGACACATTCCGGCTGGGTGGAAAACAGTGATGGGAGAGCAGGTGGGCTGCATGCAATCGGCTGATGTCATGGCAGGTCGGCGGCGTGTAAGACAAATCGGGGAGTATATGAGGTCAGAATACAACACAAGAGAGGTAACTGATATTTTCTCTGATCAAAACACTAGAGCTAAGCACTTCCATTGTTATCCTTATATCTGTCTATACTGACTCTCACGCCGGAGTTATCCCCTGACGGTCCAAGCCGTCAAGCTTCTGGTATTGACGTGTTTACGGTGTAGGATTGGACGCGCTTTTACGTGATTGAGGCGCGTGGAAAGATCTTGGCGTTAACATTGGTGCTAGGGGCTGTCTAGTGTTTTTGGATTTCAATCATAAACATCAACTGTTTTACATCGGAAGTTATGGTGAGGAGTAAGACAGTTACTGTGAGACCCCAGATTTTATCAATAAAGATTTAAATTTTGTCGAAATAATTTTTAATATTATGGTGTGAATTTGAGATAATATTATAGTTGTGGGTAGTATTTATAAATTTTGCAAAGTATGCAAGTGGTTATATTATATTCAATTGGTGGGAATATTCGATTTAGCGAGGGAATATTCGTGACAACTACTCAATCATTGGTGGACCCCTAGCGAATTATTATCATTTGATTGAGAAAACGACAAAAATATTTTATTGAAATAATCTATGGAAGTTTTACTGGTTGATCTTGTTGAACTACTTTCGGTAGTAAAAGTACGATGTACGTGTGGTTGCATAAGTAAGCACATGGTATTGATTATTGATGCTTATGTGAGAAGTCACTCGGTTTGATTCCATTATTGTCGATTAATAATATGAATTATTATAGCGATAATGACGTTTTTGTTTTATTCAGTATTATTAACGTAATAAAATGCGAAACATCTTTTATATAAAATGAATACTTTATTAAAGTTATTCTATAAATAGAATATATTATATTTTATTATGCATAGTGTTGCATAGTGTTTTGCATAAGATTTTTTGCATAGTGTTTGCATAGTAAAATATTTTTATATAAATAGAATATATTATATTTTATTTAAAAGATTTTTCTTTAAATATGAATTTGTCGGATTAAAGTAAATCAATCTGGATAGCTCATGGATTAGTTACTTATGCATTCCATTTTCCTATAAATAAAGCTCATTCCTTCATTATTTTCTTACGAATTCATTGAAACTCTAGAGAGAAAACTATAGAGAGAAAGAAGAAAAGTATTCTTACTTCACTTTTCCAATATTCATTCTTCTAAGGTAAGGGATATTATTTGTTGTACCTGTAAGGGGTGTTATTCTTTCTATTCATGAAGAGAACTTACATTATTCCATTCATTATTATTACATTGGAATAACTTTGTAAAAGTGGCATACCCTATACATAACTTTGTATCACGCCAGCATACCCTATACTTGGTGAAATCCTTATATTATTCCATTCTTATTTATTACATTGGAATAACTCAGATACGCTGGAATCCCTATACTTGGTGATCTTCTTCGTTATTCCATTCTTTATTATTACATTGGAATATCCTCATGCAGTGTGTTTACACGGACACAGTTCCATTGTTTATTATTATTCAAATTTATTATTCATTGGATCATCACGTCGATTGTGAATTTCACGACTTGTTCCGTTATTATTATTACATTGGAATAACACTACATCTGCATCGCGTGCATGGTGATTTCTTTTGTTGTTCCATTCTTTATTATACCCAGTTGGTTAAAACTTTGACTTCTATACTCTATGAAATTAGTAGAATATCTTTGATATTTGCGTTTCATCCAGTATCTTTTCATGGAAATATTCTTCTGATTATTCTTGAATTTTACTCTACAAAACAAAGATCGTGTTGACAATTTGGATGTTAATAATTCTGGATTAAATAATTCTTGAACTTGTTTTATTGAATTATTATGTCATTGTCATCATCCTCATGTTATATTATGTTATCTTTGGCTTACGTGCATAGATGAACTTAGTATGATTATGACCAGGGATCATTCGGTATAATCATGGCTTGATATAAATGATGTGACAAAAGTCCTCGATGGCTCATAATGCAAATGATGGATAGTTTTTGGTATGATTATGACCGGGGGTGATTCGGTATAGTCATGACCATTGATAATTTGATGAAAATCCTTGGCCAGTAGTACGAGGATGATTAGATATTGTGGTTTATTCATTAAACCGAGTCTTAGTGATAAAAATTGATGAAAACCTTTTAAAACCTAAAAGATAGTAGACTTTATTTTCTACTTGACTCTTTTAATGGATTGCGTATTCATTGCAGATTAAACTGGTTGTCTATTGTATTTTATCGGTTTAACAACGTTGAAGGCTAATAATAATTTATTACGCATTATCTTAGTCATAATATTTCTTCTTTGGGCTAGTTGAGCTCACCTTTTTCTTTCACCGTTCTCTTGAAATGAGAACATAGGTACCGGACGAGTCGAGGAACGGAGTAATGGTCCGAGAGGATAGCATTAGTAGTCCTCACTATTCTCGTGAAATAGTGTGATAATAGTTGTAATGAGGACTCCTTTTGAGTTTGTATAATATCTAATAGACAATATTTGTATTCAAACTCATAGTTTATGTCGTATTGTACACGACAGTTATGTTAGTAAGTTGTATTTGAATTTATGTACCATGTAAGTTGCGACCCAAAATGGGTGATGTATACCTAATTTTGGGGGCGTCATAGTTACCCCTGATGGACAGCCTGTAAGACCCTAACTTTTTGAATAAAGATTAAATTTTCTCAAAATATATTTTTGAATATTATGGTGTGGATTTGATATAATGTTATAGTTGTGGGTAATATTTAAAAATTTTGCAAAATCACGTGAGTTGTTATATAATATTCAATTGGTCGGGAATATTCATTTTAACGAGAAATATTAAATGATAACAAAGACAATCATTGGTGGACCCCCATTAACGAAATTATTGTCGGATTGAGAAAACGACAAAAATACTTTATGAAAATAACGGCGGAAGTTTTACCGTTAATCGTTGAACTACCCTTAGTAAAAATACAATAATACGCGGCGTGGTTGCATAGTAGCACACGGTATTGATTATTGATGCTTACGTGAGAAGTCACTCGCTTATACTCAATTATTGCTACGATAATTCTTTGCATCATATCTCTCATATTATTGATTCGATTATTGTCATAAGTATCATCTGCATAATATGTTATTTTATTAAATCAATAATTGAAACGACAAAGTTATTCATATTATTAAATTGCAATATTTACTTTGTAAGACCCCAATTTATTATTAATGAAATTTAATTTTCTCTTTTATTATTTTAAAATAGTAAGGGTTGATTTGATTAATGTGGATAGTTAGGGGTAAAATACGCAAATACTTGAAAATAAGCAAGTGGTTATAAAATATTCATTGTTGTTTAGGGAATATTCGTTTGGTCGTGGAATATTAAATCTTGTCGGAGAATATTAAATGCGGCGGTAGCGACCATGTGTGGGCCCCATAACTGAAAGCGATTGGATGAAGAAAGCGACAAATATAAGTGGTTTAAAAATAATCAGGCGTAGTTATTCTGAGCTAACACAACTGTTGGAATACCCGATT
Source organism: Panax quinquefolius (assembly GCA_020205615.1). Lineage (NCBI taxonomy): Eukaryota > Viridiplantae > Streptophyta > Magnoliopsida > Apiales > Araliaceae > Panax > Panax quinquefolius. The sequence continues at coordinate 115,054,159 of CM035171.1, read as the reverse complement.
GGTTAAAACACAAGATGTCTGGCGTTGTTGCCAAGATGACTTTGCAGTATTGCACCAATTATTGAAGGCACTACTCAATAATGGTTACGAATTATCGCTCATTCGATTTTTTATTGATTCAATAATTGCTACGTTGACATTTTATATTCTTGTTGTTTGATAATTGTCATTACAATCGTATTTTTTCCATTATCGAGCAATAATTCATATTATCTGAATAATATTATAAGATAACATTATTGACAATGTCTAGAAAGTTACATCTAAGGAGTGGTTTGGTCATCTAATTACTTGGCGCCAAGAAGAGAGATCCTTATTGAAAGCCCTCTTTCTGAGGAGCTGCACGGTTGTCGATATTGTGATTACATAATATTATTTGTGAATAATTAATTATTGATTCATATGATGAGGAAAATATTGATTTTATGTGGATATAGATGGAGAAAATTTTAATGTGACAATTGTTGAAAATTGAAATTTTATCTTTTTACGATAAAATAATTCATTTAAATATATTATTATATTTTAATAATATAATAATGGTGATATTTTACAACGAATGTGGGATATATGAGTATACGAGGAGGAAGAGTATTTTTGTTGCAATAAATGTTTAAAACATGTTAAACATGTCGGTGGACCCCATTTATTGGTGAAATTTGATTATAACTTTGTAAAATCACCCGTTTGTGGATTTCGGTCAATTTCTATTTGGAATTTGAAAAACTTTCTTCTGCAAAGTTGTAGAGAATTGAATTTCCTATAAAAACTCATGAGATTCGAATTTTCTGATGAAAGGGCTATTTATTATGAATTATTGAAGTTCCAAAGTTCAAAATAATTGATTTTTGGAAGTTTAAAATATTTAAAATTAGAAAAATGTTTTTTCATTATGGTGTGTTACACATGTGGGTTGAATGAGCTGAATTCAGTTCTTGGAAGGTTGGCGTAGGAAATTTTATTATAAATAATAATATTATATTAAATTTTCTTCTTTTGGTGTTACTAAGCGTTTTCCTATAAATAGGGTCTTGGGTTAGAATTGAAAATCACACTAGAAATCTGAAGTTTCTCTCTATATTATCGGCGTATTCTTGTGAGTATTGTGAGTATACTTTGAGTATTGTTAGGCGGTCTGCAAGTTCCTTCAAAGACTTATACCCGTGATTCAAATTTAGAAGTACTAATCTTTCGAGGTAAGAGATGTTATTTTCTTCTCAAATGATATTATTTCTTCAATATCATTATCTTTGAAATATTGGTTGGAACTTTTATCAAATTTGGAACTTTTTCATGTCGGGGTTACTATTCATGAGTTCTTATTCACGAGTTCTTATTCATGAGTTACTATTCACGAAGTCTTATTAAGTGAAGCGTGAAGATGTTTTTGGGAAATTTCTATCTTTTGGTGTCTCGAGTTTCTTATTCACGTATACGACACTATTCACGTATACGACACTATTCACCGAAAAATAAAATTTCTTCTTTTTGTCCAAAATATCTATTCTGGATACTAGCTTTGATTGTATCCATGTTTTGATCATTCTTGAATTTTACTCCAATCTGGTTATTTATGAAGTATTTTTGAACTGGGATTATTTAAAGTATGAATCCTTAATACTTGTTCTTTTGTTTCACTGGATTCGTTTTCTTTATAATATTTTTCATCATCCTCAGTCCTAAATGATGATATTACTGAATATCTTTGGCCTGTAGTGCAAAGATGAATGATTTCTTGATGAATATCTTTGGCCCGTAGTGCAAAGATTAACAGGTGTTGAGATGAATATATTAGGTGATTAATATCTTTGGCCCGTAGTGCAAAGATGAACAGGTGTTTAGATGAACATGATCAACTGATGAATATCTTTGGCCTGTAGTTTTATCAGAGCCATATTTGATTCCAGATATATATTGATTGATGTTACAGGGATAAAATATCGACGATGAACTTTTAAATTCATATATAGAAGATAGTAGTTTGCATTCTCTACTTAACTCTTCTAATGAATTGGTGTTTCCATTATGATTGTTGATTTAAAAGCTCGGTTGTCTATTGTATTTGTAAGACCGAAATTTTATGAAATAAAAGTATTCAATTTTTCTATTCAAAGGTAAATGGTTAAATTGATAAAAGTTAAAGTTAAGGGTGATATATGAATTTTTTTTTTTCAAAATACGCAAGGGGGTATAAAGTATTCATTGTTGTCGGGAATATTAGTTTGGTCGTGGAATATTCTTTACATGCCGGAGAATATTAAATGCGACGGCCCAGCGATCATTTATGGGCCCATACTGTAATAAGCTGCCGGATGGAGAAAACGATAAATTTGAGTTTTTATAAATAACGGCGTAATCGTTCTGAATTAACAATTTGTTGGAATACCCGGTTGGTAAAGTAAAATAATACGCGTTGTTGCCGCGAAGCACACGGTATTACCAAGATAAGATTTTTTTCAATTATTGATTCTTACGTGAGAAGGCACTACTCAATAATTATTACAGATAATTCTTGCTCAATATTTTATTTTATTGATTCAATAATTCTTTGTGTTGATATTTTATATTATTGTTGTTCAATAATTATCAACTTTGCGAAGATTTCCCATTATCGGATCAATAATTCATATTATTTGAATAATATTATTAGATAGCATTATTGGCAATGTCTAGAAAGTTACATCGAGGAGAGGTTGGTCACCACCTAATTGCGGCATGATGAGAGAAATTCTTATTGAAAGCCCCTCTTTTCCAGAGAGCGGCTACCGTTGTCATAAATGTGATTACGTAATATTATTTGTGAATAATTAATTATTGATTCATATGATAAGAAAATATTTATTTGATGTGGATATAAATGATGGATTTATTTATGTGGTTATAAGTGAAGGAATTAATGATGAGGTGTTTTATCGGATTTTTGTCGAAATGGAGAACAAAATATGGGATTTTCGGAAAAATTAGTTTATTACTTGATTTTGTAAAATCCATAACTCTTTAATATATAATGAGTTAAGAGATGAGCCATATATCAAAAGAAAGCCCTAGAAGTAAGCTAAATTTGAATCACCCAAAAATTCTTTGTAGATATTTAGTGGTGAAATTTTGAATGAAACTAGTCCAAGGACTAATAGTCCAAAAAAATCGATTGTTCTTCAACTATATTGCGTGAGTTATAAATTTTGATCCGACCGTTGGATCGTTGTAATTTTGGATATGTTATACATATATAAGTTGAGTATATGTCCACAAATTTTGAACCGTTAAAAATGAACGTATGATTTGTTATGAATTTTAAGAGGTAACGATTCGAAAATTAGGTTTTGGTGGAAAATTCTAGAATTGAGTGGGCCCCACTCTTGGTTGTTGGGGAAGATGGCTGATTTTTGGTGGGTGGAATAGTAGCGAGTAAAGCCATCGGGTTGCGAGTTAAATCTGCCTTGAGCGTCTTAACATTTTCCTATAAATAGAGGGCTAAGTTAGAATTGAAAATCACACCGAAACAAATTTTCTCTCTTTCTCTCTCTATATTATCGGCGTATTCTTGTGAGTATTTTGAGTATACTTTGAGTATTGTTAGGCGGTGCAAGTTCCCTTGACAGACTATATCCGGTGTTTCAACTAGAAATCTTGTCTTTTCGAGGTAAGGGATGTTATTTTCTTCTCGGATGATATTATTTCTTCAATATCATTATCTTTGAAATATTGGTTGGAACTTTTTATCAAATTTGGAACTTTTTCATGTCGAGTTACTATTCATGAGTTACTATTCACGAGTTACTATTCATGAGTTACTATTCACGAGTTACTATTCACGAGTACTATTAATGAAGCGTGAAGATGTTTTTTGTGGAATTTCTATCTTTTGGTGTTTGATTCTTATATTCACGTATACGGCTTATTCACGATATCTGACACTATTCACGAATCATTTAAGCACTATTCATTGAAAAATGAAAATTTTTCTTTTAAATCTAAAATATCTATTTTGGATACTAGCTTTGATTGTATCCATGTTTTGATCATTCTTGAATTTTACACCACTATGATTATTTTTGAGGTATTTTTGGGCGTGGATAAAATTAATGCAAAGATGAATGATTTACGAAGAATATCTTTGGCACGTAGTGCAAAGATGAACAGTGTTTAAATGAACATGACCAATGATGAATATCTTTAGCCAGAATGGTGCAAAGATGAATTATTGATGAATATCTTTTTTGCTCGTAATGCAAAGATGACTTTTGTTGTTGAATATCTTTAGCCAAGAGGCAAAGATGAATTATTGATGAATATCTCTTGCTCGTAATGCAAAGATGACTGTTGTTGAATATCTTTGCTTTTGTAGTGCAAAGATGAATTATTGATGAATATCTTTGGCTTGTAATGCAAAGATGACCCGTTGTTGAATATCTTTGCTTTGTGGTGCAAAGATGAATTATTGATGAATATCTTTGGCTTGTAATGCAAAGATGACCCGTTGTTGAATATCTTTAGCTTTGTAGTGTAAAGATGAACTGTTGATGAATATCTTTGGCCCGTGGTGCAAAGATGAATTTATTAGTATGATTATGAGCGAGGCTGTGATTTGGTATAACCATGATCTTTGATGTTTCGGTAAAGATAAGTGATGAAAATTATCTTTGTCTTGGATGAGGAAAGGAATTTAGAACTACAATTACGATTATGAGTTATACACGTGATTGTGGGCGAGGAATTGTTGATTGATGTTACGGGGATAAAACATTGTTGGTGGATTTTTAACATGGAGAAGACAATAGACTTTATAGTCTATTTGACTCTTCTAATGGATTGCTTTCATTCCACTGCAACTATGGTTGAAAAGTTTTATCATCTACCATATGTTCTAAATCTACGATTTATTCTTGATGAAGACTATTGATAATTTATTTATCTTTAGTCATAATATTCTTTCTTGAGCTAGTTGTGCTCACCCTTTTGTTTCACAATTCCTTTCGTGTAATAAAAGTGTAGCTTTGGGTCGGCGGGGGATAAGCGAGGGAATAGAGTGGTGGTCTATAGATGTTGAGGGTGAGGTGAATTTAACTTGGAAGGGTGTTTTGTCACTATCATACAAGATGTCTAATGACATACAACCTCGTGTTATCATAAGACATGGTTGTGCTCATCCACTTTGCTGAGTATATTTACAAGCACTACCTATATAATCTTGGTGTTTGTTTGGAGTATAATACCCAATTAGAGGCGAGTGGAGATAATGATATGTCAAGAGAAGACTCACCATTGGGAAGAATATGATAGTAATCTTCTCGTTTTTTCTTTGGGGTTTATTAGGTCAACCAAGGATAATTACATGGCCATATGATATCTACCATAACCTAAAAGCATGGCCTTCCATATACGAAGGTTTCCTTGAGCACTTCCCAAAGATTCTAATTTCTAAAAGCAGTTTTGACTATACCTTTATGTAAGGTGTCATTGTAACGTACTTTCTGATTGGTATATATTTGTATCCAAACTCACAAACATATGTTGTTGTATTTTGCACGACAATTGTTGTAATAAAGTTGTAGTTGTTTTTCGTACCATATATTTGGCGACTCGAGAATGGGTTGGATGGAATGAACCTATTTTGGGGTTAGTTACATTTTAATATCGAGCTATAAGTAAAGAGCCCCGAGCCTCTCGCCGGTGACTTCTGTTGATGGGGATGCCGCCGGACTCTCTCCGTGGGGGACGCTTGATTCTGCGGTGATGTGGCAACCGATAGGTATCAATGTGAGGTGCTGACACAAGTTGGTGTCTAGAGTTACATTTGGTATCAGAGCTTAGGGATATGATCTCTGGCGGAGATCGGGGAATAGAACTAGGAGGGGAGAGATGAGTAAATCCTTCGCTAGTGTGTCCTACCTAAGCTTATTTGTTGGTCACGTAATATCGGGATATTATGTGATATGTTAATTTATTCAATTAACCCTTGTTTTGAAGTTGTATTCTAGAATGATATCTGGAAATACGAGGAGATGAGCAATGGAGAAATCATGATGACGGGGAAGATGGAATCAGAAATGAAAGCAAGGTATTCTCAACTCTTTGAAATACCGTGCGTAAATTTCGAGGACGAAATTTCATAAGGAGGGAGATTATAAGACCGAATTTTATGAAATAAAAGTATTCAATTTTTCTATTCAATTAAATGGTTAAATTGATAAAAGTTAAAGTTAAGGGTGATATATGAAATTTTTTTCAAAATACGCAGAGGGTATAAAGTATTCATTGTTGTGGGAATATTCGTTTGCTTCGTGGAATATTCTTTACGTAGGAGAATATTAAATGCAATGGTATGCAGCATTTAGGGCCCCATAACTGAATAATAAGCTTCGGATGGAAAAACGATAAATTTGAGTTTTTATAAATAACGGCGTAATCGTTCACGAATTAACACTTTGTTGGAATACCCGGTTGGTAAAGTAAAGTAATGTCTGGCGTTGTTGCTTGCGATGATACAGTATTACAAGATTTTTTTCAATTATTATTGATTACGTGAGAAGGCACTACTCAATAATTGTTACGATAATTCTTGCTCAATATTTTATTTTATTGATTCAATAATTGCTGTGTTGATATTTTATATTATTGTTGTTCAATAATTATCACTGCACAGTATTTCCCATTATCAGATCAATAATTCATATTATTTGAATAATATTATTAGATAGCATTATTGGCAATGTCTAGAAAGTTCTGTCAAGGAGAGGTTTGGTCACCTAATTGCGCGCCAGTAAGGAGAAATTCTTATTGGAAAGCCCCCTCTTTCCTGGGAACGGCCTGGTTGTCATAAATGTGATTCTGTAATATTATTTGTGAATAATTAATTATTGATTCATATGATAAGAAAATATTTATTTGATGTGGATATAAATGATGGATTTATTTATGTGGTTATAAGTGAAGGAATTAATGATGAGGTGTTTTATCGGTATTTGTGGGTGGAGAACAAAATATGGGATTTTCGAAAAAATTAGTTTATTACTTGATTTTGTAAAGTCCATAACTCTTTGTGTATAATGAGTTAAGAGATGAGCCATATATCAAAAGAAAGCCCTAGAAGTAAGCTAAATTTGAATCACCCAAAAATTCTTTGTAGATATTTCGTGGTGAAATTTTGAATGAAATGGTCCGAAGGACTAATAGTCCGAAAAAATCGGTGTTCTTCACTATATTATGTGAGTTATAAATTTTGATCCGACCGTTGGATCGTTGTAATTTTGGATATGTTATACATATATAAGTTGAGTATATGTCCACAAATTTTGAGCCGTTAAAAATGAGCGTATGATTTGTTATGAATTTTAAGAGGTAACTGATTCGGAAATTAGGTTTTGGTGGAAAATTCTAGAATTGAGTGGGCCCCACTCTTGGTTGTTGGGAAGATGGCTGATTTTGGTGGGTGGAATAGTAGCGAGTAAAGCCATCAGAGTTCTGAGTTAAAAATCTTTGGCGTGCTAACATTTTCCTATAAATAGAGGGTTAAGTTAGAATTGAAAATCACACCAGAAACAAGTTTTCTCTCTTTCTCTCTCTATATTATCGAGCGTATTCTTGTGAGTATTTTGAGTATACTTTGAGTATTGTTAGACGGTCAAGTTCCTTGAAAGACTATATCCGGTGTTTCAACTAAATCTTGTCTTTCGAGGTAAGGGATGTTATTTTCTTCTCGGATGATATTATTTCTTCAATATCATTATCTTTGAAATATTGGTTGGAACTTTTATCAAATTTGGAACTTTTTCATGTATGAGGTTACTATTCATGAGTAACTATTCACGAGTTACTATTCATGAGTTACTATTCACGAGTTACTATTCACGAGTACTATTCATGAAGCGTGAAGATGTTTTTGTGGAATTTCTATCTTTTGGTGTCTGAGTTACTATTCACGTATACTGGCCTTTATTCACGTATACTGACACTATTCACGAATCGACACTATTCATAGAAAAATGAAAATTTTTCTTTTCGTCTAAATATCTATTTTGGATACTAGCACTTTGATTGTATCCATGTTTTGATCATTCTTGAATTTTACACCACTATGATTATTTTTGAGGTATTTTTGGACGTGGATAAAATTAATGCAAAGATGAATGATTTACGAAGAATATCTTTGGCACATGTAGTGCAAAAAGATGAGCAGTGTGTTTAAATGAACATGACCAACTGATGAATATCTTTAGCGATGGTGCAAAGATGAATTATTGATGAATATCTTTTGCTCGTAATGCAAAGATGACCTATTGTTGAATATCTTTGCTTGATGGTGCAAAGATGAATTATTGATGAATATCTCTTGCTCGTAATGCAAAGATGACTGTTGTTGAATATCTTTAGCTTTGTAGTGCAAAGATGAATTATTGATGAATATCTTTGGCTTGTAATGCAAAGATGACCCGTTGTTGAATATCTTTAGCTTTGTGGTGCAAAGATGAATTATTGATGAATATCTTTGGCTTGTAGAATGCAAAGATGACCCGTTGTTGAATATCTTTAAATTTGTAGTGTAAAGATGAATCTGTTGATGAATATCTTTGGCCCGTGGTGCAAAGATGAATTTATTAAATATGATTATGAGCAGGACTGTGATTTGGTATAACCATGATCTTTGATGTTTCGAGTAAAGATAAGTGATGAAAATTATCTTTGTCTTGGATGAGGAAAGGAATTTAGAACTACAATTACGATTATGAGTTATACACGTGATTGTGGGCGAATTGTTGATTGATGTTACGGGATAAAACATTGTTGGTGGATTTTAACATGGAAGACAATAGACTTTATAGTCTATTTGACTCTTCTAATGGATTGCTCATTCCATTGCAACTATGGTTGAAAAGTTTTATCATCTACCATATGTTCTAAATCTACGATTTATTCTTGATGAAGACTATTGATAATTTATTTATCTTTAGTCATAATATTCTTTATCTTGAAATAGTTGTACTCACCCTTTTTGTTTCACAATTCCTTTCGGGTAATAAAAGTGTATTTGGGTCGAGCGGGGATAGCGAGGAATAGAGTGGTGGTCTATAGATGTTGAGGGTGAGGTGAATTTAACTTGGAAGGGTATTTTGTCACTATGATACAAGATGTCTAATGACATACAACCTCGTGTTATCATAAGACATGGTTGTGCTCATCCACTTCTTGAGTATATTTACAAGCACTACCTATATAATCTTGGTGTTTGTTTGGAGTATAATACCCAATTAGAGGCAATGGAGATAATGATATGTCGAAGAGAAGACTCACCATTGGGAAGAATATGATAGTAATCTTCTCGTTTTTCTTTGGGGTTTATTGGGTCAACCAAGGATAATTACGTGGCCATATGATATCTACCATAACCTAAAAGCATGGCCTTCCATATACGAAGGTTTCCTTGAGCACTTCCCAAAGATTCTAATTTCTAAAAGCAGTTTTTGACTATACCTTTATGTAAGGTGTCATTGTAACGTCTTTCTGATTGGTATATATTTGTATCCAAACTCACAAAGATATATGTTTGTTGTATTTTTTGCACGACAATTGTTGTAATAAAGTTGTAGTTGTTTTTAAATTACCATATATTTGGCGACTCGAGAATGGGTTGGATGGAATGAACCTATTTTGGGGTTACATTCTGATGTTCTATTAGATTTTCCCCCGTTGGAGACTAACGATAATTTGTTGTATATTATCTTAGTCATAATATTCTTCTTCGGGCTAGTTGAGCTCACCCTTTTCCTTGTTGTTCCATTTTTCTTCTCGGAGGCGAGAATGTAATGGAAATGCAGTCCTGGGTATGGAATGAAGGTTTTAGAAAGAATTGTTTAGTAGTCCTCACCATTTTGTAAAATAATGTATCAATAAATGTGATGAGAATTTATTTGAGTATAGATATTGTCTAGAAGATAATATTTGTATTCAAACTCACGCTTTTCTTGTTGTAATAATAAAGTTGTAGTTGTTTACGTACCATGTATTGACAACTCGAATGGGTGATGTATACCTATTTTGGGGGCGTCACGGTTTGGTATCGAGCCGTAAAAGTAAGAGCCCCGAGCCTCTGTCCGTGACTTCTGTTGATGGGGATCTTGACACATGTTGGTGTCCAGAGTCACTTGGTGAGGTCTTGACACACGTGTTGGTGTCCGTGTCACAGCAATGATCGAGCTTAGGGATATGATCTCCATGAGATTGGGGAATAGAACTAGGAGGGGAGAGACGAGTAAATCCTTCGCTAGTGTGTCCTACCTAAGCTTATTTTTTTAGTTGGTCAGTATATAAGGATATTATGTGATATATTGATTTCCTTAATTAACCCTTGTTTTATGACAGTATTTGAGAATGTCGACTGAGAATATTAACAATGGAAATGAGACCGTGGAGACGCCTGTACTCACCAACGAGGAGAACGTGCAACAGGCTGGCAATGTTCCTCCTGTGAACAACACCACTGAAAGCGTATGATGAGCGAGGGGATGTTTAGAAGCTTTTTACGATTCATGCAAAATTAGGCGAGGAGACTCGTGTTTCAAATACAGAGAAATGATAGCAATTCACGGGTTGTCACAACAAAGCGATTCAAAGAGTTGGGACCACCGAATTTTAAGGGAAAGCGGATCCGATCATGGCGGAAACATGGGTCAAGCAAATTACCAAGATATTCGATGTCTTGGGATGCACGGAGAAACAGAAGGTTCCATTCGCCACCTTTATGTTCCGTGGCGAAAGTGCATTCTCTTTGGTGGGAGTGCAGAAGCGTACCCATCCACCAAGACTCAAGATGTCTTGGGAGACGTTTGAAACTATTTAATGACAAATACTTTCCGAAAGTGTTAAATATAATGAAGGAAGTTGAGTTTATTAGACTAGAAAGGAAACAACATGGCGATTTGTCTCGATGCGAGGCAAAGTTTGCGAGAGTTATCGGTGTTTGCACCTCATTTGGTGGAGAATGAGGAACGTATGACGGATGTTTCTTAGAGGTTTGAAACCCAGCGTCGCCAAGATCTCATTTCTCATAAATTTTCTCTCTATTCGATATGTTATAAATGTGGCTCAATTATTAGAAGCGAGATAACGAGTACTACATCAACCGAGGACCACAACCAGGATCGTATCGAGATAGCGATCAATGAATAATGATAACCAAATGGAGAAAAGAAACAGACGGACAAAATGGTAACCACTCGGTGGTAATCATGGCCATGAAAATAGAAGAAGCGAGTCGGAGGAGATTTTAAAAAGAGGAGATTTAACAATGACCATGTGAAGACGACGGTCTTGAAGAATCGGTTCTAAGGGAGGAGAAACGAATGGCCGCTCATATATATATTACAAATGCGGAAAGAGGGACATATCGGTCAAACCGCCCACAACAGTTCAAGGTATCTTTGTAATTGTGGAAAGGAAGGACATATCGCTCGAGATTATACGATGAATGAAAACCTAGTTCAATGGGGACGGTGACTCAAAAAGATCGTCCCGAGAAAAGTCAAAGTCAACGATTAGGAAGAAAGCGTTTGTTGTGGATGGTCATAATCGAGGAACCCAAACGAGGTGATCACGGGTAAGCTATTTATAAATTCTTGCGAAGTTTATACCTTACTTGATCTGGGTCTTTACCCATTCATTTATCTCTCCTGCATGTGCTCAACGTTTAAACTTGACTCGGAGAAATTAGACTTTGACCTATCTGTGGAAACTCAGTTAGAGAAACTTTCATCATATCCATTGCTTATAAATCTTGTTTGATTCAAGTTGGCACCATTTGTGGAGACCCCAGATTTTATCAATAAAGATTTAAATTTTGTCAAAATAATTTTTAATATTATGGTGTGAATTTGAGATAATATTATAGTTGTGGGTAGTATTTATAAATTTTACAAAGTATGCAAGTGGTTATATTATATTCGATTGGTGGGGAATATTGGTTTAGCGAGGAATATTCGTATAACTACTCAATCATTGGTGGACCCCATAATGTAATGTTTCATTGTCGGATTGAAAACGACAAAAATATTTTATTGAAATAACGGCGGAAGTTTTACCGTAGTTCTTGTTGAACTACTCATTAGTAAAAAATACGATAATAAGTGTGTGGTTGCATAAGAGCACGGTATTAATTATTGATGCTTATGTGAGAAGTTACTCGGTTTGATTCCATTATTGTTTATTAATAATATGAATTATTATAGCGATAATGATGTTTTGTTTTATTCAGTATTATTAACGTAATAAAATGAAACATCTTTTATATAAAATAGAATACTTTATTAAAGTTATTACATAAATAGAATATATTATATTTTATTATGCATAGTGTTGCATAGTGTTTTGCGTAGTGTTTTGCATAGTATTGCATAGTGTTTGCATAGTAAAATGTTTTATATAAATAGAATATATTATATTTTATTTAAAGATTTTTCTTTAAATATGGACCGTCAGATTAAAGTAAATCAATCTGGACCGCTTCATGGATTAATTCTTATGCATTCCATTTTCCTATAAATAGAAGCTCATTCCTTCATTATTTTCTTACGAATTCATTGAAACTCTAGAGAGAAATTATAGAGAGAGCTATAGAGAGAAATTATATAGAAAGAAGAAGAGTATTACTGCTACTTCACTACTTCTATATTCGGTTCTTTTACTAAATGAGAACATAAATTTGGGGACGAGTCTGGGAACGAGTAATGGTCCGCAGGATAAGCATTAGTAGTCCTCACTATTCTCGTGAAATAGTGTGATAATAGTTGTAATGAGGACTCCTTTTGAGTTTGTATAATATCTAGTAGACAAAATTTGTATTCAAACTCACGATTTATGTCGTATTGTACACCGCACGCTTATATTAGTAAGTTGTATTTGAATTTTTGTACCATGTAAGTGGCGACCCAAGATGGGTGGCGTATACCTAATTTTGGGGGCGTCGCGGTTGGTATCGAGCTTAGGATATGATCCCCAGCTAAGATGTGAGAATAGTACTAGGAGGGAGAGACGGGAATTCCTTCATTAGTATGACCTACCTAAATTTATTTGGTATTTAATTGGTCGACGTCGAGTATAGGGATAATATGTGATATGTTAATTAACCCTTATTTTATGGCGATTATTTGAAAATGGCATCCAGAATGTTGAGAATAGCAATGGAGCACAGATTTGTTGATTCTCCACGGATCAATAATCGAGGACAATGTACAACGGGATGGCGATAATCCTCCCGTAAACAACAACATTGATCAATTGATTAACGACGATGCGTTTAAGAGGTTTTAAATTCATGCAACATCGGTAAAGCGACTCCATCCAAAACGTAGGGTGGAAACACGGAAAACTCTCGGGCGGTCACCGCTAAACAATTCAAGGAGCTGGGACCACCGGAGTTTAAGGAGAGCCAAAACCACTTCCAGCGGAAGCATGGATAAAGCAGATTACCAAGATATTTGATGTCTTGGGATGCTCCGAGGAGCAAAAGGTTCCTTTTCACGCTTTTATGTTGCGCGGGAGAGGCGATTCTTGGTGGGAATCGGTAAACGTACTCAACTCTTTATCTTGAAGATATCTTGGGAGAAGTTCCAGAGTCGTTCAACGACAAATACTTTCCCCGAAAGTATTCGCCACATGAAGGAGGTGGAGTTTATCAAGTTGGAACAAAACAATATGGCCCGTAGTCGCAATACGAGGCAAAATTTGCGGAGTTATCACGATTCGTCCCACTTGGTGGATAATGAAGAGAGAATGGCGCGAATGTTTTAAGAGGTTTGAAGCGAGAGATACGTCGACATCTTATTTCTCATAAACCGTGTTTTTATTCGGATGTTGTAAATAGGGCTCGATTAGTGGAAGCGATAACGAGTCAACGCAACTAAAAGAAAGTAGCCGGCAAAATTATAATACCAATGGAGTAGTCATCGAAGCGGTGACAACAAGCGTGGAGGGAATCAATGGCGGATATGGTAACCACTTGGTGGTAATCGTACAAAACAATAAGAATGGACATTTCAAGAAAAGGAGATTCAACAATGATGGAAAGACGCCAAGACGTCAAAGACTTTTGTTGTCAAGGAAGGAGAAGGACCACCTATTATATGCTTCAAATGCGGAGGAGAGGGACACATCAGTCCGAACTGCGCCATGCCATCCAAAGCATGTTATAATTGTGGAAGAGAAGGCCACTTAGCTCGATTTTGTCGCCATTTACAAGACGCGAATTCAACTAGGATGGAGGCACCAAAGGTCATCCCGCACAAACCAGAGCCAGTAGTTTAAGAGAGCGTTTTTTTCTCGTGACGAGGAACCTAAATAAAATTATCACGGGTAAGTTAATCGTAAGCTCTTGCGAAGTCTATACCTTATTAGATACCGGTTCTACCCATTCTTTTATCTCTCTTGCTTCATGCTCAACGTTTAAATTTGACTCAAGAAATTAGACTTTGATTTATCTATTGAAACTTAGTTGGGAGAAACCTTCGTTACCTCCATCATTTTTATAAATCTTGTTGATTCAAATCGAAACTTTCACGTTACTGTCAATCTTATCTCTTTGAAAATACTTGCCTTTGATTTTAGGAATCAATTGGTTAACTACTCATCATGCTTTTCGTAAGGTTGTTAGCTTTTATATTTATAACAACCTCATATTACCTAATTCAAAGTAACCAAACCCTAAAATTAATCATTGTCATATCAAGCCATAAGTAAAGAGCCCCGAACCTTTCGTTGTTGACTTCCTTGTGTGGAATGCACCGCCGGACTTTACAGTAGGCGACATCGTGAATGAAGATGGCAAGTTTATTGGTATCATTGTGAGGTGTTATCTAGGTTAAGGGATAGAAGTCACAGTTGGTATCGATGTGACGTCTTATCCAAGTCTTGGATAAAATGTAATGCTTTGAATGATATTTCTATCATTAATAAATTTCTTGACGTATTCTTGAAGATTTCCTAGCCTACCCTAGAGCGTGAAATCGAATTTTGTATTGACCCGAAAGATGAAAAACCATTTCTTAAACCCTCAAATATTTCTTCAACTAAATGAATAAACTTACGTGGTTTATGATGAAAGTCATAATAAAAGCATTGGACTAATGAAAATCATGGGTATACGTGGTATTAGTAAGTGTTATAATGAGTTATGTTGGTTATTATGAGAAAACATGAAAGTTTCTTAGAAATCACAAAGAGTTGAAAATCAGATTTTAGTGAAAAACGTAACATGAAATTTAATTGACCATATCTCCTATTATATTTTGAATTTTTGAATGTGGTCAAATCCTAGAGTTAGATCTATGAGTTACCTAACTAATCCAAGTGGAATTACTGGAAAAGGTGTTGTAGATTTTTGTGTGGACTGATTTTAGCAAAGGAGTGCAAAGCTGCAAAACCGAAAAAAACTGCTGCCATGATTTTAGAGGGGCTGTTTCGGCCACTTAAATTATGAGAAAAATTCTGGGTTTTTGGGACATGAAGGTATATGGTATAAAGTACCTCCTGTCCAAAAATGAGCTCATTCTGACTTAAAATGAACAAGTTATGACTATTTCAATATTTAGGTTTTTCCGAATTAAAACGCTATAACCTGAGTTCTATAACTCGATGACCATGAAATTTAAACTAGAAGCTCACGTTAACATGTGTAAGGTCCTGCCAAGATTTGGGAATTTTGGAGTTAAACTTGAGGTAGCTAATTTCTTAAGGAATTAATTAGAAATTGATTTTTAAAAAATAGTAAATGAATTTTAAAATTCCGAGAAAATATATTTTCATTATGGGATTATATTATGCTAAATCCCAGAAAAGAAATATTTTTGGGACTGATTTGGTATTTTCATGAAAATAGTTTAGTTACTGAACATATAAGTTAAATATGTTATGTGAAGTAAAAAGTTGAAAATAGGATTTTATGGCTAGAAAATCCTATATAGAGTATATGCATATTTTTTTTGATGAGGGATTTGATAATTGGTGATGATATTTTATGAGTATGGCATTTTGAATGATGAAATGCATTATATGGTAAAAGCGTAAACAATTGAGATAAATTGTTTATAAATTTAAGAAGTGATTAAAATATTGGTATAATATTAATGATATTAGATTATGAGATTATTAAGTGATTGATAACATGGGGATATTCTTGAATCTGGATAAATTATATTATAAATGTTTAATATTTATCCTTTATCTTATTTGATTGATTCTTTATATCATTATCCTCATGTTTATATTTTTTTAAAGTCATCTCATGGCCTGTAGAGCATAGATGGACTTGGTATGATTATGACCGAGGATTGTTCGGTATAATCATAATCAGTAATTGAAAACACAATTATCTTTGGTACAGCCGCATGGATAATTTGTGGTCGTGATACTAATGAATATCCTTGCTTTGTAGTGCGAGGGATGATTCGACGATGTGGATTAATTATTGAAATGAGTCTCGTGAATGAAATATTAATTCATGGATGTGTTCAAAGTCATCTGTGGCTTACGTGCATAGATGGACTTGGTATGATTATGACCGAGGATCATTCGGTATAATCATAATCAGTAATTGAAAACACAATTATCTTTAGTAGTAGTGCATGGATAATTTGTGGTCGTGATCTTAATGAATATCCTTGGCACGTAGTGCGGGGATGATTCGATGATGTGGATTAATTATTGAAATGAGTCTCAAAGAATGAAATATTAATTCATGGATGTGTTCAAAGTCATCCGTGGCTTACGTGCATAGATGGACTTGGTATGATTATGACCGGGGGATCAATCGGTATAATCATAATCAGTAATTGAAAACACAATTATCTTTAAGCCGTAGTGCATGGATAATTTGTGGTCGTGATACTAATGAATACACGATTATCTTTGGTAGTAGTGCATGGATAATTTGTGGTCGTGATACTAATGAATATCCTTGGCACAGTAGTGCGTGGATGATTCGATGATATGGATTAATTATTGAAATTTGAGTCTCGTGATGAAATATTAATTCATTGATGTGGTAAAAGTCATCTTTAGTAGTAGTGCATTGATAGACTTGGTATGATTATGACCACGGATTATTCGGTATAATCATGGCCAGTAATTGAAAACACGAATATCCTTAGCCGTGAGTGCATGGATAATTCATGGTTGTGATACTATTAAAGTGAGTCTCAAAGATTATTGGTTTTGATTGTATATATCTTTGGCTGTAGTGCAAAGATGAATTGTTAATGAATATCTTTGGTAGGATTGCAAAAATGAATTTAATGTTTTCAATGATAAAGGTATTCAAGGTATTCTCATCTCTTTATCATACCAGTATCGCACCCTAATTTCGAGGGCTAAATTCCATAAGGAGGGAGATTGTGAGACCCCAGATTTTATCAATAAAGATTTAAATTTTGTCAAAATAATTTTTTAATATTATGGTGTGAATTTGAGATAATATTATAGTTGTGGGTAGTATTTATAAATTTTACAAAGTATGCAGTGGGTTATATTATATTCGATTGGTGGGGAATATTCGGTTTAGCGGGAATATTCGTATACAACGGCTCAATCATTGGTGGACCCTCATACGAAATTATTGTCGGATTGAGAAAAAGCGACAAAATATTTTATTGAAATAACGGCGGAAGTTTTACCGTGTAGTTCTTGTTGAACTACTCGGTAGTAAAAAGTACATAATAATAAGTGTGGTTGCATAGTAGCACACGGTATTAATTATTGATGCTTATGTGAGAAGTTACTCAGGTTTGATTCCATTATTGTCGATTAATAATATGAATTATTATAGCGATAATGACGTTTTGTTTTATTCAGTATTATTAACGTAATAAAACGAAACATCTTTTATATAAAATAGAATACTTTATTAAAGTTATTCTATAAATAGAATATATTATATTTTATTATGCATAGTGTTGCGTAGTGTTTTTTCGCATAGTGTTTTGCATAGTATTGCATAGTGTTTTGCATAGTAAAATGTTTTTATATAAATAGAATATATTATATTTTATTTAAAAGATTTTTCTTTAAATATGGACCGTCAGATTAAAGTAAATCAATCTGGACCGTTCATGGATTAGTTCTTATGCATTCCATTTTCCTATAAATAGAAGCTCATTCCTTCATTATTTTCTTACGAATTCATTGAAACTCTAGAGAGAGAAATTATAGAGAGAAGCTATAGAGAAAATTATAGAAAGAAGAAGAGTATTACTCGCTACTTCACTACTTCTATATTCGTTCTTTTACGGAAATGAGAACATAATTTGGGGACGAGTCGGGGAACGAAGTAATGGTCCGAGGGATAGCATTAGTAGTCCTCACTATTCTGCGTGAAATAGTGTGATAATAGTTGTAATGAGGACTCCTTTTGAGTTTGTATAATATCTAGTAGACAAAATTTGTATTCAAACTCACGCTTTATGTCGTATTGTACACGCAGCTTATATTATTAGTAAGTTGTATTTGAATTTTTGTACCATGTAAGTGGCGACCCAAGATGGGTGGCGTATACCAATTTTGGGGGCGTCACACCATTACCTTACACATTGACCTTATCTCTTTAAAGATACTTGCTTTTGATGTGATTTTAGGGATTGATTGGTTAACTACTCATCATGCCAAAATTGATTGTTTTCGTAAGGTTGTTAGTTTTTATATTCCTAACCAACTTTGTTGTAAAAATTCAAGCAACTAAACCATTAAAATCAATCACCGTCATATCTAATCATAAAGTTATTCGTTTATTGAAAAAGCGGATGTCAAGCTTTCTTAGCCCATGTTATGGATTTGAATAAAGACACGTCAAATTTGAATAATATTCCTGTTATTATTGACTTTCCGATGTATTTCTGAAGAACTTCCCTTCTACGCCCGAACGTGAAGTTGAATTCTTTATTGATCTTGAACACGGTACAAAGCCCATTTCTAAAACCCCATATCGAATGGCTCTATTGAACTTCAGAGTTAAAGGTCCAACTACGTGAATTGTTGGACATCGGTTTCATTCGTCCTAGTACATCTCCTTGGGTGCTCTGCTTTATTTGTAAAGAAGAAAGACGGAGAGTATGCGACTTTGTATTGATTATCGGGAATTGAACCATGTCACCATCAAGAATAGGTATCCTCTACCTCGTATTGATGACTTGTTTGACCCGATTCTGAAGGCACAATTCTTTTCAAAATTGATCTTCGCTTACGGATATCATCAATTGAAGATTAGAATCGAGGATATTCCAAAGATCGCCTTTAGAACTCCGATGCGGGCATTATGAATTCTTAGTCATGTCTTTCGGATTGACTAATGCTCCTGCGGCTTTCATGGATATGATGAACCGAGTATTCAAGGAACATTTGGATCAGTTCGTTGTTGTTTTTATTGATGACATCCTCATATATTCCAAAAGTCGTGAAGATCATGAGCACCATTTGAAGCTTTGGTACTCCAAAGGCTTCGTAAAACAAACTATATATGCCAAATTGAAGAAATGCGAGTTACGGCTTGAGGAAGTAGCATTCCTTGGGCACGTGGTGTCAAAACATGGAGTATCTGTTGATCCGGCCAAGATTGAAGCAATACAAAGTTGGGAGCAACCAAGTCGGTGGATCAAATCACGTAGTTTTTGGGCTTACCGGTTATTATCGGAGATTCGTGGAAGGGTTTTCTCGAATCGCTACTCCATTAACCCACTAACTCGGAAGGATACAAAATTCGTTTGGAGCAAAGAATGCGAGAAGAGTTTCCAAGAGCTTAAGAGGAGACTTATTTCTAACTGTTACAACAATACCATCCGGTTCGGATGGATTTGTTATCTACAAATGATGCTTGACAAAGGGTTAGGATGTGTTCTCATGCAACGTGGGAAAGTCATAGCCTATGCCTTGAGACAACTTATAGAGTATGAGAGGAATTATCCTACTCATGATCTAGAGTTAGCGGCGATCGTTTTCACGCTTAAAGATATGGAGGCACTATCTATATGGGGAGAAAGTGGAGATATATTCGCACCATAAAAGCCTTAAATATTTCTTCACTAAAAAGAACTCAACATGAGGCGCGACGTTGGCTCGAGCTATTGACGATCTACGACCACACTATTCAATACCATCCCGGTAAAGCGAACGTGGTAATGACGCGTTGAGTAGAAGATCATATCGCGGGAATGAGTGCGATGATGTCAAGTATCTGCGTAGAGCCAACTTTAATAGAAAAGTTAAGGTTGCTCAAGCCACCGAGCCGAGGAGGCGATCGTATGAAGAAGAAAGTACAAGAAGGAGCTATTAGGGCGAGAATTGATGAAGAAGGAATACTTGAGTCCACTCTAGACTTTGTGTTCCTAACGACTACGATTTGAAGTACAAGATTATGATGGAGGCACACAATACACCATTTGCAATCCATCCTGGAAGTACTAAAATGTATCGTGATCTTGACATACATTTTGGTGGAACAATATGAAGAGAGAGATTGCAAAGTTTATCTCAATGTGTTTAACTTGTCAACGTGTAAAGGCGGAGCATCTGGTACCTAAGGGTCCGTTGCAACCACTTGAGATTCCGAAATGGAAGTGGGAACACATTACCATGGATTTCGTTCGGGTCTTCCTACTGGTTTCTCGGGCATCAATGCTATTTGGGTTATTGTTGATAGATTAACCAAGTCTCGCTCATTTCTTGCCGATCACGGAGACTTATTTCACTTGAACGTCTTGCTAGTATGTACGTGAATGAGATTGTGAGGTTGCATGGTATGCCTGTATCCATAGTTTCGGATCGTGACCCAAGATTCACTTCAAGATTTTGGGTTAGCTTGCAAAAAGCTATGGGCACGGATTTATTTATCTCGGCGCATACCATCCTCAAACAGACGACAATCGAAAGGACTATTCAAACTCTTGAAGATTTATTAAGATTACATGTCCTGAACTTCAAGGCGGTTGGGATAAGTATTTACCATTGGTGGAATTCTCCTACAACAACAGCTTATCGAGCAAGTATAGGTGTAGCTCCATTTGAAGCATTATATGGACGAAAGTGTCACTCTCCAAGATGTTAGGGCGAAGGTGGGTGAAGCAACACTTTGTTGGGACCCGAGTTGGTACGTATGACTACGGAAAAGATCCAAATGATTCGACAACGTATACAAACCGGCACAAGATCGACAAAAGAGTTATGCGGATCTTCATCGAAAGGACGTGGAATTTAGTGTAGGGGATCATGTATTGTTGCGAGTTGCTCCATGGAAGGAGTTACAAGATTTGGGAAGAGAGGAAAGCTCAATCCACGATTTATTGGTCCATTTCAAATTTTTGACCGAGTAGGAAATGTAGCCTATAGACTCGCGTTACCTCCAAGTATGTCTCGTGTTCATAATGTGTTTCACATATCATATTTCAGAATATGTGAAAGACCCGAACCACGTTATAGAGTTAGAACCGGACGAGATAGCCAAGACTTAACGTATGAGGAGGTACTGTCAAGATCTTGGATAGGAAGGAGCATGTCCTACGCCAAGAAAGGTCATACCACAAGTTAAAGTTTTGTGGAGGAATCATGCTATAGAGGAAATGACACGGGAATTGGAAACGGAAATGAAAGCGAGGTATCCTCACCTTTTCAAAACACAGTGTACGTCGTCAATTTCGAGGACGAAATTTCATAAAGAGGGAGGTTGTAAGACCCCAATTTATTATTAATGAAATTTAATTTTCTATTTTATTATTTTAAAATAGTAAGGGTTGATTTGATTAATGTGGATAGTTAGGGGTAAAATACTAAATACTTCAAAATAAGAAAGTGGTTATAAAATATTCATTGTTGTTTGGGAATATTCGTTTGGTCGTGGAATATTCGTCTCGTTTGAATATTCGTATTTACGGTAGGCGCAGCCATGTGTGGGCCCCATAACGAAAAAAACGATTGGATGAAGAAAACGACAAATATAAGTGGTTTAAAAATAATCTACGTAGTTATTTACTGCTAACACTGTTGGAATACCCGTGGTTAAAACACGTAATCGCATTGTTGCACAAGATGACATTGCGGTATTGCACCAATTATTGAAGGCACTACTCAATAATGGTTACGATAATTACTTCGTTCGATATTTTATTGATTCAATAATTGCTACGTTGACATTTTATATTCTTTGTTGTTTCAATAATTGTCATTACACCGTATTTTTTCCATTATCGAGACAATAATTCATATTATCTCTAATAATATTATAAGATAACATTATTGACAATGTCTAGAAAGTTCTGCTTAAGGAGAGGTTTGGTCATCTAATTGCATGCCATGAAGAGAGATCCTTATTGAAAGCCCTCTTTCTGAACCGCACTGTTTATCAATATTGTATTTCGTAATATTATTTGTGAATAATTAATTATTAATTCATATGATGAGGAAAATATTGATTTTATGTGGATATAGATAGAGAAAATTTTAATGTGACAATTGTTGAAAATTGAAATTTTATCTTTTTCGATAAAATAATTCATTTAAATATATTATTATATTTTAATAATATAATAATGGTGATATTTTTACAACGAATGTGGGATATATGAGTATACGAGGAGGAAGAGTATTTTTGTTGCAATAAATGTTTAAAACATGTTAAACATGTCGGTGGACCCCATTTATTGAATTGAAATTTGATTATAACACTGTAAAATCGCCTGGTTTATGGATTTCGGTCAATTTCTATTTGGAATTTGGAAAAACTTTCTTACCGTAAAGTTGTAGAGAATTGAATTTCCTATAAAAATTCAGCGAGATTCAATTTTTTTGATGAAAGGGCTATTTATTATGAATTATTGAAGTTCCAAAGCTCAAATAATTGATTTTTGGAAGTTTAAAATATTTAAAATTAGAAAATGTTTTTTCATTATTATGGTGTGTTACACATGTGGGTTGAATGAGCTGAATTCAGTTCTTGGAAGGTTGGCGTAGGAAATTTTATTATAAATAATAATATTATATTAAATTTTACTCTTTTTGTGTTCTAAGCATTTTCCTATAAATAGGGTGCTTGGGTTAGAATTGAAAATCACATCGTAAATCGAAGTTTTCTCTAAATATTAGATTCTTGTGAGTATACTTTGAGTATTGTTAGATCTGCAAGTTCCTTCAAAGACTATACCCTTATTCCAAATTAGAAGTACTAATCTTTCGAGGTAAGGGATGTTATTTTCTTCTCAAATGATATTATTTCTTCAATATCATTATGCTAAAATATTGGTTGGAACTTTTTATCAAATTTGGAACTTTTTCATGTCGGGGTTACTATTCATGAGTTACTATTCATGAGTTACTATTCACGAGTTACTATTCACGAGTACTATTCATGAAGCGTGAAGATGTTTTTGGGAAATTTCTATCTTTTGGTGTCGGAGTTACTATTCACGTATACTAAGACTATTCACGATACCAAGACTATTCATTCATAAAAATAAAATTTCTTCTTTTTGTCCAAAATATCTATTCGGATACTAGCTTTGATTGTATCCATGTTTTGATCATTCTTGAATTTTACTCAAATCAAGTTATTTATGAAGTATTTTTGAACTGGGATTATTTAAAGTACGAATCCTTAATACTTGTTCTTTTTTGTTTCATCGGATTCGCTTTTCTTTAAAATATTTTTCATCATCCTTAGTCCTAAATGATGATATTCTTGAATATCTTTGGCCTGTAGAGTGCAAAGATGAATGATTTCTTAGTGAATATCTTTGGCCCGTAGTGCGAAGATGAACAGTGTTGAGATGAATACGATGGATCGATTAATATCTTTGGCCCGTAGTGCAAGATGAATGTGTTTAGATGAACATGATCAATCGATGAATATCTTTGGCCGTAGTGCAAAGATGAATATTTGATTCGAGATATATATTGATTGATGTTACGGGGATAAAATATCGACGATGAACTTTTAAATTCATATATAGAAGATAGTAGTTTGCATTCTCTACTTAACTCTTCTAATGAATTGTTGTTTCATTGCAATTGTTGATTTAAAACTGGTTGTCTATTGAATTCTATTAGATTTTTCCTGTTGAAGACTAACGATAATTTGTTGTATATTATCTTAGTCATAATATTCTTCTTGGGCTAGTTGAGCTCACCCTTTTCCTTGTTGTTCCATTTTTCTTCTCGGGAGGCGAGAATGTAAGCGTAACGAGTCGTGGTATGGAATGAAGGTTTTAGAAAGAATTGTTTAGTAGTCCTCACCATTTTGTAAAATAATGTATCAATAAATGTGATGAGGATTTATTTGAGTATAGATATTGTACAGAAGATAATATTTGTATTCAAACTCACGCTTTCTTGTTGTAATAATAAAGTTGTAGTTATTTCTGTACCATGTATTGACAACTCAGAATGGGTGATGTATACCTATTTTGGGGGCGTCACATTTACAATGTCTAGAAGTTCTGTCAAGGAGAGGTTTGGTCACCTAATTGTGCGCCAATAGGGAGAAATCCTTATTGGAAAGCCCCCTCTTTCCTGGGAACGATCTGGTTGATAAATATTGTGAGTTATAATATTAATGATGAATGTTATTAAAATTGAAGTTGTGTTCAGAGTTGAATTTGGAGATGTGGGCGTGATATTTGAGTCCTAACGATGAAATTAATAAAATAGTCTATAAACACAAAATTTTTGAATTCACTATTTGGTCAAAAAAGTCAATAGTTGACTTTTTTCGGAAAAATCAAACTTCAAAATTTCAAAATTTATATTTTTGATAAAAATGGTTTCATTGTGTTGGAATTATTTGTGTTAGTGAAAATCGACAATTATTTTGATAATAATTGATGTCAGAGGTTATATTGACCAATCGAATATTTAACCTGGGATAAATGAAAGCAATTGATTGCTATTATTTCACATAATTTTAACTATTTGTTCACATGTATACTATTGTTTCACATTCTTGTTACTATTAGGGGAGTTGGTGCAAGATTGATAATACTTGCATGACTAAGTTAAAATGGAGGTATAGATGGATGTACTTATCTTGTAATTCAGTATTTTCACATGTCTAGAACTATTGATTCACATAATTTACTATTAAATCACATTATTTACTATTAGGGGAGGTGGTGCATGTGACGCCCCCAAAATAGGTATACAACACCCATTCTGAGTCGCCAAATACATGGCATGTAAAGCAAACTACAACTTCAATAATACAATTGTCGTGTGCAAAATACGACTACAACACATACCGTGAGTTTAAATACAAATATTGTCTTCTAGACAATATCCACACTCAAATAAGTCCTCGTTACAATTATTCAAACACTATTTTACGTAAATAGTGAGGACTGCTAAAACATCTTTCTAGAACCATCACTCCGCACTCGACTAGTTCCTCGCTCGCTTGTTCTCACCTCCCGAGAAAAATGGAACAAAAGGAAAAGGGTGAGCTCAACTAGCCGAAGAAAGAATATTATGACTAAGATAATATACAACAAATTATCGTTAGTCTTCAACAGGAAAAATCTGATAAAATATAATAGCCAACAAGTTTTAGATCAACAACCGCAATGGAATAAAGAATTCATTGAAGAGTCAAGAGAGAATGAGTTCTCTATCTTCTAAGATTTAAAAGTCCATCATCAATATTTTATCCCCGTAATAACAATAAATATACATCTTTAATCAAATATTTATCTTTGCACTACAAAGCCAAAATATTCATTTGTATCACCACCAATGTCATGTTTCATCTCAACACTGCTTATCTTTGCACTACGGCCAAAGATATTCATCGATTAATCATTTATCTTTGCACTACGGTAGAAGATATTTAGTAATATCATCATTTAGGACCGAGGATGATGAAAATATTTTAAAGAAACGAATCCAAAGGAAACGGAAGGACAAATAGTAGGGATTCAGTATATAACAGTTTATCCAAGATCAATAATACTTCATAAATACCAATTTTGAAGCGTAATTCAAAAATAAAGATCAAAACATGGATACAATCAAAGATAGTAAACCATAATAGACATCTTGGACAAAAAGAAGAAAATTTCATTTTCTTGAATAGTGTCAGATTCGTGAATAAATAGTGCCGATATCGTGTGAATAGTAATCCCGACACAAAAAGTTCTAAATTTGATAAAATTCGATCAATACTTTGGCATAATGATATTGAAGAAATAATATCATATATGAAGAAAATAACATCCCTTACCTCAAAATATCGATGACTTGATCGGAATATTGGTATAAAGTCAAGGAAACTTGCAGACCGATGAATAGAAACTCACAAAGTATCTAAATACTCACCAAAATACACTCAATAATCTAGAGAGAAAAGAGAAACTTGTTTACGTGTGATTTTCAATTCTAACTTAGCCTCTATTTATAGGAAAATGTTAGCGCAGACTTGACCAAGAATCATGGCTTTACTCTACTACTATTCCCACCCACCACATTTGAAATAAATTCAGTACATTTCTTCACAAACCACAAGTGGGGCCCACTCAATTCTAAAATTTTCCACCAAAATCATTTATAAACCTAATTTACGAATCACACCTCTTAAAATTCATAACAAATCATACGTTCATTTTAATTGGTTCAAAATTTGTGGACATATACTCAACTTATATATGTATAACATATCCAAAAATTACAACGATCCAACGGTCGGATTAAAAATTATAACTCACACAATATATCTCAAAAACACTGGTTTAATTTTTAATACTTTCATTCCGACAAAAATACTGATAAAACACCTCAACATTAACTCCATTTTTAACCATAATAAATATATCCAACATTTATATCCACATAAAATAAATATTTCCTTATCATATGAATTAATAATTAATTATTCATAAATAATATTACAGAATCACATTTATGACAACCAGGCCGTTCCTAGGAAAGAGGGGGCTTTCCAATAAGAATTTCTCCTTATTGGCGCGCAATTAGGTGACCAAACCTCTCATTGATAGAACTTTTTAGACATTGCCAATAATGCTATCTAATAATATTATTCAAATAATATGAATTATTGATCTGATAATGGGAAATACTGTGCAGTGACAATTATTGAAACAACAATAATATAAAATATCAACGCAACAATTATTGAATCAATAAAATAAAATATTGAACAGTAACTACTGTAAAAATTATTGAGTAGTGTCTTCTTACGTAAGGATCAATAATTCATCAATACTGTGCATCCATGCGTATTACTGTATTTTAACCACCGGGTATTCCAACATTGTTAATTGGTAAATAACTACGCCAATTTATTTATAAAAACTCAAACTTGTCGTTTTCTTCATCCGACGCTTATTCTGTTATGGGGCCCATAAATGATCACTTGCATGTCGTATTTAATAATCTCCGACAACAAGAATATTCCACGACCAAACGAATATTTCCCGACAACAATGATTATTTTATAACCACTTGCATATTTTGCAAAATTTGCACATTTCACCCATAACTAGAGAATTATATCAAATTAATACCTTATTATTCACAAATATAATTAGAGGAAATTCGATTTTATTTATAATAAGTTGGGGTCTTACAACCTCCCCTCCTTATGAAATTTCGTCCTCGAAATTGACATACGTACATGGTGTTTCGAAAAGGTGAGGATACCTCGCTTTCATTTCTGATTCCAACTCCCAGGTCATTTCTTCAATAGCATGATTTCTCCATAAAACCTTAACTTGCGGTATAACCTTGGTGCGTAGGACATGCTCTTTCCTATCCAAGATCTTAACAGGTACTTCTTCGTACGTTAAATCTTCAGCTATCTCGTCTGGTTCTAACGCAATAATATGGTTCGGGTCTTTCACATATTTACGAAGCATGGATATGTGAAAAACATTATGAACACGAGACATACTTGGAGGTAATGCGAGTCTATAGGCCACATTTCCTATTCGGTCAAGAATCTCAAATGGACCAATAAATCGTGGATTGAGCTTTCCTCTCTTCCCAAATCTTGTAACTCCCTTCCATGGTGCAACACGTAACAATATATGATCCCCAATATTAAATTCCACATCTTTTCGATGAAGATCCGCATAACTCTTTTGTCGATCTTGTGCCGTTTGTATACGTTATCGAATCATTTGGATCTTTTCTGTAATCATGCGTACTAATTTTGGTCCCAACAACGTTGTTTCTCCCCCTACTCGTCGCCCTTTTGATACCGAGAACGACACTTTCGTCCATACAACGCCTCAAATGGAGCCATGCCTATACTTGCTTGATAACTGTTGTTGTAGGAGAATTCCACCAGTGGCAAGTACTTATCCCAACTTCCTTTAAAACCTAGGACACAAAGTCTTAATAGATCTTCAAGGGTTTGAATAGTCCTCTCTGATTGTCCATCCGTTTGAGGATGGTATGCCGAACTGAATCGTAAATCCGTGCCCATAGCTTTCTGCAAGCTAACCCAAAATCTGGTTGTAATGGACCCTTTGGCACTTGATGCTCCGCCTTTACACGTTGACAAGTTAAACACCTCGAGATAAACTCCGCGATCTCTCTATTCATATTGTTCCACCAAAATGTATGTCGAATATCATGATACATTTTGGTACTCCCAGGATGGATTGTAAACGGTGTGTTGTGTGCCTCCATCATGATTCTATGCTTCAAGTCAGAATCGTTAAGAACACAAAGTCTAGAGTTGAATCTAAGTATTCCTTCTTCCTCGATTCTTGCTTCTAGAATAGCACCTTCTTGCACTTTCTTCTTCATAAGCATCAGCTCCATGTCCGTAACTTGAGCAGCTTTAACTTTATCGATTAAAGTATATTCTACTCGTATATTCGCCATCATCATGTGGGTCCCTGGAGTCTTTAATTCTACCTCCATCCTTTGTAAGTCATACAGAATGGGCCTTTGCATTGACAATATCGCACTCGTACTCGCATATGATCTTCTACTTAATGCGTCAGCTACTACGTTCGCTTTTCCAGGATGGTATTGAATGGTATGATCGTAATCTTTCAATACCCAGACTCAACGCCGCTCGTTGCCGTGTTGAGTTCTTTTTGGGTGAAGAAATATTTGAGGCTTTTATGGTCCGTATAAATCTCCACTTTCTCCCCATACAAGTAGTGTCTCCAAATTTTCAACGCGAATACGACTGCTGCCAACTCTAAATCATGAGTAGGATAATTCCTCTCATATTCTTTGAGTTATCATGAGGCATAGGCTATGACTTTCCCATGTTGCATGAGAATGCATCCTAACCATTTACCCAAGCATCATTTGTATATAAAAATCCATCCGTACGATGGTATTGCGGAAGCAGTCAAAGCCAAATGAGTCTCCTCTTGAGCTCTTGGAAACTCTTCTCGCATTCCTCGCTCCATACAAATTTTGTATCTTTCCAAGTCAACTGAGTTAACGGAGTAGTGATTCGAGAAAATCCTTCCACGAATCTCCAATAATAACCAGCTAACCCAGAAAGCTACGCACTTCGGTCACCGACTTTGGTTGCTCCCAACTTTATACTGCTTCAATCTTTGCCGGGTCGACAGATACTCCATGTTTTGACACCATGTGCCCAAGGAATGCTACTTCCTCAAGGCATAACTTGCATTTCTTCAGCTTGGCATAAAGTTTGTTTTCACGAAGCCTTTCAAGTATCAGCTTCAAATGGTGCTCATGATCTTCACGACTTTTGGAATAGATGAGGATGTCATCAATAAAGACAACAACAAACTGATCCAAATATTCCTTGAATACACGGTTCATCATATCCATGAAAGCAGCTGGAGCATTAGTCAATCCAAAAGACATGACTAAGAATTCATAATGCTCGCATCGAAGTTCGAAGGCGATCTTGAATATCCTCGCTTTTAATCTTCAAATGATGATATCCGGAAGGAAGATCGATCTTTAAAAAGAATTGTGCTCCTTGCAATCGGTCGAATGCAGTCATCAATGCGAGGTAATGGATACCTATTCTTGATGGTGACATGGTTTAATTCTCTGTAGTCAATACAAAGTCGCATACTCCTGTCTTTCTTATTTACGAATAAAACAGGAGCACCCCAAGGAGATGTACTAAGACGAATGAAACCTATGTCTAACAATTCCTGTAGTTGGACTTTTAACTCCTCGAAGTTCAATAGGAGCCATTCGATATAGGGTTTTAGAAATGGGTTTTGTACATCTTACTCAAGGTCAATAAAGAATTCAACATCACGTTCGGGGTGAATCCGGGAAGTTCTTCAGAAATACATCGTAAAATTCTCTAACAATGTAAATATTATTCAAATCGACTTGTCTTTGTTCAAATCCATAAAATGGGCTAAGAAAGCTTGACATCCGCTTTTCAATAAACGAATAGCTTTATGGCTTGATATGATAATGATCGATTTTAGTGGTTTAGTTGTTTGAATTAAGTATGACAAAGTTGGTTAGGAATATGAAAACTAACAACCTTATGAAAATAATCAATTTTGGCATGATGAGTGGTTAACCAATCAATTCCTAAAATCACATCAAAAGCAAGTATCTTTAAAGATATAAGATCAACAGGTAATGTGATAGTGCCAACTTGGATCATGCAAGATTTATAAACTGTAGATGTAACGAAGGTTTCACCCAACGGAGTTTCAACAGATAAGTTAAAGTCCAATTTCTCCGGAGTCAAGTTTAAACGTTGAGCACAAGCATGAGAGATAAAAGAATGGGTAGAACCGGTATCTAGTAAGGTATAAACTTCGCAAGAGTTCAATATTAGCTTACCCGTAATCACCTCGTTCGGGTTCCTCCCATTTTGGCCATCACGACAAACGCCTTCCAGAACCACGATTTCGACTTATCCGGATGTACCTTGAGAGTCACCATCCCCGCTTGAACTTGGTTTTGCTACTGAAACAATCCCGAGCTATGTGGCCTTCTTTTCCACAATTGTAACATACCTTGGATTGTTGTGGATGGTTTGGTGATATGTTCCTTTTCCCCGCATTTGTAACATCTAATCAAGGGTCGTTTCTCCTCCCCAGAATTTGTTGTTGGTCTTTGGTGTTCATTGTTGATGTCTTCCGTCATTGTTGAATCTCCTCTTTGAAATTTCCACTTGACTCACCTCTCCTATTATCACGGCCACGACCACCACCCGAGTGGTTACCGCTTTTGTTCGTATTTTCTCTCCTCGTTGGTTATCATCGCTCGATGACCGATGTTACTGCAGATGACCACGGTTGTGGTCCCCGGTTGAACATACTCATTATCTTGCTCTAATAATTGAGCCATGTTTACAACATCTAAATATAAAGAAAATTTATGAGATATAAGATATTGCAGAATCTCTGCTTTTAGACCTCTCGAAACATCCTCGTCATTCGTTCCTCATTTTCGACCAAATGAGGTGCAAACCTGGATAACTCTGCAAATTTCGCCTCGTACTGGGACACCGTCATGTTGTTTTGTTCCAGTCTCATAAACTCCACCTCCTTTATATGATTTAATACTTTTAGAAAAGTATTTGTCATTGAATAGTTTCTCAAACGCTTCCCAAGACATACTTGAGTCGCATTTGGTCGAGTACGCTCACAGACTCCCACCGATGTCTCGCCTCACCGCAGGAACATAAAGGTGGCAAATGGAACCTTCGTTCCTCCGTGCATCCCAAGACATCGAATATCTTGGTAATTTGCTTGACCCACGCTTCCCACCATGATCGGATCCGACTTTCCTTAAATTCGTGGTCCCAACTCCTTGAACCGCTTGGTTGTGATAAGTCAGCGCATTGCTATCATTTCCACCGTGTATTTTGTGCACGAGTCTCCTCGCCTCGGTTTTTGCATGAACTGCAAAAGCTCCTAAACATTCCGTCGTTCATCGTTTGCTTTCGGTAGTGTTGTTTGGGAGGAATATTGCCTTCCGTTGCACGCTCTCCCGGTTTGTAACTAAAGGTTGTTCCACGGTCTCATACACTCCATTGTTAACGCTTCTCGTGGCCATTCTTAAATCACGCCATAAAACAAGGGTTAATTAAACAAATTAACATATCACATAATATCCCTATAGTATGACTGACCAACAAATAAGCTTAGATAAGACACACTAGCGAAGGATTTACTAATCTCTCCCCTCCTAGTTCTATTCCCCGATCTCCGCCAGAGACCATATCCCTAAGCTTTGATACCAACTGTGACGCCCCCAAAATAGGTATACAACACCCATTCTGAGTCGCCAAATACATGGTATAGAAAACAAACTACAACTTCAATAATACAATTGTCGTGCAAAATACGACAACACATAATGTGTGAGTTTAAATACAAATATTATCTTCTGTATAATATCCACACTCAAATAAGTCCTCGTTACAATTATTCAAACACTATTTTACGAAAATAGTGAGGAATCGCTAAAACATCTTTCTAGAATCATCACTCCGTACTCGACTAGTTCTGCTATGTTCTCACCTCCACGAGAAAAATGGAACAAAAGGAAAAGGTGAGCTCAACTAGCCCAAGAAAGAATATTATGACTAAGATAATATACAACAAATTATCGTTAGTCTTCAACAGGAAAAAATCGATAAAATATAATAGCCAACAAGTTTTAGATCAACAACTCGCAATGCGGTAACAAAGAATCCATTAGAAGAGTCAGTAGAGAATGAGTTCTACTATCTTCTAAGATTTAAAATTCCATCATCAATATTTTATCCTCAGTAACAACAATCAATATACATCTTTAATCAAATATTCATCTTTGCACTACAGTGCCAAAGATATTCATTTGTATCACCAGGTTAGTCATGTTCATCTCAACACTGCTCATCTTTGCACTACTACGGGCCAAAGATATTCATCGATTAATCATTTATCTTTTTACACTACAGTAGAAGATATTTAGTAATATCATCATTTAGGACCGAGGATGATGAAAATATTTTTAAAAAATGAATCTAGTGAAATAGAAGGACAAATAGTAGGGATTAGTATAAATGGTTTATCCAAGATCAATAATACTTCATAAATACCAATTTTGAGCGTAATTCAAAATAAAGATCAAAACATGGATACAATCAAAGATAGTAACCATAATAGACATCTTGGACAAAAGAGAAGAAAATTTCATTTTTCGGTGAATAGTGTCAAGTGATTCGTGAATAAGTATCGTATACGTGAATAAGTAACCACGACACAAAAAATTTTCCAAATTTGATAAAATTCAGATCAATACTTGGCGTAATGATATTGAAGAAATAATATCATATATGAAGAAAATAACATCCCTTACCTCAAAATATCAGTACTTCTGATTGGAATATCGGTATAAGGCTGAAGGAAAGTTGCACTAATGAATAGAAACTCACAAAGTATCTAAATACTCACCAAAATACACTCAATAATCTAGAGAAAGAAAAAGAGAAAACTTGTTTCTGGTGTGATTTTCAATTCTAACTTAGCCCTCTATTTATAGGAAAATGTTAGCAGACTTGACCTTCAACCTGATGGTTTTACCTGCTACTATTCCCACCCTCCACATTTGAAATAAATTCAGTACATTTCTTTACCAACCATAAGTGGGGCCCACTCAATTCTAAAATTTTCCACCAAAATCATTTATAAACCTAATTTCTGAATCAGTCACCTCTTAAAATTCATAACAAATCATACGTTCATTTTTAACGGTTCAAAATTTGTGGACATATACTCAACTTATATATGTATAACATATCCTAAAATTATAACGATCCAACGGTCAGATTAAAAATTATAACTCACACAATATATCTCAAAAACACTGGTTTAATTTTTAATACTTTCATTCCGACAAAAATACTGATAAAACACCTCAACATTAACTCCATTTTTAACCATAATAAATATATCCAACATTTATATCCACATAAAATAAATATTTCCTTATCATATGAATTAATAATTAATTATTCATAAATAATATTACAGAATCACATTTATGACAACCGAATAGCTCCTAGGAAGAGAGGGCTTTCCAATAAGAATTTCTCCTTATTATGCCGCAATTAGGTGACCAAACCTCTCCTTGATGTAAACTTTCTAGACATTGCCAATAATGCTATCTAATAATATTATTCAAATAATATAAATTATTGATCCGATAATGGGAAATCTTGTGCGATGATAATTATTGAAACAACAACAATATAAAATATCAATGAATAATTATTGAATCAATAATATAAAATATTGAATAATAACTCATCGTAACAATTATTGAGTAGTGCCTTCTACGTAAGGATCAATAATTCATCAATATCATGCATCCACGCGTATTCATCAGATTTTAACCAATTTATTCCAACAATTATTAATTGAATAACAACTACGTAAGTTATTTATAAAAACTCAAACTTGTCATTTTTTTCATCCGACAGTTATTCTATTATGGGGCCCACAAATGACTGCGCCGTCGTACGAATATTCTCTGACAACATGAATATTCCACGACCAAACGAATATTCCCCGACAACAATGATTATTTTATAACCACTTGCATATTTTGCAAAATTTGCACATTTCACCCATAACTAGAGAATTATATCAAATTAATACCTTATTATTCACAAATATAATTAGAGGAAATTCGATTTTATTTATAATAAGTTGGGGTCTTACAGTGCAAGTTTGATAATACTTCCATGGCTAAAATAAAAATAAAGGAAAAGTTGGAGGTATTGTACTGAAATTTTTTGAGCCCCAAAACGTGCAATTATCGAAACTATATTTTTCTATAAATAGAAGCTCATTCTTCCTTCATTTCTCACCAATTCACAAAAGCTTTAGAGAGATTATTATAGAGAGAAATTATAAAAGAAGAAGAAAGTCTCTTACCTCACTATTCCAAAGATCCAGCTTTTTCTAAGGTAGGAGTATTATTTCTTTCTTATCCATGAAGAGAACTTCATTATTCCATTCTTTATTATTACGTTGGAATAACTTTGATACGCCAAGGCTACCCTATACTTGGTGAAATTCTTACATTGTTCCATTCTTTATCATTACATTGGAATATCCTCATGCATGCGTTTCTGGGGACCGATTCCGCCTTTATTATTTTGTTGGAATATCCTCATCTACATGCGTTTCTGCTTACCGGATTCCGTTATTTATTATTCTCGTTGGAATAACTTTTGCATATGCGGTCTATCGCATTCTCGGTGATTTCTTTTGTTATTCCATTCCTTATTATACTCGGTTGGTTAAAGTTTTGACTTCTACACTCCATGAAATTAGTGGAATATCCTTGATATTTAAGCGCTTCATCCAAAGATATCTTTTCATGGAAATATTCTTCTTCGAGCATTCTTAAATTTTACTCTACAAAGCGTTATCATGTTGACAATTTGGACGTTATTAGTTCCTGGATAAATTAATTCTTGAACTTGTTTTATTGAATTCTTATATCATTCTCATCATCCTCATGTTTATATTTTGTTAAAAGTCATCTGTGGCCTATAGTGCATAGATGGACTTGGTATGATTATGACCAGAGATTATTCAGTGTAATCATGACCATAATGTTACAAATGATGTGGAAAAAGTCCTCATTGGCCCGTAGAGCATTAATGGACAGTTGTTGGCATGATCATGACCATTATTGAATACACAAATATTCTTGGCCCGTAGTGCATGGATAATTGTGGTCATGATACTAAAGAATATCCTCGGCAGTAGTCAGGGGGTGATTCGATGATGTGGATTATTTATTAAAATCGAGTCCCAAATGATAAAAGTGATGAAAAACCTTCTAAATCATAAAAGATAGTAGATTTTATTCTCTACTGACTCTTTTAATGGATTGCTTGTTTCATTGCAGCTTAAACTTGATGGTTGTTATATTGTATCGGTTTAACTTAACACCGTTGAAGGCTAACGATAATATATTCTCATTATCTTTGTGGCGCCCCCAAAATAGGTATACATCACCCATTCTCGAGTTGTCAATACATGGTGTAAACAACTACAACTTTATTATTGCAATAGTAAAGCGTGAGTTTGAATACAAATATTATCTTCTGATAATATCTATACTCAAATAAATCCTCATCACATTTATTGATACATTATTTTACAAAATGGTGAGGACTACTAAACAACTCTCTCTAGAACCTTCATTCCATACCCAGACTGCATCGCTCGCTATATTCTCGCATCCCGAGAAGAAAAATGGAACAAAAAGGAAAAGGGTGAGCTCAACTAGCCAAGTAAAGAATATTATGACTAAGATAATATACAACAAATTATCGTCAGTCTTCAACAGGGAAAAATCTAATAGAATACAATAGACAACAAGTTTTAAATCAATATTCGCAATGAAAATAATAATTCATTAGAAGAGTTAAGTAGAGAATGCAAACTACTATCTTCTATGTATGAATTTAAAAGTTCATCGCTCATCTTTTATCCCCGTAACATCAATCAATATATATCTGAATCAAATATTCATCTTTGCACTCACGGGCCAAAGATATTCATCGATTAATTCGTGTTCATCTAAACACCTGTTCATCTTTGCACTACGGGCCAAAGATATTTATCAGAAATCATTCATTTTTGCACTACAGGCCAAAGATATTCAATAATATCATCATTTAAGACTGAGGATGATGAAAAATATTTTTAAAGAAACGAATCCGGTGAAATATAATGACAAGGATTAAGGATTAAGGATTCGTACTTTGTTTTATCCATGTCCAACAATACCTCAAAAATAATCATAGTGGTGTAAAATTCAAGAATGATCAAAACATGGATACAATCAAAGCTAGTATCCAGAATAGATATTTTGGACGAAAAGAAAATTTTTCATTTTTCGATGAATAGTCTTAGTATTCGTGAATAAGATCAGATCACGTGAATAATTAGTCGATATCGTGAATAGTAACCCCACACTAAAAGTTCCAAATTTGATTAAAAGTTCAGATCAATACTTGACATAATGATATTAGAATAAATAATATCATTAAAAAATAATATCTCTTACCTCGAAAAGATCAAGATTACTTCTAAATTGAAACAGGATATAAAGCTATGACTTGAACTTTCACCGAGTATAGCAATACTCAAAATATACTCAAAATACTCACAAGAATATGCTCGATAATATAGAGAGAAAACTTCAATTTAATTGTAATTTTTAATTCTAACCTAAGCACCCTATTTATAGGAAAATGTTTAAAACACCAAAGCAGAAAATTTAATATAATATTAATATATAAATTAAATTTTCCTACGCCAACCGTCCAAGAACTGAATTCAGCTCTTTCAACACACATGTGTAACACACCATAATGAAAAAAATGTTTTTGTTATTTAAAATATTTTAAACTTCCAAAAATCAATTATTTCGGAGCTTCGAAACTTCAATAATTCACAATAAATAGCCCTTTTGTCAGAAAATTCAAAATTTGCGACTTTTTATAGGAAATTAAATTCTCTACAACTTTACAGAAGAAAGTTTTTCTAAATTCGAAACAGAAATTGACCGAAATCCATAAACGAGCGATTTTACAAGCTATAATCAAATTTCAGTCAAGAAATGGGGTCCACCGACACATAAAACATGCTTTAAATATTTTTGGTAACAAAAATACTCCTCCTCCACATATTCTCATATATCCCACATTCATCGTAAAAATATCATCATTATTATATTATTAAAATATAATAATATATTTAAATGAATTATTTTATCAAAAAAAGATAAAATTTCAATTTTCAACAATTGTCACTATAAAAATTTTCTCCATCTATATCCACATAAAATCAATATTTTCCTCATCATATAAATCAATAATTAATTATTCACAAATAATATTACAGAATCACAATCTCGGGCAACCCGTGTAGCTCTTGGAAAGAGGGGCTTTCCAATAAGAATTTCTCCTTCTCGCCGCAATTAAGTGACCAAACCTTTCCTTATGATGTAACTTTCTAGACATTGCCAATAATGTTATCTAATAATATTATTCGGATAATATGAATTATTGCTTCGATAATGAAAAATAATCGTAATGACAATTATTGAAACAACAAACAATATAAAATATCAACGCAATAATTATTAAATCAATAAAATATTGAATAAAGAATTATTGTAACCATTATTGAGTAGTGCCTTCTTTACGTAAGAATCAATAATTGGTGCAATACTGCAGTGCTCTTCTGTGTTTTAACCGTAGAGTATTTTAATAATGATTAATGGTAAAGAACTACACCGATATTTTTAAACAACTTATATTTGTCATTTTCTTCATCCAATCACTTTCCGTTATGGGGCCCATAAAAAGATCTAGCACTGTCAATCATTTAATATTCCCAAATAAAGAATATTCCATGACCAAACGAATATTCCCCGACAACAATGAATATTTTATAACCACTTGCTTATTTTGAAATATTTGCATATTTTACCCATAACTATCCACATTAATCAAATCAACCCTTACTATTTCAAAATAATAAATAGAGAAAATTAAATTTCATTAATAATAAGTTGGGGTCTTACAACCTCCACTCCTTATGAAATTTCGTCCTCGAAATTGACGTACGTACCTGGTGTTTCGAAAAGGTGAGGATACCTGGCTTTCATTTTAGTTTCTAATTCCCAGGTCATTTCCTCTATAGCATGATTCCTCTACAAAACTTTAACTTGTGGTATGACCTTTGCGCGTAGGACATGCTCCTTCCTATCCAAGATCTTGACAGGTACCTCCTCATACGTTAAGTCTTCTACCGCCTTGTCCTGGGTTCTAACTCTACTAACGTGGTTCGGGTCTTTCACATATTTACGAAGCAGATATGTGAAACACATTATGAACACGAGACATACTTTCGGAGAGGTAACGCGAGTCTATAGGCTACATTTCCTACTTTCATCGAAATTTAAAATGGACCAATAAATTGTGGATTAAGCTTTCCTCTCTTCCCAAATCTTGTAACTCCCTTCCACGGAGCAACTCGCAATAATACATACACGATCCCCTATACTAAATTCCACGTCCTTTCGATGAAGATCCGCATAACTCTTTTGTCGATCTTGTGCCGCTTTGTATCGTTGTCGAATCATTTGGATCTTTTACGTAGTCATATACGTACTCACTCGGGTCCCAACAATGTTGCTTCACCCACCTCGTCCCAACATACTTTGAGAGCGACATTTTCGTCCATATAATGCTTCGAATGGAGCCACACCTATACTTTTGCCGATAACTATTGTTGTAGGAGAATTCCACCAATGGTAAATACTTATCCCAACCGCCTTTGAAGTCTAGGACACGTAGTCTTAATAGATCTTCAAGAGTTTGAATAGTCCTCTCTCGATTGTCCGTCTGCTTTGAGGATGGTATACCGAATCTAATCGAATAATCGCGCCCTTAGCTTTTTGCAAGCTAACCCAAAATCTTGAAGTGAATCTTGGGTCACGATCCAAAACTATGGATACTGCATGCCATGCAACCTCACAATCTCATTTACATATATACTAGCAAGACGTTCAAGGAATAAGTCTCCGTATCGGCAAGAAATGAGCGGACTTGGTTAATCTATCAACAATAACCCAAATAGCATTGATGCCTTGAGAAACCGTAGGAAGACCCGTAACGAAATCCATGGTAATGTATTCCCACTTCCATTTCGGAATATCAAGTGGTTGAAACGGACCCTTAGGTACTAGATGCTCCGCCTTTACACGTTGACAAGTTAAACACGTTGAGATAAACTTTGCAATCTCTCTCTTCATATTGTTCCACCAAAATGTATGTCAAGATCACGATACATTTTGGTACTTCCAGATGGATTACAAATGGTGTATGTGTGCCTCCATCATAATCTTGTACTTCAAATTAGAGTCGTTAGGGACACAAAAGTCCGGAGTGGACTCAAGTATTCCTTCTTCATCAATTCTCGCTTACGAATAGCACCTTCTTGTACTTTCTTCTTCATAATGATCATCACTCGGGGTCGAATGGCTTGAGCAACCTTAACTTTTTCTATTAAAGTTGGCTTTATCGTATACTTGACATCATCGCACTCATTCCTCGTGATATGATCTTCTACTCAACGCTACGCGTCACCACGCTCGCTTTTTTCGGGATGGTATTGAATAGTGTGGTCGTAGTCTTTCAATAGCTCGAGCCAACGTCACGCCGCATGTTAAGTTCTTTTGAGTTAAGAAATATTTAAGGCTTTTTATGGTCCGAATATATCTCCACTTTCTCCCCATATAGATAGTGCCTCCATATTTTTAAGCACGAAACGATCGCCGCTAACTCTAGATCATGAGTAGGATAATTCCTCTCATATTCTTTAAGTTGTCGCGAGGCATAGGCTATGACTTTCCCACGTTGCATGAGAACACATCCTAACCCTTTGCCCGAAGCATCGCTGTAGATAACAAATCCATCCGAACCAGATGGTATTGTTAGAACAGGTGCCGAAATGAGTCTCCTCTTGAGCTCTTAGAAACTCTTCTCGCATTCCTCGTTCTATACGAATTTTATATCTTTCTGAGTCAGCTGAGTTAATGGAGTAGCGATTCGAGAAAATCCTTCCACGAATCTCTGATAATAACCAGCTAAGCCCAGAAAGCTACGTACTTCGGTCACCGACTTCGGTTGCTCCCAACTTTGTATTGCTTCAATCTTCGCTGGGTCCACGGATACTCCATGTTTTGACACCACTGATGCCCAAGAAATGCTACTTCCTTGCCGAACTCGCATTTCTTTAATTTGGCATTTAGTTTGTTTTCACGGCCTTTGAGTACCAACTTCAAATGGTGCTCATGATCTTCATGACTTTTGGAATATATGACGATGTCATCAATAAAGACAACAACGAATCGATCCAAATATTCCTTGAATACTCGGTTCATCATATCCATGAAAGCCAGCGGGGAGCATTAGTCAATCCAAAAGACATGACTAAGAATTCATAATGCCCGCATCGAGTTCTAAAGGAAGTCTTTGAATATCCTCGCCTAATCTTCACCGATGATATCCGAATCGAAGATCGATCTTTGAAAAAATTGTGCCCCTTGCAATCGGTCAAACAAATCATCAATACGAGGTAGAGGATACCTATTCTTGATGGTGACATGGTTCAATTCCCCGATAGTCAATACAAAGTCGCATACTCCCCGCTTTTTCTTCTTTACTAAATAAAACAGAGCACCCCAAGGAGATGTACTAGTCGAATGAAACCGATGTCCAACAATTCCATGGTTGAACCTTTAACTCCTGAAGTTCAATAGAGCCATTCGATATGGGGTTTTAGAAATGGGCTTTGTACCAGTTCAAGATCAATAAAGAATTCAACTTCACGCTCGGGGTTGACCGGAAGTTCTTCAGAAATACGTCGGAAAAGTCAATAACAATAGAATATTATTCAAATTTGACGTGTCTTTATTCAAATCCATAACATGGGCTAAGAAAGCTTGACATCCGTTTTTCAATAAATGAATAGCTTTATGATTAGATATGACAGTGATTGATTTTAATGGCTTAGTTGCTTGAATTCGTACAACTGGTTGGTTAGGAATATGAAAACTAACAACCTTACGAAAACAATGATGAGTAGTTAACCAATCAATCCCTAAAATCACATCAAAAGCAAGTATCTTTAAAGAGATAAGGTCAACAGGTAAGGTGATGGTGCCAACTTGAATCAAACAAGATTTATGAACATTGGATGTGATGAAAGTTTCTCCTAACGGAGTTTCCACAGATAGGTCAAAGTCTAATTTCTCCGGAGTCAAGTTTAAACGTTGAGCACAAGCAGGAGAGATAAATGAATGGGTAGCACCGGTATCAAGTAAGGTATAAACTTCGCAAGAATTTATAAATAGTTTACCTGTGATTACCTCGTTTGGGTTCCTCGCATTTTGACCAGTCACATCAAATGCTCTTCCAGAACTGATTGACTTTGACTTTTCTGGGACGATCTTTTGAGTCACCGTCCCCCACTGAACTAGGTTTCGCTTCTGCATAATATCGAGCGATATGTCCTTCCTTTCCATAATTTCAAAGATACCTTGAATAGTTGTGGGCGCTTGACCGATATGTCCCTCTTTCCGATTTATAAGATATGATGGTTGGTCGTTCACCTCCCTTAGAACCGATTCTTTGTTACCGACTGCCGTCTTCACACGGTCGTTGTTAAATCTCCTCTTTTAAAATCTCCTCCCGACTCGCTTCTTCTATTTTCATGGCCATGATTACCACCAGTGGTTACCATTTTTGTCCGTCTTTTTTCTTTCTCCGTTTGGTTATCGTTGTTTTGTTGATCGCTATCTCCTAGATTATCCTCAGTTGTGGTCCCTCGGTTGACCGTACTCGTTATCTCGCTCTAATAATTGAGCCCTGTTTACAACATCTGAATAGAGAGAAAATTTATGAGAAATGAGATATTGTCGTATGTCGGGTTTCAAACCTCTCAGAAACATCCGCGTCATACGTTCCTCATTCTCCACCAAATGAGGTGCAAACCTGGATAACTCTGCAAACTTTGCCTCATACTGAGACACCGTCATGTTATTCTGCTCCAGTCTAATAAACTCCACTTCCTTCATATGACGAACACTTTCAGGAAAGTATTTGTCATTAAATAGTTCTGAAATCTCTCCCAAGACATGCTGATTGCGGTACCGGATGGAGTGCACGCTTCACGAACTCCCACCAGTAGTCCGCGCCTCATCACTTTTAACATAAATGTGGCGAATGGAACCTTCGTTCCTCCGCATCCCAAGACATCGAATATCTTGGCAATTTGCTTGACCCATGTTTCCACCATGATCGGATCCGCTTTCCTTAAATTCGGTGGTCCCAACTCTTTGAATCGCTTGGTGTGATAACCCGTGAATTGCTATCATTTCCTCCTCAGATTTCAACACGAGTCTCCTTATTCGATTTTGCATGAACCGCAAAAAGCTTCTAAACATCCCTCGCTTCATCATCTCGCTTTCGATGGTGGTGTTGTTCACAAGAGGAACATTGTCACCTGTTGCCGCTTCTCCTCGTTAAGTGAGTACAAAGGCCACCACGGTCTCATTTCCATTGTTAATATTCTCAATTGACATTCTCAAATCTCGCCATAAAACAAGGGTTAATTAAGGAAATCAATATATCACATAATATCCCTATATACTGACCAACTAACAAATAAGCTTAGGTAGGACACACTAGCGAAGGATACCAACTGTGACGCCCCCAAAATAGGACACACTCCCTCGTCTCTCCCCTCCTAGTTCTATTCCCCGATCTCCGCCAGAGATCATATCCCTAAGCTCGATACCAACCGTGACGCCCCCAAAATAGGTATACATCACCCATTCTCGAGTTGTCAATACATGGTACGTAAACAACTACAACTTTATTATTACAACAAGAAACTGTGAGTTTGAATACAAATATTATCTTCTGATAATATCTATACTCAAATAAATCCTCATCACATTTATTGATACATTATTTTACAAAATGGTGAGGACTACTAAACAACTCTCTCTAGAACCTTCATTCCATACCCCCACTCGTACTCGTTATATTCTCGCATCCTTAGAAGAAAAATGGAACAAAAAGGAAAAGGGTGAGCTCAACTAGCCCAGTAAAGAATATTATGACTAAGATAATATACAACAAATTATCGTTAGTCTTCAACAGGGAAAAATCTAATAGAATACAATAGACAACAAGTTTTAAATCAATATTCGCAGCGTAAATAATAATTCATTAGAAGAGTTAAATAGAGAATGCAAACTACTATCTTCTATGTATAAATTTAAAATTTCTTCGTCTATCTTTTATCCCTGTAACATCAATCTATATATATCTGGAATCAAATATTCATATTTGCACTACAGGCCAAAGATATTCATCAGTTAGTCATGTTCATCTAAACACCTGTTCATTTTTGCACTACGGGCCAAAGATATTTATCAGAAATCATTCATCTTTGCACTACAGGCCAAAGATATTCAATAATATCATCATTTAAGACTGAGGATGATGAAAATATTTTTAAAGAAACGAATCCAATGAAAACAAAATGACAATGATTAAGGATTAAGGATTCGTACTTTGTTTTATCCATGTCCAACAATACCTTAAAAATAATCATAGTGTGGTGTAAAATTCAAGAATGATCAAAACATGGATACAATCAAAGCTAGTATCCGAATAGATATTTTGGACGAAAAGGAAAAATTTTCATTTTTCATGAATAAAGGCCATATTAAGTGAATAATCAGATATCGTGAATAATGCCAGATATCGTGAATAAGAACTCCCACACTAAAAGTTCCAAATTTGATTAAAAAGTTCAGATCAATACTTGAAGATAATGATATTAGAA
This sequence comes from Panax quinquefolius, assembly GCA_020205615.1. Lineage (NCBI taxonomy): Eukaryota > Viridiplantae > Streptophyta > Magnoliopsida > Apiales > Araliaceae > Panax > Panax quinquefolius. The sequence goes on along the minus strand of CM035171.1, from coordinate 115,009,769 downwards.
TAAATAATATCATTAAAAAAAATAATATCCCTTACCTCGAAAGATCAAGATTTCTAAATTGAAACAGGATATAAAGCTATGACTTGAACTTGCACCAGATATAGCAATACTCAAAATATACTCAAAATACTCACAAGAATATGCTCGATAATATAGAGAAAAAACTTCAGTTTACGGTGTAATTTTCAATTCTAACCTAAGCACCTATTTATAGAAAATGCTTTAGAACACTAAAGCAAAAAATTTAATATAATATTAATATATAAATTAAATTTTCCCTACGCCTAACCTTCCAAGAACTGAATTCAGCTCTTTCAACATACATGTGTAACACACCATAATGAAAAAAACGTTTTTGTTATTTAAAATATTTTAAACTTCCAAAAATTAATTATTTCAGAGCTTCGGAACTTCAATAATTCATAATAAATAGCCCTTTTATCAGAAAATTCAAAACTCGCGAATTTTTATAGGAAATTAAATTCTCTACAACTTTACTAAGAAAATTTTTCCAAATTCCAAATGCAAATTGACCAAATTCACAAACAAGCGATTTTACAAAAGCTATAAACAAATTTCATCAAGAAATGGGGTCCACCGACACATAAAACATGCTTTAAATATTTTTGGTAACAAAAATACTCCTCCACATATACTCATATATCCCACATTCATCGTAAAAATATCATCATTATTATATTATTAAAATATAATAATATATTTAAATGAATTATTTTATCAAAAAAGATAAAATTTCAATTTTCAACAATTGTCACATTAAAATTTTCTCCATCTATATCCACATAAAATCAATATTTTCCTCATCATATGAATCAATAATTAATTATTCACAAATAATATTACGTAATCACAATATTGACAACCAGTGGGTTCCTGAAAGAGGGGGCTTTCCAATAAGAATTTCTCCTTCTTGGGCGCAATTAGGTGACCAAACCTCTCCTTAGATGTAACTTTCTAGACATTGCCAATAATGTTATCTAATAATATTATTCGGATAATATGAATTATTGCTTCGATAATGAAAATATCTTTGTAAATGACAATTATTGAAACAACAAAGAATATAAAATATCAACGCAAAGAATTATTAAATCAATAAAATATTGAATAAGAATTATCGTAACCATTATTGAGTAGTGCCTTCTTTACGTAAGAATCAATAATTGGTGCAATACTGGTGCTTCTTGTGTTTTAACCACGAGTATTTTTAACAAAGATTAATTGGTAATAACTACGCCAAGTTATTTTTAAACAACTTATATTTGTGCTTTTCTTCATCCAATCGCTTTTTAGTTATGGGGCCCACAAAAGATCATACCGTCGTACGAATATTCCCCGACAGCAAGAATATTCCACGACCAAACGAATATTCCCAGACAACAATGAATATTTTATAACCACTTGCTTATTTTGAAATATTTGCGTATTTTACCCATAACTATCCACATTAATCAAATCAACCCTTACTATTTCAAAATAATAAATAGAGAAAATTAAATTTCAATAATAATAAGTTGGGGTCTTACAATCTTAGTCATAATATTTCTTCTCGGGGCGATTGAGCTCACCTTTTTACTTTCATTGTTCTCTTGTGAAATGAGAACGTAGCGAGGACTAGTCGGGGAAATGGAGTATTTTACGTGATGATAAGATTAGTAGTCCTCACTATTCAAAGAAATAGTGGGAAAATAAATGTAATAATATTGAATTTGAGTTTGTATATTGTCTATACGACAATATTTGTATTAAAACTCACACTTATGTTTTGTCGTACTTTTACCGACGCTTTGTATAATTAAGTTGTATTTGTATTCCATACCGTGTATTTGGCGGCTCGGAATAGGTGATGTATACTGTTTTGGGGCGCCACAGTTGGTATCAAAGCTTAGGGATATGATCCTTGGCTAAGATGTGAGACTAGAACTAGGAGGGGAGTGACGGGGAATTCCTTCGCTACTATAACCTACCTAAGTTTATTTGGTATTTAATTGGTCAGTCAGAGTGTAGGGATAATATGTTTCATGTCAATTAACCCTTGTTTTGTGACAGTATTTGAAAATGGCATCTGAGAATGTTGAGAACATCAATGGAGCACAGGAGACCGTTGATTCTCCACAGATCAATAACTAGGACAATGTGCATCAGAAAGGAAACAATCCTCATGCAAACAACAACACTGAGCAAATGATGAACGATGAAATGTTCCGAGGCTTCATGCAATTCATGCAACATCAGGCAAGAGCGGCTCCTGTCCAAAATACAGGTGTAAACACTGGCAACTCTCGGACGATCACCGCCAAACAGTTCAAGGAGCTGGGACCACCGGAGTTTATTGGAGAGCTAAAACAACTTAAGGCGGAAGCATGAATAAAGCAAATAACCAAGATATTTGATGTCTTGGGATGCTCCGAGGAACAAAAGGTTCCCTTCACCACCTTTATGTTGCGTGAAGAGGCATATTACTGGTGGGAATCTGTAAAACGTACCCAGCCTGATGCACTCAAGATGTCTTGGGAGAAGTTCCAAGAGCTGTTCAACGACAAGTACTTTCCCGAAAAAATTCGTAACATGAAAGAGGTGGAGTTTATCAAGTTGGAACAAAACAATATGACCGTGTCGCAATACGAGGCAAAATTTGCGAAGTTATCCCGATTTGCGTCCCATTTGGTGGATAATGAAGAGAGAATGGCGCGAATGTTTTTAAGTGGTTTGAAGCCAGAGATACGTCAACATTTTATTTCTCATAAACTGTGTTTGTATTCATATGTTGTAAATAGGGCTCAGTTAGTGGAGCGCGATAACGAGTCAACGCAACTAAAAGAGAAGCAAATTGACAAAATTATAATACCAATGGAGTAGTCATCGGCGGTAACAACAAGCGTGGAGGAATCAACAAAGCGCGAAATGGTAACTACTTTGGTAATCGTACCAAAATAATAAGAATGGACATTTCAAGAGAGAGATTCAACAATGATGGAAAGACGTCAAAGACCAAAGACCCGTTGTTAAGGAATGAGAAAGACCACCTATCATATGCTTCAAATGCGAGGGAGGGACACATCACCCAAATTGCGCGTCTTCAGTCCAAAGCATGTTATAATTGTGGAAGGAAGGTCACTTAGCTCGATTTTATCGTTCATCAAGACAAATTCACTAGGATGGAGGCACCAAAGGTCGTCCCCGTAAAAGTCAAAGCCGTAGTGCAAGGGGAGAGTGTTTGTTGTGACCTCCCGTAAAGCAAAGAACCCGAACAAGGTTATCATGGGTAAGCTTATCATAAACTCTAGTGAAGTCTATACCTTATTTGATACCGGTTTCTACCCATTCTTTTATTTCTCCTACTTACTACTGAACGCTTAAATTTGACTCAGAGAAATTAGACTTTGACTTATCTCATGAAACTCCATTAGGAGAAACCTTCATTACATCCACCGCTTATAAGTCTTGTTTGATTCAAATCGGTAACCGCATGCTACTCTATCGATCTTATCTCCTTAAAAATACTTGTATTTGACGTGATTCTGGGATTGATTGGTTAACTACTCATCATGCTAAAATTGATTGTTTTCGTAAGGTTGTTAGCTTTTATATTCCTAATAAACCTATTATGCGGATTCAAGCGACCAAACCATTAAAATCAATCACGGTCATCTCAAGCCATAAAGCTATTCGTTTATTGAAAAACGGATGTCAAGCTTTCTTAGCTTATGTCACGGATTTAAAAAAAAAATGTCATATTTGAAGGATATTTCTATTGTTAATAAATTTCCTGACGTATTCCCTGAAGAACTTCCTGGCCTACCCCCAGAGCGTGAAGTTGAATTTTGTATCGACCTTGAACCCTTACAAAACCCATTTCCAAAGCCCCATATCGAATGGCTCCTATTGAACTTCGAGAATTAAAGACCCAATTGCAGGAATTGTTAGACATTGATTTCATTAGATCTAAAGACGTCTCCTTGGGGTGCTCTGCTCTATTCGTGAAGAAAAAGATGGGAGTATGCGACTATGTATTGATTATCGAGAGTTGAATCATGTCACCATCAAAAATAGGTACCCATTGCCACGTATTGATGACCCGTTTGATCGCCATAAAGGAGCACAATTTTTTCAAAGATCGATCTTCGCTTCGGATATCATCACCGAATGTTAAAACCGAGGATATTCCAAAGATCGCCTTCGTAACTCTCGCAGACGGGCATTATGAATTCTTAGTCATGTCTTTTGGATTGACTAATGCTCCTATTTGCCGCCTTTCATGGATATGATGAACCGAGTATTCAAGGAATATTTGGATCATTTTGTGGTCGTCTTTATTGATGACATCCTCATATATTCCAAAAACCGTGAAGATCATGAGCAACACTTGAGGCTGATACTCCAAAAGCTTCGTGAAAACAAGCTATATGCCAAGTTAAAGAAATGCGAGTTCTGGCTTGAGGAAGTTGCATTCCTTGGGCACGTGATATCAAGTCATGGAATATCTGTTGACCCAGCAAAGATTGAAGCTATTCAAACCTGGGAGCAACCTAAATCAGTGACTGAAGTACGTAGCTTTCTCGGCTTAGCTGGTTATTATCGGAGATTCGTAGAAGGATTTTCTCGAATCGCTACTCCATTAACTCAGCTGACTCGAAAAGATACAAAATTCGGTTGGAGCGTGAAATATGAGAAGAGCTTTCAAGAACTCAAGAGGAGACTCATTTCAGCACCTGTTCTGACAATACCATCTGGTTCGGAGGGATTTGTTATCTACAGTGATGCTTCGGGCAAAGGGTTAGGATGTGTTCTCATGCAACATGGGAAAGTCATAGCCTATGCCTCAAGATAACTCAAAGAATATGAGAGAAATTATCCTACTCATGATCTAGACTTGGCAGCTGTTGTCTTCGAACTTAAAATTTGGAGACATTACTTGTATGGAGAGAAAGTGGAGATCTTTACGGATCATAAAAGCCTCAAATATTTCTTCACTCAAAAGGAACTCAACATACGACAACGACGTTGCCTGGAACTGTTGAAAGATTATGATCATACCATCCAATACCATCCTGGAAAAGCGAACATGGTAGCTGACGCATTGAGTAGTAAGATCATATATGCACGCAGTGCAATATTCACAACACAAAAGCCCATTTTGTGTGACTTGCAAAGGATGGAGATAGAGTTAAAGACTCTAGGGACCCATGTGATGATGATGGCGAATATACGAGTAGAACCGACTTTAATTGATAAAGTTAAAGTTGCTTAAGTTACATATCCGGAGTCGAAGATCGTATGAGGAAGAAAGTGCAAGAAGGTGCTATCTTAGGAAGCAAGAATCGATGAAGAAAGAATACTTGAGTCAACTCCGGACTTTGTGTTCCTAATGACCCGATTTAAAGTATAAAATCATGATGGAGGCGCACAACACACCGCTTGCAAATCCATCTTGGGACTACCAAAATGTATCGTGATCTTCGCTATACATTTTGGTGGAGCAATATGAAGAGAGAGATAAGCGCTATTTATCTCAAGGTGTCTAATTTGTCAACGAGTTAAAGTGGAGTATCAAGTACTAAAAGGTCCATCAGAACCACTTGAAATTCCGTAATGGAAGTGGGAGCACATTACCATGGATTTTGTTACCGGCCTTCCCAAAGTTTCTCAAGGCATAGATGCGATTTGGGTCATTGTTGATAGATTGACCAAGTCCGCTCATTTCTTACCGATACAAGAAACTTATACACTTGAACGCCTTGCTCAGATTTATATAAACGAGGTTGTAGAGATTGCATGGTATGCCAAGATCCATAGTTTCCGATCGAGACCCAAGATTCACTTCAAGATTTTGGGTTAGTTTGCAAAAAAGCTATGGGCGCGGATTTACGATTTAGCACTTCGGCATATCATCATCGATGACGGGCAGGCGATGGAGAGGACGATTCAAACTCTTGAAGATCTATTAAGACTCTGTGTCCTTGACTTCAAGGGAAGTTGGGACAAGTTCTTACCATTGGTGGAGTTTTCCTACAACAACAGTTATCAAGCAAGTATTTGCATGGCTCCATTCAAGGCATTGTATGGAAGAAAATGTCGTTCTACAGTATGCTGGGATGAGGTGGGTGAATCAACGTTGTTAGGACCAGAGTTGGTACGTATGACTACGAAAAATATTCAAATGATCCGACAACGTATAAAAACCTCACAAGATCGACAAAAGAGTTATGCTGATCTTCATCGAAAGGACGTAGAATTCGATATTGGAGATCATGTGTTGTTATGTGTTGCTCCATAGAAAGGAGTTACAAGATTTGGAAAGAGAGGAAAGCTCAATCCTCGATTCATTGGCCCATTTTTAATCCTCGATCGAGTAGGAACCGTGGCCTATAGACTTGCGTTACCGCCAAGTATGTCTCATGTTCATAATATTTTTCACATATCCATGTTACATAAATATTTGAAAGACCCGAACCACATTATTGAGTTAGAAATAGACGAGATAGAGGAAGATTTAACGTATGAAGGGTTTCCTGTTAAAATCTTGGATAAAAAGGATCATATTCTACGCTCCAAGGTTATACCTCAAGTCAAAGTTTTATGGAGAAACCACAATGTGGAAGAAATGACCTGAGAGTTAGAATCTGAGATGAAATCAAGATATCCTTACCTCTTCGACATACCAGGTACGCACCCTAATTTCGAGGACGAAATTTCATAAGAAGGGGAGGTTGTAAGACCCCAACTTTTTGAATAAAGATTAAATTTTCTCAAAATATATTTTTGAATATTATGGTGTGGATTTGATATAATGTTATAGTTGTGGGTAATATTTACAAAGTTTGCAAAGTACGCAAGTTGTTATATAATATTCGATTGGTCGGAGAATATTCGTTTTAACAAGGAATATTCGTACAACGGCACAATCATTGGTGGACCCCCCACAACGGAATTATTATCGGATTGAGAAAACGACAAAAATACTTTATGAAAATAACTACGAGGTTTTACCGTTAACTGCCGAACTACCCTAGTAAAAATACAAGAATACGCTGTGATTGCATAAGTAGCACACGGTATTGATTATTGATGCTTACGTGAGAAGTCACTCAGGTTATACTCAATTATTGCTACAAGAATTGTCTTGATCATATCTCTCATATTATTGATTTGATTATTGTCATAAGATCATCTCGCATAATATGTTATTTTATTAAATCAATAATTGAGACGACAAAGTTATTCATATTATTAAATTACAATATTTACAATGTCTAGAAGTTCATTAAGGAGAGGTTTGGTCACCTAATCAAGGCTTAATAGGGAGAGAAACTTTATAGAAAGCCCCTCTTTCCTCGAGGAGCGACTCGGTTGATAAATATTGTGAGTTATAATATTAATGATGAATGTTATTAAAATTGAAGTTGTGTTCTGAGTTGAATTTGGAGACGTGGGCGTGATATTTGAGTCCGGAACGATGAAATTAGTAAAAATAGTCTATAAACACAAAATTTCCCTGAATTTACTATTTGGTCAAAAAGTCAATAGTTGACTTTTTTGGGAAAAGTCAAACTTCAAAATTTCAAAATTTATATTTTTGATAAAAATGGTTTCATTGTGTTGGAATTATTTGTGTTAGTGAAAATCGACAATTATTTCGATAATAATTGATGTCCTGAGGTTATATTGACCAATTCCAGTATTTAACGGGATAAATGAGCAATTGATTGCTATTATTTCACATGATTATAACTATTTGTTCACATGTGTATACTATTGTTTCAAATTCTTGTTACTATTAGGGGAGTTGGTGCAAGATTGATAATACTTGCATGACTAAGTTAAAAATGGAGGTATAGATGGAGTACTATATCTTGTAATTCAGTATTTTCACATGTCTAGAACTATTGATTCACATAATTTACTATTGAATCACATTATTTACTATTAAGGGAGGTGGTGCAAGTTTGATAATACTTCCATGACTAAATTAAAAATAAAGGAAAAGTTGGAGGTATTGTACTGAAATTTTTCGAGCCCCAAAACGTGCAATTATCGAAACTATATTTTTCTATAAATAGAAGCTCATTCTTCCTTCATTTCTCACCAATTCACAAAAGCTTTAGAGAGATTATTATAGAGAGAAATTATATAAAGAAGAAGAGAAGTCTACTACCTCACTATTCCAAAGATCCGGCTTTTCTAAGGTATGGAGTATTATTTCTTTCTTATCCATGAAGAGAACTTCATATTCCATTCTTTATTATTCTCGCTTGGAATAACTCAGATACGCTGAGCTACCCTATACTTGGTGAAATTCTTCCATTGTTCCATTCTTTATCATTCGCTTGAATATCCTATTCATATGCTTTTACGGGGACCGATTCCGTCTTTTTATTATTTTGTTAGAATATCCCACATGCATGCTTTTACCGGACTGATTCCGTTATTTATTATTCTGTTGGAATAACTCGCATGTGCTAAGGTCATCGCATGCCTCGATGATTTCTTTTGTTATTCCATTCCTTATTATACTCAAATTGGTTAAAGTTTTGACTTCTATACTCCATGAAATTAGTGGAATATCCTCGATATTTGTGCTTCATCCAAATCTTTTCATGGAAATATTCTTCCGAGCATTATTAAATTTTACTCTACAAAGCAAAGATCATGTTGACAATTTGGACGTTATTAGTTCTGGATAAATTAATTCTTGAACTTGTTTTATTGAATTCTTATATCATTGTCATCATCCTCATGTTTATATTTTGTTGAAAGTCATCCGTGGCCTATAAAGTGCATAAATGGACTTGGTATGATTATGACGAGGATTATTCGGTTGTAATCATGGTAATAATGTTACAAATGATGTGAAAAAAGTCCTCATTGGCCGATGGAGAGCATTGATGGACGAATTGTTGGCATGATCATGACCATTATTGAATACACAAATATTCTTGGCCGTGAGTGCATGGATAATTATGGTCGTGATACTAAAGAATATCCTCGGCCGTAGTGTGTGGGGTGATTCGATGATGTGGATTATTTATTGTCGAGTCCCAAAGATAAAAGTGATGAAAAACCTTCTAAATCATAAAAGATAGTAGATTTTATTCTCTACTTGACTCTTTTAATGGATTGCTTGTTCCTCTGCAGCTTAAACTTGATGGTTGTTATATTGTATCAGTTTAACACTGTTGAAGGCTAATGATAATATATTCTGCATTATCTTAGTCATAATATTTCCTACTGGGCCAGTTGAGCTCACCCTTTTACTTTCATTGTTTTCTTCAAGAAATGAGAACGTAGCGAGAGACTAGTCGGGGAACGGAGTAGACTTTACTAGATGATAAGCATTAGTAGTCCTCACTATTCAAAGAAATAGTGAGAAAATAAATGTAATAATATTGAATTTGAGTTTGTATATTGTCTGCACGACAATATTTGTATTAAAACTCACAACTTATATTTTTTGTCGTACTTTGCACTGACAGTTGTATAATTAAGTTGTATTTATTCTCGTACCATGTATTTGGCGACTCGTAATAGGTGATGTATACTGCTTTTGGGAATACACACGCAAATAGATGGTCGTGAGTTCATTCAGCGTTGTCGTACTTTATCGAATAGTTTCTGACATTATTTTTGTTTCTTATATCATATATTTTTGACATTTTTTTTTGTTTTTTATAATTTGCACATATCATCTTAACACCTTACTGTTTAGAATAATATTTATAAAGAAAATTCAGCTTTATTTATTAAAAATCGGGGTCTTGTAGTTTTAGTTTAACTTTGAGTTTATTTAATTTTGACTTTACAGATGCATGAAAAAAGTTATACCTAAACATACACTTTCTTTTTAGCTAGAGTTATGTCTCTTAAATTGTTGACAAAATGCAAACGAATATCACATTCTGGCCCATCCTTGGTTTTACATATTTGGTCTTGGATTTGACAGATTATAGGGCTTTAAATTTTTGAGAATCCATGTGTAATCTTCTTAGTATTTTCACAATTATGCTCTCAAACTTATTTACTATTTATGTGACAGATCTTGGAAAAAATTGTGAAAATACTAATTCCTTTATTATCATTCACTTGTTTTGTTTTTCCCTATACGAATGAAGAGTATCTAAATTACTACCTCAATTCCATAATAATTGACTTTTTAGAATAAAAATTTTGTTTCAATTTATTTATCGTTTATAACTTTCTAGAAGAATAAATGATCTAGTTTTTTATATCACTTCTAACTTCTCTCATTATCTCAACGAAATTTTTCTTTTGTATTCATAGTTTTCAACTTTCCATAAAGAAATAATGATGAAATTTCATACAAATTTTAATTCGTAAATGATAATATTAAATGACTTACTTATCTCATGCACATGAAATTAAAACGACAATTATTATGAAACGGAGATAGTTATAAATTGCTGCAAACATGAGAAGGCAATAACTTCTGTCACACAAAACTTGAATTGAGTAGTCAATTCGATTGTCAAAATACATAAATTAAGGAGCACAGTCTCAAATAAAGATAAATATCGGGAATTAATAAAATTGATGATCACAATATTTAATTTTTAAAAAATAAATTCATATAAATAATCTTACAATAATTTTACGTGGTTGTACAGTTAAGATTAAAAAAATCCTTGCACTTTGTTAAAGTAGCGGCAAGAGTATGGCTCTCTTTCCACTCTTCTTCTCGACAACCAAAGAACACAAAGTCTACCAGCAACCGATTGCTACCCCCCAATCAAATCTGATATAACCAACCTGTCGTTAGAGGCTCTAACGACAGTAAATAATTAAATGGAATGCATTGTAGTAATTTCTCGGGCCGCAAAAAAAAAGGTATGTTGCTCCTCCTTCTAGCGACAGGGTTGAAATCCAATTCAATTTAAGCCCTGAATATCATGATAAACGACCATAGATGTGGTTGCTAGAATATTAATTTCAAAGACCCTACATTACTACGGATGAGTATCCTATATATATATATATATATATATATATATATATATATATATATATATATATATATATATATATATGAAAGTGATCCATAGCAAATGTTTGTTATGGACACTATTCCAAAGAAATAGAAATATCTTTCACCGCATAATTGAATATCTAAGGGCCAATAAGAATTAGCGTATGAGCATACACACCAATCTCTACCGGCCATTTTAAATATCAACAAATGAAATTAAAAAAGCCAAAACTTTCGTCCGTACTAATAGTAACAGACGATTAAAAAAACACAATCTATTTGCTACTAATAGTAGCGGACGCTAATCAGAATTCTTCATCCCTCTTCACATGAGTAAGGGTTTAACTTTATTAACTAGAGTTTAAAATTTAGTAACCTGAGTTAGGAGTTTATAAATCATGGTTTAGGGTTTAATAACCAAGGTTTATGGTTTATCAACCTTATTAACCCTTAGTTAATAAATCTTAAACCCTAATTAATAAATCCTAAACTATAGTTAATAAACCCTAAAACCCAGTGAGTAAACTCTAAACCCTGGTTAATAAAACCTTAATCCTTGTTAACAAACCCTAGTTTTTAAACTTTAAATTCTAGTTTATATATAAACCCTAAACTCTAGTTAATAAAGCTAAACCCTTTTTCATTTGGAAGTTGATTAGCGTCTACTACTATTAGTAGCGGATAAATTGCGTTTTTTAACCATCCACTACTATTAGTAGCGGGCGACTGATTTGACTTTTTTATTCTTGTCTGTTGGTGTTTAAAATAGATGGTACGTAGAGATGAATTCATAGCAAGTACGTACTATGGATCCCTAACAAATATGTGCTATGAATTCAAATAACTACTATATTTGGCAGATAAAACATACTACTGAATATGCGGGAACAACTTTAAAGACAAGTTGATCACAAATCGTGATTTGTTTTAAAATTTTCACTAATTTCCCAAGATAACGCATGTGGACTACAGACAGAAGATTCTTAAGGATTAGCTACTTAATCCGGTGCAACTTGGCGATACAATTTGAAGATATGAAGAACAATTCTGAACAACTTTAAATCAAACTTGAACCCTTTTTACTTACTATTTCCTATTGCGTCGGTCCATTGATCATGACCTTGACAATTAACCTTTATTCTTAATTATCTTCAGAATCTTGATCTGTATTTATCTTTGATGAAACAAGAACCTCTATAAAGTGATGATGATAATGATGATCATCTTTTACTTGCTGTGATTTCGTCAGTTTTGTATAGATACCAGCCTACCTTCACCAACAAGTACCCACCAAAACTTTATAACACACTTAGCCTCTACATCCATGCACATACAAAAGCAGCTGCAGTGCAATTGAAGCTATAAGTATTAAAATTCTTGATCTTTCCTTCGTATAAAATAAAATTTGTAACGATTAAATTTTCTACTATTTTTTCGGCTTTTATTTATTTTGGTATTTAGACTAACTTATGTGTAATTACAATGACTTCATTTTATTTCCTTGAGGTATTTGATACCTGTTGGGTCATGATATTTTATCTCTTTGGGCCGGGTGTATAATGTTGGGTCATGATATTTTATCTCTTTAGGCCGGGTATATTGGGCTTATTCTTTTAATTATTCTATTGGGCCTTTATTATTTGAACTATGAAAGTCATTAAGCCCAGACCTTATATTATTTTCATTTCAACCTCAAGGTAAGACCGGTAAAGATTGGTCAAGGATCAATCCTTTGGATATTTTAATATCTACATCTTTGACTTGTAATGATGAAAAAGTATGACGGATTGACTAAGGGACCGCCATGCATTAATGTGGATGGGATCATAACCTATTTGGCGGTAGAGAATAAATGACCAAAGGCGCAAGGATAAACTACATGCAGTCGGCAGGACCCATGAGGAAAAGGGGGGTGTGTCAGGTAGTAGTGGGTGGCACAGTAATTCAGGCAAAGAGGGTATAACTTAGCAAGGAAGTCTTCACCAAGAGGTATGTTCTCATACACTTCATCATTCAGAATCACATACACACAGAGAATTATCATTTTCTCTTTATCTCTATACACTAGGAGATATAGCCCCCGTTTTCGATAAACCTTGTGAACTCATATATCGACTCTCACGCTGAAGCTATCCCCGACGGAACCGCCGCCATCCAAGCTTGTGGTGTTTATTGTGTTTACGTTGCAGGATCGTGGACGCTTGTGTGATTGGGACGTGACAAAAGATCTTAAGCGTTAACATCAAGCTTAGAAGGAGGGCCGCTTTTTCAATCACAATTGTTTAAATTTGCTTCGAAAGATGATGAGGAGTAGAGATGGTACACCGGAAGGGCAGGCGATGGCTGTTAGTTCATCACTGCCTCGTATTTCAGTAAAGGATCGCCTGGGTCCTTCTAAAAGTGCTCGTGAGAGCACGGCTTCTAAGCACAATTCAGAAGAACTTCGTCCGAAGATCCATGGTGGAGCCAGACGGAAGTTGGTTTTCAACGCTGATAAGGGGCGTGATCCCAATCAGGAACGGGTAGACGGTTCGCCGACCAGGACTCATCGCCGAAGTGGTCAAGAAGATCGAGCTACCAAGTTGGCGAGGATGGCGGACGAAGCGGATAAGGCTTTGGAGGTTCTGTTAAAACAAAGGGAAGATATAGCCAATGACGGATGCTTCTTGGTGAATGAGTTGAGGGACGAAGCATCTAGCCATATTCATTCCGAAGGACGGAGTAGGCATAAGGAGGTACCCCGTCGGAAGGGTAAGGAGCCGGAACATTCTATACATGTGTCTAGGGATCATTCTCGCAGTAGGAGGAGATCGAGAAGCAGAACGCCTTTGGCCTCGAAGAAGGCACTGACGGTCGTGGGATCAATTCATCGCGACGATGAAAGACGAAGAAGCAGGTCGAGAGAAATTGTGCCAGAAATCCGAAGAGGAGAATACCGTCACAACCGTTCTCATCATGAGGATGAGATTGTACGACCTAGTAAATCAAGAAGTCCCACAAGGGCAGTAGGATCGGCAGGGAAAGGTCGATCCATTCCAAGGCCTATTGTCGCCCAGGAGAAGGAGATCTCATCACAACCCGAAGGCGTTGATTTTTTGGTAAGGGAGTTGAAAGAACTCCGAAAACAATTGGCTGAGGTCCAACAGGTGAAGGATACTTCTGGAAAGAAGGCGTCCCCTTTTTCCTCTGATATTCTCAAGGAGAAAGCAGATGTTACCAAAAAGTTACCTCGCATGGAAAGCTATGATGGGTCAGGAGATCCTTATGACCATAGTCGAGCGTTTATTCGCTAATGGATTACTATGACTTTACTGATGCTGCTAAGTGTCACACTTTTGTCACTACTTTGAGAAAAGACGCCAGACAGTGGATGGGGACTTTACCATCGGATTCTATCTCCTCGTGGACTGAACTTTGTGATAAGTTCCATGCACGTTTTGGAAGCAACCGAAGAAGGGAAAGCCTCATGTGCTCTTTAAGACAGTCCCAAGTAGTTCACCAATGAATCTTTAGGCCAATATATGTAAAGAGGTTTAGGGAAGCGGTTTACAGTGTCCGATCTTAATGATCTCCAAGCTGTTGGGTTGTTCCAGAATGGGCTAGATCTGGTTAAATCGGAGAAATTGGTAAAGAAATTGATGTTTCACCATCCGAAAAGCCTAGCAGAAGCCTTCGACAAAGCAGAGGGCTATATTGTTGTAGAAGAGGCTATGAACAGTCTGAAAAATCCTTCTTTGAGCCAATTAAAGGAGGTAGAGGTTCCCAAGACTGATGTTGATCAGAGAAGAGTGGGAGGGTACAACCAAGGGGCAGAAGGTAGCTCGAAGAAGTACAAGAACTTCGTGGCGACAAAGCGCAATCGACACCTGCTTTCTACCCCGAAGGTTAATAAGGTTTATACCCAGTTGAATACAGAAAGGACGATAATTTTGGATCGAATCCGAAACCACCCTTTCTTTGAACCACCTCGTGATAATTACAAAACGGGACACGGTAACCCTCGCAAATATTGTGGTTATCATCAAGCTGCTGGTCATGACACTAATGAGTGTTGTAATTTAATGGATTTTGTAGAGAGCAAGATTAAAAGCGGCTTGCTGATTCAATATGTGGCTGAGAAGGATCGTCAGGGTCAGCAAGTTGTCAATCGTACTGTTCAAACGGTTCAAGTACCGCCTGTTCAAAATGCTCCAACACCACCACCAAGGCAAGTCGTTGATGTAATAACCGGTGGGTCTGGGGGGAGTTAGTAGGGAAGAAGAGGAGGTCTTATCTTGATTCGATTATATCGATCACCACGATGCTACTCAAGATTGACAGCCTTTTCGAGAACCGTTATATCATTTACGGATCGACGGATTATCCTTCTGAGCTATCGAACCGCATGAAGGGGCATTGGTGATCACAAATAAAAGTAGGCTCGATGGACGTAAAACGCATGATGATGATAGATAATGGATCTTGATGGGACATTCTTTATGCCCATGCTTTTCGTGAGGATGCATCTCGATGGGCACAAAATGGAGGTTAGACAGAGGCTCTCTATACGGCTTCTAAGAACGACCCGCTTAAAGTGGCGGGCACCATTGAACTCCTCATTATCTTCTTGCACGGCCCCTCGGCAGTGGAAATAACTCAGAAATTTTATGTTGTGCACGTGGATTCTACCTACAACGCTATTTTGGGAAGACTCTATATCGACAAATCTTCAAGTCGTGACTTATCCCACATTTCAAAATCAAATTCCCACAAATGCATGGAGTAGGTGAAGTGATGGGTGATTTAGACTGGCCCATGATGTTATCGAAACGTTTGTTATTTCGTCCTAATGGGGGTTAGTAAATGAAAAAGACAATGGCAATTGAGATCGAACCCTTCACCGGAAGCAGCTTCGTAACCCTCAGTAATTCCACCGGAGAGACAGAGGAGATTGAGTTGGTCATCGGAAGCCGAACAAGACGGTGAAGATTGGTTCAGCCTACCGAAACCTCTTCTGGACAAATCTTATGGAACTCTTACGATGTTATGTTGATATTTTTGCATGGAGCCACAAGACATGCGCCGAAGTTAGCGGAAGGTTCTTTGAGCATAAATTCGGAGATAGATCCTTCAAGAAGCCGATTCGTCGTAAGAAAGGATATTTGCCCCGAACGTCGTAAGATCATCGATGAAGAGGTTGCGAAATTGTCGGGTCACGACTTCATCTACTTAGATTGATTACCCGGAGTGGATAGCAAATGTAGTATTGGTGCGTAGCATAATGGAAAGTGGCGGGTTTGCATCGACTACACCGACCTCAACAAAGCTTTCTCGAGGGACTTTTATCCTCTCGCCCCATATCGATCAAATCATCGATGCCACTTGGGTATGCATTACTAAGTTTTATGGATGCTTTTTCAAAGTTATCATCAAATATCCATGTGCAAAGAAGACATTCAAAACAAATTTATTACACACCGCTCGGCAGTATGCATACAAAAAATGACTTTTGGCCTCATTAATCTTTGGAGCTACCTATCAAAGGATGATGAACTTCATATTCGATAGGCGGTGGGGGGAGGAACATGGAGGTTTATGTAGATGACATGATCGTGAAGAGTATGCAGATTCGGAAGAATTTGGACGATCTGGAGGAGTGCTTTCAAACTATTCGTTATCGTCAATTAAGGCTTAACCCGACCAAATGTACTTTCTACCTTGGTGCCGGAAAGTTTACGGGTTATTTAATCACCGAAAGGGCATCGAGGCCAATCCAGAGAAGATCCAGGCCATCCTTGACATGAAGACTCCTCAGTCATTCAAAGACGTTCAGCGTCTGACTGGTAGAATTGCGGCTTTAAGGAGGTTCGTTGCCAAATCTGCAGAGAGATGTCTTCCTTTCTTTGACACATTAAAGGAACCGAAGAATGCGAAGACGTTCCAGTGGACTTCCGAGTGTGAAGACGCTTTCCAAGGTATAAAGACGTATCTGTCTTCGGCTCCTTTATTGGTAAAGCCTGTCCTAGCAGAGACTTTATATTTGTACCTTGCGGCAAGTTCCTTAGCAGTTGGAGCAGTTTTGGTTCGGGAGATCAGTGGGAAGCAGCATCCGGTCTATTATGTCAGCCACGTCCTACGAGATGCTGAAACCAGGTATCCAAACATTGAGAAATTTGCCTTTGCTTTAATAATTGCCAGTAGAAAGCTTCGGCAGTATTTTCAAGGTCGACTCCTGGTCATCTATGTAACAACCCCAAAATAGGTCCATTCCATCCAACCTATTCTGAGTCGTTAAATACATGGTACAGAAATAACTACAACTTTATTACAACAATTGTCGTGCAAAATACAACAACACATATCTTTGTGAGTTTGGATACCAATATATACCAAATGTAACTCGGACACCAACTTGGATAACACGTCACCATGACACCTTACATAAAGGTACACCAAAAACCTGCTTTAGAAATTAGAAACTTTGGGAAGTGTTCAAGGAAACCTTCGTATATGGGAGGCCATGCTTTTAGGTTATGGTAGATATCATATAGCCACAGAATTATCCTCGGTTAACCCAATAAACCCCAAAGAAAAAACGAAGATTACTATCACATTCTTCCCAATGGTGAGTCTTCTCTTGACATATCATTATCTCCACCGCCTCTAATTGGGTATTATACTCCAAACAAACACCAAGATTATATAGGTAGTGCTTGTAAATATACTCGCAAGTGGATGAGCACAACCATGTCTTATGATAACACGAGGTTGTATGTCATTAGACATCTTGTATGATAGTGACAAAACACCATTCCAAGTTAAATTCACCTCACCCTCAACATCTATAGACCACCACTCTATTCCTCACTATCCCCGCCGACCCAAATTACACTTTTATTACACGAAAGGAATTATGAAACAAAAGGGTGAGCACAACTAGCTCAAGAAAGAATATTATGACTAAAGATAAATAAATTATCAATAGTCTTCATCAATAATAAATCGTAGATTTAGAACATATGGTAGATGATAAAACTTTTCAACCATAGTTGCGTGAATGAAGCGATCCATTAGAAGAGTCAAATAGACTATAAAGTCTATTGTCTTCTCCATGTTAAAAATCCACCAACAATGTTTTATCCTCGTAACATCAATCAACAATTCACATCCCACAATCACGTGTATAACTCATAATCATAATTGTAGTTCTAAATTCCTTTCCTCATCCAAGACAAAGATAATTTTCATCACTTGTCTTTACCTAAAACATCAAAGATCATGGTTATACCAAATCACGCCCTCGCTCATAATCATACTAATAAATTCATCTTTGCACAACGGCCAAAGATATTTATCAACAGCCATCTTTACACTACAAAATTTAAAGATATTCAACAACGGTCATCTTTGCATTACAAGCCAAAGATATTCATCAATAATTCATCTTTGCACTACAAAAGCAAAAGATATTCAACAACAGTCATTTTTGCATTACGAGCAAAAAGATATTCATCAATAATTCATCTTTGCACTACAAAATTAAGATATTCATCAACAAGTCATCTTTGCACTACGAGCAAAAAGATATTCATCAATAATTCATCTTTGCACCATCTTGGCAAAGATATTCATCACTTAATCATATTCATTTAAACACTGCTCATCTTTCAGCACTACTGAGCCAAAGATATTCTTCGAAATCATTCATCTTTGCATTGGTTTTATCCACGTCCAAAAATACCTCAAATATTCATCTTTGCACTACTGTGCCAAAGATATTCATCGATTAGTCATATTCATTTAAACACTGCGCCTTCTTACTACAGAGCCAAAGATATTCTTCAAAATCATTCATCTTTTGCACTACAGCCAAAGATATTCAATAATATCATCATTTAAGACTGAGGATGATGAAAAATATTTTTAAAGAACGAATCCAGTGAAACAAAATGACAAGGATTAAGGATTAAGGATTCGTACTTTGTTTTATCCATGTCCAACAATACCTCAAAAATAATCATAGTGGTGTAAAATTCAAGAATGATCAAAACATGGATACAATCAAAGCTAGTATCCAGAATAGATATTTTAGACGAAAAGAAAAATTTTCATTTTTCTATGAATAGTCTTAGTATTCGTGAATAGTGCCAGTATACGTGAATAAGTCTTGTATCGTGAATAGTAACTCAAACACCAAAGATAGAAATTCCACAAAAACATTTTCACGCTTCATAAATAGTACTCGTGAATAAGAACTCGTGAATAGTAACTCATGAATAGTAACTCGTGAATAAGTAACTCATGAATAGTAACCCGACATGAAAAAAGTTTCAAATTTGATAAAACTTCAGATCAACATTTCAAAGATAATGATATTGAAGAAATAATATCATTACAAAAAAATAATATCCCTTACTATCCCTTACCTCAAAAGAGCAGAGACTTCCGACGGGATATCGGATATGATTTGAAGGAAACTTGCATCGATGAATATCAACTCATCAAGTATCTAAATACTCACAAATTACACTCAATAATCTAGAGAGAAGAGAGAAAACTTTGTTTCGGTGTGATTTTCAATTCTAACTTAGCCCTCTATTTATAGGAAAATGTTAAGACGGCGAAGGCGGACTTAACTCCGCAACTTTGATGGCTTTACCGCTACTATTCCCACCCACCACATTCAAATAAAATTCAGCACATTTCTTCACCAACCACAAGTGGGGCCCACTCAATTCTAGAATTTTCCACCAAAATCAATTATAAACCTAATTTCCGAATCACCACCTCTTAAAATTCATAACAAATCATTCGTTCATTTTTAACGGTTCAAAATTTGTGGACATATACTCAACTTATGTATGTATAACATATCCAAAATTACAACGATCCAATGGTCGGATCAAAATTTATAACTCACGCAATATAGTCAAGAACAACGATTTTTCGGACTATTAGTCCTTCTGACCGATTTCATTCAAAATTTCACCACGAAATATCTACAAAGAATTTTGGGTGATTCAAATTTCTGATTAGCTTACTTCTAGGGCTTTCTTTTTTGATATATGGCTCATCTCTTAACTCATTATACACAAAGAGTTATGGATTTTACAAAATCAAGTAATAAACTAATTTTTCGAAAATCCCATATTTTGTTCTCCATTTCGACAAATCTTGATAAAACACCTCATCATTAATTCCTTCACTTATAACCACATAAATAAATCCATCATTTATATCCACATCAAATAAATATTTTCTTATTATATGAATCAATAATTAATTATTCACAAATAATATTACGTAATCACATTTATGACAACCGTGCCGTAGTTCCTCAGAAAGAGGGGCTTTCCGATAAGGATTTCTCCTTCTTGGCGGCGCAATTAGGTGACCAAACCTCTCCTTGACAGAAACTTTCTAGACATTGCCAATAATGCTATCTAATAATATTATTCAAATAATATGAATTATTGATCCGATAATGGAGATAATGTGCGGTGACAATTATTGAACAACAATAATATAAAATATCAACGCAAAGAATTATTGAATCAATAAAATAAAATATTGAGCGGTAACTCACCGTGAAAATTATTGAGTAGTGCCTTCTTACGTAAGGATCAATAATTCAACAATATTGTGCAATACCGCATGCTCTTGTGCAACCACAGCGTATTCATCGTATTTTAACCAACGGTATTCCAACGATCTTAATTGAGAATAACTACGCCGTTATTTTTAACCAACTTATATTTGTCGTTTTCTTCATCCAATCGCTTTCCGTTATGGGGCCCACACATGGTCGCTACTGTCGTCGTTAATATTCCCGACGAAAAGAATATTCCACGACCAAACGAATATTCCCGGCAATAATGAATACTTTATACCCCTCGCTTATTTTGAAAAAAAATTTCATATATCACCCTTAACTTTAACTTTTATCAATTTAACCAATTCTTGAATAGAAAAATTGAATACTTTTATTTCATAAAATTCGGGGTCTTACAATCTACTACGGATCGGCCCATGAAGAAAGTGATGGGCAAACCAGAGGTCTCAAGCGGACTAGCGGCGTGGACTATGGAGTTATCCCAGTTTTTTATCGAGTATCATCCCCGAACTGCCATCAAAGCCCAAGCCCTGGCTGACTTTATGGTAGAATGCTCGTTCACCGCGCGTATCTTGAGTTACCTAAGTGAATCTTCCGATCGAAAGCGCGTTGGCCGTTCTTCACAAAGGTCAAGACGTGGACGCCAGATGCTTGACCGATGGATCCTCTACGATGACTGTTAGTGGAGCAGGAATTATTTTAATAAGTCCAGAAGGATTCAAAGTCCAGCAGGCCATCAGATTCGGGTTTAAAGCAACGAACAATGAAGCCGAAAATAACGGTGCGCGGTGTTAGCAGGTGTCCGATTAGCAAAGAGTCTCGAAGTCCAACAGTTAATTATCTATAGTGATTCTCAGTTGGTCGTTAAACAGCTGTCGGGAGATTATGAAGCTCGTGGAACCCGAATGATCAAATATCTGGCAGAATTAAGAAACCAACTTCAATTTTTCGCTTCGTACGAGTTTCAGAGTATAGAGCGCAGCGACAATTCTACTGCCGATGCATTGTCGAAACTAGCCACTACAGATGCAGATGTCTTTCATGGATCGGTGTATTTGGAAATTTTACAGCAGCCGAGTGTTCAGCACGAAGCTGTGATGTGTATCGACCGAACAAACTGTTGGATGACCCCCTACATTGAGTATTTGGCAGATGGCGTCCTTCCTTCGGATCAAATGCTAGCAAAGAAGATCAAGTACAAGAGTACTAATTTTAGTCTTATTGACGGGGATCTCTATCGATTGGCATTTTCCTCACCATTATTGAAATGTTTGGCTCCGTCCGAAGCCGAGTATGCTCTTCGGGAAGTTCATGAAGGGATTTGCGGTGATCATATGGCTGCCAAGTCTTTGGCACATAAAGTACTTCGACAAGGTTACTATTGGCCGACAATTTTCAAAGAAGCTACAGAGTACGTCAAGAAATGTGAAAATGCCACCAACGGTCGGTCCCACATCGCCCCACCGGGAAGAGTTATACTCGATTCTATCTTCTATACCTTCATTTCTGGGGTGGATATATTGGGACCGTTACCTAAAGCTAAAGGCCAGGTTAGCTTCGTCATAGTTGCTATTGATTATATGACTAAGTGGGTAGAGGCAAAACCACTTCGGTCGATAACAGAACAGGAGTGCTTAAAGTTTATAAAGGAGTCTGTGGTGTTTCGCTTCGGGATCCCTAAGGTATTGATATCGGACAATGGACGCCAGTTCGTAGGTTCAAAATTTGAAGAATTTTTGAACGATTTGGGGATTCAGCACAAGAAGACTTCTGTGGCTCATCCACAGTCGAATGGGCAAGTCGAGGTGACCAACAGACGACATCTTTGGCGGAATCAGCGTAGATTGGATGAAGCTAAGGGGAGATGGCCAGAAGAATTGCTGAGCGTGCTGTGGGCATACCGAACTACACCAAGGACTACTACGGGGGATTCGCCCTTCCGATTGGCCTATGGTACTGATGCCTTAGTCCCAGTCGAAATCGGATCTCCAAGTCTTCGGGTAAGTCAATTCAAAGAAATCTACAACGATGAAGGACTGAAAGCTAACCTGGATCTGTTAGATGAAGTCAGAGAAGAAGCTTTGATCAAATTGGCTGCTTATCAACGAAGGGTGGCCAAGCATTATAACAAAGGAGTTAAACTTCGTAGATTCGAAGTGGGAGACTTCGTTCTTAGAGAAGCCGAAGCTTCTACGCCTCAAAACACGGGAAAGCTAATGCCGAATTGGGAAGGGCCATATGAAGTGATCGAAGTACCAAAGCCAGGTACTTATCGATTAAAGGCACTCGATGGTTCCGAGATCAAGAACACTTGGCATCTTTGGCGAAAGCTTCTAAGTATTTTCAATGAAGATTAAGTCGGGTTTATCTAAGTCTCCATACACAATTGTTTGATATTAATAAAAGATCACTTTTCCACAATTTATCACTGGTCCTAATTGTCCGATGGTCACTATGGTGTAAGGAGGTATGGTAGGACTCGCTGGCCATTCGATGGTAGCCCCCCAGTCCTTTTGGTCCTATATTGATCTTATCGGTGGTGGTAAGTCAATGGTCATCGGGTCCTAATTGTCCAGATGGTCACTATGGTGTAAGGAGGTATGGTAGGACTCATTGGCCATTCGATGGTAGCCCAGTGTCCTTTTGGTCCTATATTGATCTTATCGAGGTGGTAAGTCAATGGTCATTTGAGTCCTAATTGTCCGATGGTCACTATGGTGTAAGGAGGTATGGTAGGACTCATTGGCCATTCGATGGTAGCCCTGTGTCCTTTTTGGTCCTATATTGATCTTATCGAGGTGGTAAGTCAATGGTCACTATTAATCCTTATATCTTGGTTTTATCTATTTGTCGTCCAAATTTACGCCATATATGACCGATCTCACTCTTCTGCATCAGATGAGTATAAGTTATTTATTTTGTTTAAGTGTTGAGTTCGGTTTATTTAGTTCACTTAAGTTGAATCACATCTGTAAAATTCAATTCACTTCATTGCATAATTCAACCGTTATATACCATATCTAATTCATTAGTTCAAACATTAATACTAAATTATTGACAAGAAACTGATCGGATCAGAAGTCATAATCAAGACAGTTAAAGATTTTTCAATAAACATAAAATACTCATTTCATTTAAGTCAATTATAAATTAGTAACATGAATGTGAAAAGTTTAAAGTAGTTAAATATTTACATAAAACCAAAAACATGATATATGTTCAGGCACCGCCTTCATCATCTGAATTGAGCAATGCCGAGTCCAAATTGAAAGCGGTATAGCTTTTCTTTTCCTCGTTCCCGATAGTCCTCGTATCCCTCCGAATAAACCTTCATGATCTCAACATTAAGTTCATCCGAGTCCCTATACTCGCTTTGAATCGCTTCCTGAGCTCTTCGATCGAGCAGGCCTCGTCCTCAAGGTCCTTTATTTTATGGCGGAGCTTGTGACGCTTGGCCTTATGCCTTGGGCTTCATCTTGAATCCTCGCCTCGCCTTCACCAAGTTGTAGGACTAAGCTTCGATTGGTAAGAAAACTCCTCATTTTTCGCCTTCAGAGTAGTAAGTTCTCTTCACCCAAACCAGATTCGTGTTGGTTAGAGTTTGTTGGTCGGCTTGACGCAAAACCAACCCATCCTCAGGGCCCTTTAATTCGGCCATCGATGTCTTTCAAATCCATCTTAGCCCGATCCAATTCTATCTCAAGACCGTTGATGGTATGAAAAGCATCTTCACGACCAATTCTTTTCTTTCACCCAAGGTCGATTTCAAAGATATTTATCTCTTGTCGCATGAAATCTTCCTCGGCCTCTCCATTTATGTGTCTCGGGACGCAATCGTCCAAAACGACGATTAGCTCTGCATATTTTCAAAATATTCAAGTCAAACGTATAAAATGATCAAAGGAAAATAGAAATGTAGAGGAAGAAGTGTGTAAGACCCCGAAATTTTTTTAAATAAAAAGGAATTTTCTTTATTTATTATTTTGAAATAGTAAGGGTTGATTTGATTAATGTGGATAGTTAAGGGTTAAATACGCAAATATTTCAAAATAAGCAAGTGGTTATAAAATATTCATTTTTGTCGGGAATATTCGTTTGGTCGTGGAATATTAAATCTTTTGTCAGGGAATATTCGTTTGGTCGTGGAATATTCGTATCTTTGTCGGGAATATTCGTAAGAGCCAGCAGCGACCGTGTGTGGGCCCCATAACGGAAAGCGATTGGATGAGGAAAACGATAAAGTTTGGGTGGTTATAAATAACTGCGTAGTTGTTACCAAGTTTAAGATCATTGGAATACCCGGTTAAAATACGATGTCTGGCGTGGTTGCACAAAGAAGACACCGGTATTGCACGATTTGTTGAATTATTGATCCTTACGTAAGATGGCACTTACTCAATAATTTTCACAATGAATTCTTCGCTCAATATTTTATTTTATTGATTCAATAATTGCTTGCGTTGATATTTTATATTATTGTTGTTCAATAATTGTCATCGCATAAAGATTTCCCATTATCGGATCAATAATTCATATTATTTGAATAATATTATTAGATAACATTATTGGCAATGTCTAGAAAGTTACATCTAAGGAGAGGTTTGGTCACCTAATTGCGCGCCCGATGAGAGAGATCCTTATTGAAAGCCCTCTTCTCGAGGAACTACTGGTTGTTATAAATGTGATTACGTAATATTATTTGTGAATAATTAATTATTGATTCATATGATAAGGAAATATTTATTTTATATGAATATAAATGATGGATTTATTTATGTGGTTATTAATGAAGGAATTAATGTTGAGGTGTTTTATCAGTATTTTATCGGATTGGAGGTGTTAAAAATCAAATCAGGGGTTTTGAGATATATTATGGGGTTATAATTTTTAATCCGACCGTTGGATTGTGGTAATTTTTGGGTATGTTATACATACATAAGTTGAGTATATGTCCACAAATTTTGAACCGTTAAAAATGAACGAATGATTTGTTGTGAATTTTAAGAGGTGTCGGATTCAGAAAGTAGGGTTATAATTGATTTTGGTGGAAAATTCTAGAATTGAGTGGGCCCCACTTGTGGTTGGTGAAGAAATGTGCTGAATTTTATTTCAAATGTGGTGGGTGGCAATAGTAGCAGGTAAAGCCATCAGGTAGCAGGTCAAGTCTGCTTCTTGCCACGGCTAACATTTTCCTATAAATAGAAATTTAAGTTAGAATTGAAAATCACACCGAAACAAAGTTTTCTCTCTTTCTCTCTATATTATAGAGCGTATTTTGTGAGTATTTAGATACTTTGAGAGTTCTTTGCTCAAGATAAGTTTCATTCAAGATCACTTCCCACCTTTCCTTCCGGCACCGATTCTTTGAGGTAAGGGATATTAT
Organism: Panax quinquefolius; assembly: GCA_020205615.1. Taxonomy (NCBI): domain Eukaryota; kingdom Viridiplantae; phylum Streptophyta; class Magnoliopsida; order Apiales; family Araliaceae; genus Panax; species Panax quinquefolius. The sequence continues at coordinate 114,983,792 of CM035171.1, read as the reverse complement.
TTTTTTCAGAATGATATTATTTCTTCAATATCATTATCTTTGAAATGTTGATCCAAGTTTTTATCAAATTTGGAACTTTTTCATGTCGGGTTACTATTCATGAGTTACTATTCACGAAGTTACTATTCATGAGTTACTATTCACGAGTTCTTATTCACGAGTACTATTCATGTAAGCGTGAAAATGTTTTTTTTTTGGAATTTCTATCTTTTGGTGTCTTGAGTTACTATTCACGATATCAAGACTATTCACGATATCGACACTATTCACGATACTAAGACTATTCACGATATCTGGCACTATTCACGAATCTTGACTATTCAATTGAAAATGAAAATTTTTCTTTTCGCTCAAAATATCTATTTTGGATACTAGCTTTGATTGTATCCATGTTTTGATCATTCTTGAATTTTACACCACTATGATTATTTTTGAGGTATTGTTGGACATGGATAAAACAAAGTACGAATCCTTAATCCTTAATCCTTGTCATTTTGTTTCATTGGATTCGTTCTTTAAAAATATTTTTCATCATCCTCAGTCTTAAATGATGATATTATTGAATATCTTTGGCCTGTAGTGCAAAGATGAATGATTTCTGAAGAATATCTTTGGCCTGTAGTGCAAAGATGAACGGTGTTTAAATGAACATGACCGACTGATGAATATCTTTGGCCTTTAGTGCAAAGATGAACAGTGTTGAGATGAACATGATAGATTGATGAATATCTTTGGCTTCAGAAGTGCAAAGATGAATATTTGATTTGAGATGAAAATTGATTGATGTTACGAGATAAAATATTGATGATGGATCGTTAAATTCATAGATTATAGTAGATTTCATTCTCTACGTAACTCTTCTATGAATTATTATTTCACGCTGCGAATATTGATCCGAAACTTGTTGCATCTATTGTATTCTATCGATTTTTCCTCATTGGAGACTAACGATAATTTTTGTATATTATCTTAGTCATAGTATTCTTTATCGGCTAGTTGAGCTCACCCTTTTCCTTGTTGTTCCATTTTTCTTCTCGGGAGGCGAGAATGTAGCGAGTCTTAGTCGGGGTATGGAATAAAGGTTCTAGAGAGAGTTGTTTAGTAGTCCTCACCATTATTGTAAAATAATGTATCAATAAATGTGATGAGGATTTATTTAAGTATAAATATTGTCTAGAAGATAATATTTGTATTTAAACTCACGCTTTATTGTTGTGATAATAAAGTTGTAGTTGTTTTTTCACATACCATGTATTTGGCGACTCGAGAATGGGTTGGATGGAATGGACCTATTTTGGGGCGTCACGGTTGGTATCGAGCTTAGGGATATGATCTCTAGCGGAGATCGGGAATAGAACTAGGAGGAGAGACGAGTAAATCCTTCGCTAGTGTGTCCTACCTAAGCTTATTTGTTGGTTGGTCATATTATAGGGTATTATGTGATTTGTTAATTTATTCAATTAACCCTTGTTTTATGATAGTTTTTTTTAGAATGGTCACTTGAAACGTTAACAATGGAGTGAATGAGATCGTGGAGACACCTCTAATCGCCAACCGTGATAATGTGATGTCGGTGAAGAAGGAATTAGAGATATCCATGTGGTGAGTGAAGAATTGATAGTTGCACCCAGATAATCGCAGAGGTAACAAATGAGAGTGAGGAAGAAGAGAAGAAGAAGAGGTACACAAGAGAGTTTATTAGAGGTATTTTATGATCGAAATATAGAATTGCAAAATCGTATTCATGAGTTAGAAAAGCAAGCTAAAGAATTGCGAGTAAAATGTGGAGCAAAAGGATGCAACGATTCAAGCTTGTGTTACCCGACACGTGATGCTTGAATGAAGCACTCTTTGGCGAGTATAAGATGATAAAGTCGAATCGAAATTTGAAAGAAGAAAACCGAACGAGCAGTGAGAATGAGTGATGCATGGGTAAAAGTCGCACGACGCGTTGATATTATGGAAAGAGATGTCCAATCTAAAAGAGAAGATTTAACGATGACGAGAAGACGTCGGCGAAGAACATCATCACACCATCAACAAATTCTAGGGAAGAGAACGATCGCCGCTTAGATGCTACGTATGTGGAGGAGGAGGAGGGACATATAAGGTCAAACTGCTCAAAGCCTTCCAAGGTATGCTATAATTGTGGAAAAGAAGGACATATCGCTTCGAGATTATACGATATCGAAACCCGATCCAGCGTGAATGGTGACTCAAAAAGGATGTCCCGAAAAAGTCAAAGTCAACGGTTCTTGGAAGAGCGTTTGTCGTGACCGGTCAAAAAATGCGAGGAACCCGAACGAAGTTAGCACGGGTTAGTTAATTATAAATTCTTGCGAAGTTTATACCTTACTGAATCTGGGTTCTACCCATTCTTTTATCTCTCTTGCTTGCGCTCAACGTTTGAACTTGACTACGGAGAAATTAGACTTTGACCTATTTATGGAGAATCCGTTAGAGAAACTTTCATTACATCTGTTGTTTAGAAATCTTGTTTGATTCGAGTTGGCACTATCACATTACCCAGTTAACCTTATTTCTATAGAGATATTTGCTTTTGATGTGATTTTAAGGTTAACTACTCATCATGCCAAATTGATTGCAACTTTGTTATTCAATTCAAGCAATCAAACCATTGTAATCAAACATTTTCATATCAAGCCATGAAGTCATTCGTTTATTACGGATGTCAAGTTTTCTTTGTCCATGTTATGGATTTGAATAAAGACACGTCGATTTGAATAATATTCCTGTTGTTATTGATTTTCCTGATGTATTTCTGAAGAATTTCTTGGCTTACTCCCAAAGCTTCGATATTAAATTTTGTATCGAATTTGAACCCTAGAAAAACTCATTTCTAAAATCTCATATCGAATGGCTCCTATTGAACTTCGTGAGTTAAAATTCAACTATAAATTAGGTACTGAGCCTTTATCTTGTGACTTCCTTTGTGGAATTCACCTAAGCCGAACTCTCTGTAGGGGCGTCATATTCGTATGCGATAAGAAAGCGATAGGTGTCATTGTGACGTCTTATCCAAGATTGGGATATGAGTCACGATTGAGAGCAACCTAAGTCGATGAATCGAAATCGTAGCTTTCAGGCTTAGTTGGTTATTATCGGAGATTCGTTGAAGGATATTCTCGAATCGCTATTCCATTATCGCAATTTGACTTCGTAGAGATACAAAATTCGAATGGAGCAAGGAATGTGGGAAGAGCTTCAAGAACTCAAGAGGAGACTCATTTCAAAGACATGTTCACCCATGCCATCCCGGAAAAGCGAACGTGGTAGGCGACGAGTTGAGTAGAAGATCGTATATAAATCGAAAATGACGATATTGTCAATGACTAATTTCAGTATAATTTACAAATAATAGAGATGGAGATGAAAACTCTAGGTACCCACGTGATGATATACTGAGTATAATCGACTTTAGTTAAAGTCGCTTCCACCACCAATCCGAAATGATGCATATGAAGAAGAAAGTACAAGAAGGAGCTATTCCTAAGCGAGAATTGATGAAGAAGGAATACTTGAGTCCACTCTAGACTTTGTGTTCCTAACGACTACGATTTGAAGTACAAGATTATGATGGAGGCACACAATACACCATTTGCAATCCATCTGGAAGTACTAAAATGTATCGTGATCTTCTACATACATTTTGGTGGAATAATATGAAGAGAGATTGCAAAGTTTATCTCAATGTGTTTTAACTTGTCAACGTGTAAAGGCGAAGCATCTAGTACCTAAGGGTCCGTTTGCAACCACTTGAGATTCGGAATGGAAGTGGGAACACATTACCATGGATTTCATTCACGGGTCTTCCTACGGTTTCTCAAGGCATCAATGCTATTTGGGTTATTGTTGATAGATTAACCAAGTCTGCTCATTTCTTGCCGATCGGAGACTTATTCCTTGAGCGTCTTGCTAGTATGTGCGTGAATGAGATTGTGAGGTTGCATGGCATGCTGTATCCATAGTTTCTGGATAGTGACCCAAGATTCACTTCATGATTTTGGGTTAGAAAGCTATGGGCACGAATTTACGATTCGGTTTGGCATACCATCCTCAAACCGGATGGGCAATCGATCAAAGGACTACTCAAACTCTTGAAGATATATTAAAACTACGTGTCCTAGATTTCAAAGGAAGTTGGGATAAGTACTTGCCATTGGTGGAATTCTCATACAACAATAGTTATTAAACAAATATAGGCATGGTTCCATTCAAGCATTATATGGACAAAAATGTCGTTCTCCAATATGTTGGGATGAGGTGGGTGGGTGAAGCAACATTGTTGGGACCCGAAGTTAAATCACGTATGACTAATGATTCGACAACGATATACAAAGCGGCACAAGATCGACAAAAAGAGTTATCGCGGATCTTCATCGAAAGGATGTGGAATTTAATGTGGGGGATCATGTATTGTTGCGAGTTGCTCCATGGAAGGGAGTTACAAGATTTGGGAAGAGAGGAAAGCTCAAATCCACGATTTATTGGTCCATTTCAAATTCTTGACCGAGTAGGAAATGTAGCCTATAGACTTGCATTACCTCCAAGTATGTCTCGTGTTCATAATGTGTTTCACATATCTGTACTTTGTAAATATGTGAAAGACCCGAACCACGTTATAGAGTTAGAACCAGGACGAGATAGCCAAGACTTAACGTATGAGGAGGTACACACAAGATTTTGGATAGGAAGGAGCATGTCCCACGCTATGAAAAGGTCATACCACAAGTTAAAGTTTTGTGGAGGAATCATCTTATAGAAATGACACGGGAATTGGAAACGAAATGAAAGCGAGGTATCCTCACCTTTTCAAACACAGTGTACGTCACGTCAATTTCGAGGAGGACGAAATTTCATAAGGAGGGGGAGGTTGTAAGACCCAAAATTTTTTAAATAAAAGGAATTTTCTTTATTTATTATTTTGAAATAGTAAGGGTTGATTTGATTAATGTGGATAGTTAAGGGTTAAATACGCAAATATTTTAAAATAAGCAGTGGTTATAAAATATTCATTTTTGTTAGGGAATATTCGTTTGGTCGTGGAATATTCGTCTTCGTCGGGGAATATTCGTTTGGTCGTGGAATATTAAATGCTTCGTCGAGAATATTCGTAAGACGGTAGACCATGTGTGGGCCCCATAACGGAAAGCGATTGGATGAGGAAAACGACAAAGTTTGGGTGGTTATAAATAACGGCGTAGTTATTCTGAATTAAGATCGTTGGAATACCCGTGGTTAAAATACGATGTCTGCGTGGTTGCACAAAGAAGCACTACGGTATTGCATGATTATTGTTGAATTATTGATCCTTACGTAAGATGGCACTACTTCAATAATTTTCACAAGTGATTCTTTCAATATTTTATTTTATTGATTCAATAATTCTTTGCGTTGATATTTTATATTATTGTTGTTCAATAATTGTCATCGCACGAAGATTTCCATTATCGGATCAATAATTCATATTATTTGAATAATATTATTAGATAACATTATTGGCAATGTCTAGAAAGTTACATCTAAGGAGAGGTTTGGTCACCTAATCAAGGCGCCCGAAGAGAGAGATCCTTATTGGAAAGCCCTCTTTCCAGAATGACTGGTTGTCATAAATGTGATTACGTAATATTATTTGTGAATAATTAATTATTGATTCATATGATAAGGAAATATTTATTTTATATGAATATAAATGATGGATTTATTTATGTGGTTATTAATGAAGGAATTAATGTTGAGGTGTTTTATCGATTTTATCTGGATTGGAGGTGTTAAAAATCAAATCGGGGTTTTGAGATATATTATGGGGGTTATAATTTTTAATCCGACCGTTGGATTGTGGTAATTTTGGGTATGTTATACATACATAAGTTGAGTATATGTCCACAAATTTTGAACCGTTAAAAATGAACGAATGATTTGTTGTGAATTTTAAGAGGTGTCGATTCTGAAAGTAGGGTTATAATTGATTTTGGTGGAAAATTCTAGAATTGAGTGGGCCCCACTTGTGGTTGGTGAAGAAATGTGCTGAATTTTATTTCAAATGTGGTGGTGGCAATAGTAGCGAGTAAAGCCATCGGTAAAGCAGTCAAGTCCGCTTTGGCGGGCTAACATTTTCCTATAAATAGAGGCTAAGTTAGAATTGAAAATCACACCGAAACAAAGTTTTCTCTCTTTCTCTCTATATTATAGGCGTATTTTGTGAGTATTTAGATACTTTGAGAGTTCTTTGCTCAATCTAAGTTTCATTCAAAGATCACTTGACCTTTCCTTCCAAATCTTGATTCTTTGAGGTAAGGGATATTATTTTTTTAGTAATGATATTATTTCTTGATATATCATTATCTTTGAAATGTTGATCTGAAGTTTTATCAAATTTGGAACTTTTTCATGTCGGGGTTACTTATTCATGAGTTACTATTCATGAGTTACTATTCATGAGTTACTATTCACGAGTTATATTCACGAGTACTATTAATGAAGCGCGTGAAAATGTTTTTTGTGGAATTTCTATCTTTTGGTGTCGGAGTTACTATTCACGATATCGGCCTTATTCACGATATCTGACACTATTCACGATACTCACGGCACTATTCACGAATCTGACACTTATTCAACGAAAAATGAAAATTTTTCTTTTAAATAAAAATATCTATTTTGGATACTAGCTTTTATTGTATCCATGTTTTGATCATTCTTGAATTTTACACCACTATGATTATTTTTGAGGTATTGTTGGACATGGATAAAACAAAGTACGAATCCTTAATCCTTAATCCTTGTCATTTTGTTTCACTGGATTCGTTCTTTAAAAATATTTTTCATCATCCTCAGTCTTAAATGATGATATTATTGAATATCTTTGGCCTGTAGTGCAAAGATGAATGATTTCTCAAGAATATCTTTGGCACAGTAGTGCAAAGATGAGCGGTGTTTAAATGAACATGACCGATCGATGAATATCTTTGGCCTTTAGTGCAAAGATGAGCAGTGTTGAGATGAACATATGATGGATTGATGAATATCTTTGGCTCAGTAGGTGCAAAGATGAATATTTGATTTGAGATGAAAATTGATTGATGTTACAGGGATAAAATATTGATGATGGACCGTTAAATTCATAGATTATAGTAGATTTCATTCTCTACGTAACTCTTCTATGAATTATTATTTCATTTTGCGAATATTGATCCGAAACTTGTTGTCTATTGTATTCTATCGATTTTTCCTGTTGGAGACTAACGATAATTTTTGTATATTATCTTAGTCATAGTATTCTTCTTCGGGCTAGTTGAGCTCACCCTTTTCCTTGTTGTTCCATTTTTCTTCTCGGGAGGCGAGAATGTAAAAGTAGTACTAGTCGGGGTATGGAATGAAGGTTCTAGAGAGAGTTGTTTAGTAGTCCTCACCATTATTGTAAAATAATGTATCAATAAATGTGATGAGGATTTATTTGAGTATAAATATTATCTAGAAGATAATATTTGTATTTAAACTCACAGCTTTATTGTTGTGATAATAAAGTTGTAGTTGTTTCTGTACCATGTATTTGGCGACTCAGAATGGGTTGGATGGAATGGACCTATTTTGGGGGCGTCACAAAGTGATTGTTATTTACCTTGGCCAAATAACTCATTCCTTCGTCGAGAAGATTTCCGTCCGTATGATCATCATCGAACCGGTGGTCGCCAAGATTAGTCTTGAACGAAAGCTCAAGAGGTCAAAAGGAAAGTTGGCATTGAACCTGGGCCACAGGGTCGGAGATCCCACAGCCTCGGCATGATAACTTTGACCTGAAGGACCGGGCCGTTCGGGAGAGGGTCTCGGCCTTTCAGGAGAGAGAATGGGCTGTTTCGGAGGTATAGGTCCGCATGAATAGTTTCAAGATTCTGGGATTTGTTTGGAGTGGGTTCTTTGGGTGTTGAAACAGAGGCGGAACTTGGATGGCTATCAGGGGTACGTTTCCTCTTCCTGGATAACGTCGGAATCCCTTCGTCCTGGTCACCGTCCTCTTCTCTGTATTTCTACAGGGGGCACGAAGGGTGGAATGACCGAAGACTGAGGAACCCCGAGCTCTTCTTGCGATTAAAGGGGTTATTTTTGTTTTTAATTTTTTGATCCTAAGTATATTTCTTCGATCAGGACGATCAAGTAAACCGCCTGATCGAGGAATGGTTTTGGAGGTTGGTTTATTTTTAAAGTGCGGGTTGGGAGGAGTTACAAGAGGGTGACACAGGTTTCTCGTAGCTCTCTCTTACCGAGGGTGAAGGGTCTCTTCGGTATGAGAACCTCTTGACCTCTGTTTCTTCTGTTTGAAATTCATCCGTATGAATTTACGGTGTTGATCTACTTGGTAGCTTCTATTGGTGTAGCCTCAATTGCTTCAAGACTTCCCAGACATTAAGAAATCTTGAACTCCTTTATTTCTAAGGAGCTCGATGCGATCAAAGATCTTGCATAAATCAAACAGTTTCTATGTTAAAATTATATATCATAAAATATTTTCAAAAGGTATACATATATGAAATAAGCTGGTACTTACACTTATGGTCATATAACCATGCTTGCTTCGAGAGGAGTCCGTATTTCCATTCTTCTTTCGGGAAGTTGTCAAATAACTCCATCATTTCCACTTCCCATTCTTCAGAAACGTCTCCAAAGTCAGCAGATATTTTTTCGTCAGTTGCCCAGTTCGGCAAAGAAGAAATCTCTGGGCCTTTGACGAAAAACCACTTCTCGTGCCATCCCCTATTGCTCGAAGGGGTGTTCACCAGCGAACGTCTATCGAATTTTTCTCCAGACTTCGGAGAATGTTTGCTGAGGGCCTTGAACCCCTTCTCCCTGGATTGTACTATCTTGTATACAGTGAAGAAGAAGTCCAGGGAGGGCTCGACGCCCAATTCATGACAGAATGCCACGAAGGCCAGAATGTGGATGTAGGAGTTTGGCACCAGTTGTGAAAATCCCACACCCAAGAACCCCAGTAGGGTCACTATAAAGACGTGAAGGGGGAAACGAACCCCCTTCTCCAGTAAAGGTCACCGGACGGACTGTCCATCATCCTTGATAGTTGATACATCTTCTCACCAGGAACGGGGTACCTGGACCGCATGGGTATCCGGAATGTGGAACCGAGTTCAACCCTCTTTAGTTCAGCCTCAGTTATGATAGAAGGAGTGTTGGCATGCGAGAATCGCTCCGTACTCCTGTAGTATTCGGAGGGGGTTTTTTGGGTTTTCATTTGGGATTCGTGCTTGAAATCCCCTCATGAAGATTAGGGTTTGGTGGAACCACATGAATGGGTGTTACAAGTATGGGAACTCCGCTTCGGGGTTGTGGGAAGCCATTTGTGACGATTTGCGAGAGAGAGATCGAGAAAGTTTAGAAGCGCTCGAATTTCAAATGAGCAATAAAAGCACAAATTTGGTAAAGTTGTCTTTTATATCGATTGATTTACGGTGTTCAAGACGGGTGCATTAAATGCTAGTAATAATTTGGAATTTGAATGGGAAGCGTCCGGTTTCGGGTCCGGGTATTTAATGGATAGAACCTTTCTGATTTGGGCCCTTAAATTCCTTTCATTTCATTTTGTGAGCGATAAATGGGTACGTTTTTAATTACATCTTGTTATTTATTGATTCTCAGTAAAATATCATGGATTGTTTATAGTTTTTATTAAACATTCTGTTCAACAAAAACTAGGGGCAATGTTGGGTCGCGATATTTTATCTCTTTTTAAATAGGTGTGTATAATGTTGGGTCATGATATTTTATCTCTTTGGGCCGGGTGTATTGGGCTTATTCTTTTAATTATTCTATTGAGCCTTTATTATTTGAACTATGAAAGTCATTAAGCCCAGACCTTATATTATTTTCATTTCAACCTGTAAGACCGGGTCGGGTCAGTGGATCAATCCTTTGGATATTTTAATATCTATATCTTTGACTTGTAATGATGAAAAAGTATGACGGTTGACTAAGGGACCTGCCATGCATTAATGTGGATGGGATCATAACCTATTTCGGTAGTAATAAAGATGACCAAAGGCGTGGATAAACTACATGCGATCAGCGGACCCATGAGGAAAAGGGGGGTGTGTCAGGTAGTAGTGGGTGGCACAGTAATTCAGGCAAAGAGGGTATAACTTAGCAAGGAAGTCTTCACCAAGAGGTATGTTCTCATACACTTCATCATTCAGAATCACATACACACAGAGAATTATCATTTTCTCTTTATCTCTATACACTTAAGCGATATAGCCCGTTTATATAAACCTTGTGAACTCATATACTGACTCTCACGCCTGAGCTATCCCCCGACGGAACCGCCGTCAAGCTTGTGGTGTTTATTGTGTTTACGTTGCAGGATCAGGACGTTTTGTGTGATTGGGACGTGACAAAAGATCTTGGCGTTAACAATACCCATAAACACACCATTCTAATCTTCAGCCATTTGGGTGATTAGGTCTTTATCTTCTTCCATGCTTATATTTTCAATTTTCATTTGTGTGTACATTATTAAGTATTAATTAATATTTCATCTCCACATCTTTGTATTTTTGAAAATTGGTTCAAAGTTTATATATATATACATACACACACATGCACAAATATTACATAAAAGTTGACCCCCATACATTAACATGTTTACATTGTTTCCTACTCACACAACACACACCATGAAACACATTAAATAATGATGACTGTTTCTATATCTAACCAAGTACTAGACCATTTCAACCTGAGAATTGAATGGAATCTAATACAGCTTTGAAAACACCCAAAAATATTACAAAAATGGAGTCCCTTACATAAATGTTCCGTTTCGCTTCATGGAAGAAAAGAAACATTTGTGATCGGATTTTGATTCCAAGCAGTTTGAAATGGGGAGTCTGGGCATGCAGTTTATAGAAAAGAGTTGCATTGATACAGCAAAGAGTTGCATTTCGAATGACCTTTATACAAATATTATTTAATTGCAACTCTCAACTATATATTCAAATGCAACTTATTTCTGTAGCACTGTGCTAATGGACTGTCCAATTTGAACTATCTGAAATCCAAATCGTTTTCCATCATTCACTTCATTTTTCATAAGCAGAAACTCAAAAGGATATAATTAGTTAGGGTGCAAAAGGAAAAAGGAAAAAGGCCAAAAAGAGAAGAAGAAGAAGAAGAAGAAGAAGAAGAAGCAGCAGCAGCATGAAGCTACCATTTGTATATCAATATTTGTTTGCTTTCTTCTTTTCTTCGGATTCAAGAAGCTCCTCCAAAACACTATCATCCAAATATTCAAACTCAATAACTTGTCTCTCTTTCTCATTTGATGAACTACCTTTAGCAACATTAGAAGAAGATGATGAATATGATGATGGTGGATAAGGACAATCTGCCAATTGAGAATAATACTCATTAGGGAAATTTAAAATAGCAAGATGACCCCTTAAGCTAAATGCCGCTTTATCATAAGCCCTAGCGGCCTCCTCCGCCGTTTCAAATGTTCCGAGCCACAGCCGCTGCCCGTTCCGAGATGGATCCCGTATCTCCGCCGCATACTTCCCCCACGGCCTCCGTCGAACGCCCCGGTGCCGAACCTCTTCCTTTCCTTTCCCTTCCTTATTTTGCATGTCTTTTCCTTTAGAAGTATTTTCCATGCTTTGTTTTAACGTTGCTTTTGATTTCAAATTTGGTGCCATAAATTTAAGAGACTCTTATTTGTTGACTACAAACACATATATATATATATAGATAGGAGTAAGCAAAGGTGGCTAAGAGACATGAATAATTTTATGTATCTTGTAACAAGCATGTCATTTTCCCGAAGTTTCTATATTGTTGTATCAAAATAAAATTTGGATTGAATTCGTGATATTCAAAAGAACTTTTGAAATTTGAACCCCTTTTTACTGTTCGAGGGTAAAGATTGTAACTTTAACTCAAAGTATTACTCTTATCGTTTTAAATTATAAGATTATTGTTAACATTTTAAAATTAACTAAAGATATTTTCAAACACAAAATTAACATGAATTTATATACTTTTAGTCCATACACGAATACGGTAAATTATCTCAAAAATACTATTCTTTGTAAGATTTATTTTTTATAATGTTTAATAAATCATCTCAATTTTAAATTTAAAAATATTTTAAATTGATTTTAAAAGTCAATCATAATCTTATAATTTGGAAATGAGGAATTAGTTAAATCTAGATTGTACTACTTATTTTTAAGTATTGGATTCTATGTGGTGGAGCATCCATCGGATACCCATATCATAGAGATTAAGATATATAATGACCCCACTAATTTTGGATTAGATTAGTATCAGATTTTTTTTTCTTTTCTAAAACTGATTATATAATTTGTATGTAGGTCAGAATAGGTACGATGACAAAAAATATAGGAAATTGATATTTCTACAAAAAAATCTTATAGTTCTACAAGTCTTCTCTCATATGAATAATAAATGAAACTTGAATAACACCTTGTACAAATATCAAAATTCTCATGAAAATAACAATTCCCAAAAAATATTCTTGGAGTGAAGTCTTGATGTGTGATCAAATTCATGAAATCTTCCTAAGATACACCTGAGAAATAATGGCCAATGTTGCTTTGGTATTTTTACTTAGTTTTGGACTTTGCACGCATATATACTATATAAAAAGAAATTAAAATCACCACGTACGCTGCGATTTGATTCTTGGGATTTTTGATTGATTGAATTTACATTTTATTCTCATAATTATGGACAGACTTAGAATATTATTGAAAACATATTACCTTAATCAAAATTCATTGGAAGGCTTCTTATGAATTACAGTCTATGTAATACATAGAAGTTTGGATCATGGAGGAGGGCTTACAGCAATGGTCTCCATTTTCTATAGATCCATCTTTAAAAATTTGAGCGTCTCATTTTAAAAGTAAAAAAATATTTAAACAAAAGTAACTTTAATCAGCGCCCAAGATAACAATTTGTTCAAATATAATGAATATGATCATGAAATCATACTCATTTTAAAACATTAATGTACTTGGTCATTAAGCCATTACAATATTGTTAAAGGTGCTGTCATGCTGATATTTGCAAAAACATATTTTAATGTCTGTTGTGCGAATATGCATTCAGTGACTTTGACACGTATCTCAACAACATTTATTGATATTATGGTAGAAATATAAATTAAAAACTCACCAACTAAATGGAATAATATGTACACTTGGTGTATAAATAAACTGAGTCGAGAAATAAGATTTGAATGAGACTCATTAACTATCGAGTTGAGCATGATTTCGAATCGTGTCTGAATAGTTTAAATTTTTCGAACGAATATGATTCAAGTATCTATATATAAAAACTTGTAATTTGAAGATTTTCGAGTTATTTATCAAATTTTAAAATTTACTCATATTTAAATTATTTATATTTTAAATTAAATTCGAATCAGACTTTTATTTGAGTGGATAAGAATATTAAATTATAATTTTATGTACATTTGCAAATATTGCTCACCTCCATAAATTTTCCGTACGCTGTATTTAATCGTAGGGTGAAATTAACAATAGTTTCATTCACCAGTCCATGCCAATATGCCATGACCATATTTGATCTTCCTATCCAATTTTTGTCACGTGTTTCGAATAGTGAATATAAAATTCATATGCCAAGTCAGGAGTAGTCTGGTTGTAGACCAGCATGCACGTGTTTTGTATACTTTTTCCCCTTGACCAGTTGACCTAATCAAAGAAACCTGAATTGTTTCAGATTAACATGAAAATTTGACATGCCTATATTTAAATTTTATTTATATATATTTTGACCCACCATTAGAGATCAAAATTAAATAATTAAAGTTTAAATACATTCATATTTAATTTTTATGTCCACATAAATTTTTTTGAAGAAAGCTAGATATATATTATATGCCATTGGTCGGCAAGAATTCAAAGAATCTGCATGAATGGAAAGAATCCAGAATGCTCTAGTAACTAAATTACTATAGGCTGCGCGGGAGATATCCATGCATGCACCTTAGTTAATCTCAAGATTTTTTTTAATAAAATCTTAGAGAATGTAAATTTTTATTTAGATATATATAGATTGTAATTAAAACACCATTATTATATCCTATAAAATAAGTATATTTTTCTGGACGATATCCATACATGCACCTTAGGTCTTGCTGGGAGTGGTTAACATGAAGTGAACTTCATGGTAAGTTATTTTCATCTTAATCTGATCTTGTACACGCGGCGGGAGGTGATCTTTTCGCCTCTGCGTATCCAAGATCAGATTATTGCCATTCGTGAAGTGAACTTACTATGAAGTTCACTTCATGTTAACCGTATCCGGTCTTGCTGTATGCTATCAAAGAACAATTTTTTTTTTACATATATTCATATACTTTTTATATTCTTTGCATCAAATCGGTACACTTGAATTTATTTTAAAAATCTAAGAACGAATAATTTTAACCCTACGAAATATATATGTTAGATACGGCCACTAAGGTATCTTCCATTTTTTACTATCAATAATAACAGAAGGACTTATAAATGAAGTAGCTTATTACTGCCTTCCCGAAAAAGTCATGGTCTTTTCTTTACAACTGCAAGTTGTCACTCTATTGTCAAGGGGTATATATATATATATATATATATATATATATATATATATATGCATGACGAAAGCATTGCAATGGCAGCACACAGAATTCTGAAACACATTGTTTTACATATTCATGCATTCAATCTTCAGGTATTGATGAGCTCTGAATCTAAATTATTTTTGTTCAACATCCACGCGCGGCAGTTGACATCACCATCCATATATAGAAAGCAGCCACAAACTCTGCTTTGTTAAGACAGTTGATAATTCTAGAGTAATATTTATATTGTTATAATAAATGACACTTATATCGCACTTATTACTTTAATAATATAAATATTATATGAAATTTAATTATGTAATTTTGTTTACCCTCATCCTAACTTTCTATCTACAAAAATTATGCAATTTTGTTTTCTTCTAATTTTGTCGTCATATCTTTACCCTGGTCCCAGTGGCGAAGTCAGGATTGGTTCGCAGTGGGGTCAATAATTAGAGTATCAGACAATAAATTAAAATTGATAATTATAGTAACAAAAAACGACTCAAATATCTAACCACAAAATATAATATGTCATTGTTGTAGTCATCAAACTTATCCATAAAAAATAACTAGTAGAATTAGAATATAATAATTACAATTGCCTTCTGCGTGTTTTCATTCGTTGAAATCGTTGCATAATACTTTCATTGTCAATGTAATCAAATACATTCTTCTCGATGTACGTGAGGTCAAAAATGTGTTAAAAATGCCCGACTGTGCTTTGTATCAAATTTTTTTTAACTGGGATCAAAAAACACATTTTTAACATAGCTTCGCCACTGCATGGTCCTAACTTTCCATCTAAACAAATTAATGTCATATCTAATGGTCTGACAAAATATGGTTATGGATTGATTTTAGTTTAAAATTTTGGTTATGATTCTATTTAAAAATTAAAATCACATTACCTATTTTTATTATGGGTTGAGTGAATTGAAACCATATAGTTATGAGTCAAATATAGATAAACTCATATTTTAAATTTTAAACTTATCATTATTATGATCTAATTAAATAAATTATTTATGATATTTAATTCCTATATTCTTTCACCTTCCATTTCTAATATTTTATGCATTCTTCTTTCTCTAAAATTTTTTATTTTAGATTTTCTCTCAAAAAAAAATTTCTGCGGCTGCTTTCACCCAATCCCTTGAGCTCATTTCCCCATAAAAAAATATAACTACCATACAAATTTATAATAATTAAACATATATTATCCAAATTTATAAATTTATTAAAATTTGAAATTATATCAAATCACATGATCAATTGTATTAATAATATATGTAATTTTTTTAAAACATAATAACTGTAAAATTAGTTGAAAAATTATAGTAAATTCATTACTAACTAATTGTCATAACAAAAATAAAACTTATTAGAGCTTAAGTTTCATATTTCTATTCGGATTAAAATTTCAAGTAAATTTTGTCAATATAAAATTAATATAAATTTATTAAACTTAAATAAAATTAAAATAATTATTTTTCATAAAAGCATAACTAAATAAAATACACTCTATTCAAATGTTATCAAGTAACCTATAACATATAATTCAATATTTTAATATTTAAATAAATATTTAATAATTATAATTATTTTCTCAAAATTTTAATTATTATTTATCTATTTAATAATATAATAAATCATTATCTTCAATCAATTTATATTTATTTCAAATTTTAAAAAGAAAAAGAAAATAGTACAAGTAGCTCACCGTTCAGTTGGTTTTTAATTTCTTTATTTATTATGATTAAATAAAAAACTTAAGAAAAACGGCTAATGTGTCACCCCCAAAACAGGTATACATCACCCATCTTGAGTCGCCTGATACAAGGTACTGAATACAAATACAACTTAATTATACAACAGTCGTGTGAAATACGATAAAACATAGGCTGTGAGTTTTAATACAAATATTGTCATCTAGACAATATCCACACTCAATGGAGTCCTCATTACATTTATTATCACACTATTTTACAGAATAGTGAGGACTACTAATGCACCATCTAGGACCATCACTCTGTTTTCCGACTAGTCCCAGCTACGTTCTCATTTCTTGAAGAGAACAGTGAAAGAAAGGGTGAGCTCAACTAGCCCAGTAAGAAATATTATGACTAAGATAATGCAGAATAAATTATCAATAGCCTTCAACAGTATAACAACTGATAGAATATAATAGACAACAAATTTTAGATCAAAAACTGCAGTAGAATAAGCAATCCATTAGAAGAGTCAAGTAAAATATAAAATCTACTGTCTTCTATGATTTAAAAAAATTTTCATCAACTTTATCACTGAGACTCAGCTTAATAAATAAAATCGAATCATCCTCGCTCCACGACCAAGGATATTCATATAATCATCAATGGTCATGACTATACCGAAGAATAATCCTCGGTCATAATCATACCAACAACCGTCCACCAATGAACTACAGGCCAATGAGGACTTTTACCACATCATTCGTCACATTACTAAATGATTATTATACCGAATAATCCTCGGTCATAATCATACCAAGTCCATCTATGCACGTAAGCCAAAGATGACTTTCAACATAATATAAGCATGAGGTTGATGACAATTGAATAAAACAGTTCAAGAATAAATTTTAAAGATTTATAAGTTAATTTATCCTCGAACTCAATAACGTCCAAATTGTCAACACGACATCTTTAAGTGCAAGAAAATTCAAGAATGCTTAGAAGAATATTTCCATGAAAAGATCTTTGGATGAAGCGCAAATATCAAGGATATTCCACTAATTTCATGGAGTATAGAAGCCAAAGCTTTAACCAACTGAGTATAATATAATATAACGAAACTGCAAATGGATTTTTACCCGCCATACGGTAATCCACGTATACAGATCATTTTCACAATTTAATAAGGAATGAATACACAGGATCATTCACCATGCATGTGGTAATCCACAAGGCAAAGTTATTCCAATGTAATAATAAAGATTGGAATAACGATTCACCATTCACCATGCGATGCGATCAAACCGCCAAACATTATTCTCAATGAATAATAAATAATGGAACCAGTCCCAGCGTAAAACGCATAGGCGTGATATTCCGGCGAATAGTAAATAATGGAACTGTGTCCCAAGTAAATTGAAAGACGGATATTCCAGATGAATAATAAAGAAATGAGAATATTAGAATAATTTCACCATGTATGCGGTACTTGGCGTAAACACGTTATTCAACGTAATAATAAGAATGGAATAATGTAAGAATTTCACCAAGTATAGGGTATCCCACGTATACAGGTTATTCCAACAGAATAATAAAGAATGGAATAACAGAAGTTCTCTTTATGAATGAGAAAGAAAGAATACCCCTTATGAGTACAACAAATAATATTCCCTACCTTAGAAAAATTGAATCTTCAAGTAAAGGAAGTATGTAGAATATTTTTCTTCTTTCTCTATATTGTTTCTCTCTAGAGTTTCAAAGAATTAAGTAAGAAATAATGAAGGAATGAGCTTCTATTTATAGGAGAATAGACTGAATAGTAACTAATTCATGAACGGTCCAGATTGATTTACTTTTAAACGGGCGGTCCATATTGGTTTACTATTAAAACTTAAAGCAACGGTCCATACTGATTTACTATTAAAACTTTAAACCAACGATCCATATTGATTTACTATTATAACTTTCTACCAGCGGTCCATATTGATTTACTATTATATCTTCAACCAACGGTCTGAAAAATTAGCAAATCTCCTCATGGAATAATATTGTACCCAAAAATGATTTGGACCAAAAAGAAATATATCCTACGGGTGAATAGTACCCCGTGAATAGTAATTTGTGAATAGTACTCTGACACAAAAAGTTCTCCGAATACCCGATTGAACAATATAACCTCCAGACATCAATTATTATCGAAATAAATGACAATTTTCATTAACACAAATAATTCCAACACAATGGAACTATAAAATACATCTTTAATCAACACGAACTTATTCATCATTAATATTATAATTCATAATATTTAACAACCGTGTCGTTCCTGGGAAGAGGGGCTTTTCGATAAGGATTTCTCCTTATTGGGCCGCAATTAGGTGACCAAACCTCTCCTCGATGTAACTTCTAGACATTGTCAATATTGCAAATAATAATATGAATAACTTTATCGTCTCAATTATTGATTTAATAATATAACATATTATGTAGATGATACCGTAATAATAATTGAATCAATAATATGAGAGATATGATCAAAGCATTATCGTAGCAATAATTGAGTATAACTAAGTGACTTCTCACATAAGCATCAATAATCAATACCGTGTGCTACTATGAAACCACGCCAGACATCGTTCTTTTTACTAATGGGTAGTTCAACGGTTTTAACGAAGAAAACTTACCGCTATTATTTTAGAAAGATAATTTTGTCGTTTTCTAAC
The DNA here is from genome assembly GCA_020205615.1 of Panax quinquefolius. NCBI lineage: Eukaryota > Viridiplantae > Streptophyta > Magnoliopsida > Apiales > Araliaceae > Panax > Panax quinquefolius. The sequence continues at coordinate 114,964,680 of CM035171.1, read as the reverse complement.
TACGACAATACTTTTCGCTAGGGGTCCACTAATGATTGTCTTGCCGCATACATATTCCCTGTTAAAACGAATATTCCCCGACCACTCGAATATTATATAACCACTTGCTTACTTTACAAAATTTGTAAATACTACCCACAACTATAACATTATATCAAATCCACGCCATAATATTTAAAAAAATTATTTTGAGAAAATTAAATATTTATTCATAAAATCTGAGGTATCACAATCTCCCCTCCTTATGGAATTTTGCCCTCGAAATTTATGTACGTACCTGGTATGCTGAAGAGGTGAGGGTATCTTGACTTCATTTCAGATTCTAACTCTTGAGGTATAACCTTTGAGTGTTGAATACGATCCTTCTTATCCAAAATTTTAACACGTACTCCTCATACGTTAAATCTTCTGCTATCTCGTCTAGTTTTAATTCAATAATGTGGTTCAGGTCGTCCACATATTTACGTAACATCGATACGTGAAAAACGTTATGAACACGCGACATACTTGGCGGTAAAATGAGTCTATAGGCCACAGTTCCTACTCGATCCAGGATTTCAAATGGGTCAATAAAATCGAGGGTTGAGATTTCCTCTCTTCATCGATTCTTGTTTCTAGAATAACGCCCTCTTGAACCTTCTTCTTCACATTCATCAGCTCTGAGTATGTAGCTTGCACGGCTTTAACTTTATCGATTAAAGTCGATTCTACTCGTATATTCGTTATCTTCACGGGGGTTCGTATATTCGAACTTGTAAATGCATACGGTCTTCTACTCAACGCGTCAGCTACCACGTTCGTTTTTTCACGATGGTATTGAATGATATGATCGTAATCTTCAACAGCTCGAGCCAATGTCTTTGGCACATTATACAATCGTTTTAGATAAAGAAATATTTGAGGGTTTTAGAAATGGGTTTTGTACTGGGGTCAATACAAAATTCGATTTTACGCTCTAGGGGTAGACTAAGAAGTCTTCAAGAATACGTTAGGAAATTTATTAACAATAGAAATATCATTCAAAACTGTGACCCTCATCCAAGACTTGGATAGTACGTCACATTGATGCCTATCAACTTGCCATCGTCATTCACGACGTCGCCTACAGAAAGTCTGGCTTCGGTGCATTTCACACAAGGAAGTCAACAACGAAAGGACCAGTGCTCTTTACTTATGGCTTGATATGACAATGATTGACTTTTGTGGTTTGGTTGCTTGAATTCGCATAACAGGTTGGTTAGGAATATGAAAGCTAACAACCTTACGAAAAGCATGATGAGTAGTTAACCAATCGATTCCTAAAATCGCATCAAAGGCAAGTATTTTCAAAGAGATACGATCAACAGGTAACGTGAACGTGTCGATTTGAATTAAACAAGATTTATAAATAGTAGATGTAACGAAGGTTTCTACTATCGAAGTTTCAACCAATAAGTCAAAGTCTAATTTCTCCGAAGTCAAATTTAAATGTTGAGCGCAAGCAAGAGAGAGAAAAGAATAGGTAGAACCGGTATCTAATAAGATATAGACTTCGCAAGAATTTATAATTAACTAACCCGTGATAATTTTATTCAGGTTCCTCGTAAAAAAACGCTCTCTCTTAAAATATCGGCTTTGGCTTATTTGGGACATCCTTTGGCATTACTATCCCAGCTGGACTTGACTTTGGTGCACGACAAAATCGGGCTAGCTGACCTTCTTTTCCACAATTGTAACATGTTTTGGACTGCATCACGCAGTTTGGACTGATATGTCCCTCCCCTCCGCATTTGAAGCATACGACTGGCGGTCGTTCTCCTTCCTTAACAGGTCTTTGGTCTTTGTTGTCTTCCATCATTATTGAACCTTCTCCTCTTGAAATTTCCACTTCTATTATCTTAGCCATGATTACCACCGAAGTGGTTACCATTCTTGGCGTGATAATTTGCCCCACGATGGTTATCATTGTTCCGATGGCCGTTGCCACATGTACGATTATTATCGTGTTGTTGGTCGTTACCTTTTGGTTGTGCTAAATCATTATCGCGCTCCAATAACTGAGCCCTATTCACAACATCTGAATATAAACAAAGTTTGTGAGAAATGAGGTATTGACGTATATTGGGTTTCAAACCTCTTAGAAACATTCGCATCATTCGCTCCTCATTATCGACCAAATGGGATGCAAATCGGGATAACTCGGCAAACTTAGACTCGTACTGCGACACAGTCATATTGTTTTGTTCCAACTTGATAAGCTCCACCTCCTTCATGTGACGAATACTTTCGGGAAAGTACTTGTCGTTGAACAGCTCTAGGAATTTCTCCCAAGACATCTTGAGTGCGTCAGGCTGGGTACGTTAAACAGATTCCCACCAATAATCTGCTTCTTCACGCAACATAAAGGTGGCAAAGGGAACCTTTTGCTCCTCGGAACATCCCAAGACATCAAATATCTTGGTGATCTGCTTTAACCATGTCTTCGCCTTAAGTGGTTCTGACTTTCCCAAAAACTCCGGTGGTCCCAGCTCCTTGAACTGCTTAGCGGTGACCGACCGTGGGTTGTCATTGTTTCTACCTGCATTATGAACAGGAGTCTCTCTCGCCTGATGTTGCATGAATTGCATAAAGCCTCTGAACATCCCATCTTTCATCATTTCATCGGTGTTATTGTTTACCTAAGGATTATTGTCTTCCTGTTGCACATTATCCGGGATATTGATCGTTGGTGACTTAAAGGTCTCATGTGCTTCATTGTTATCCCAATATTTTTGAATGCCATTTTCAAATACTGCCACAAAATAAGGGTTAATTAACATATCACATATTATCCATACAAAATAAGGGTTAATTAACATGTCACATATTATCCATATACTCTGACCGACCAATTAAATACCAAATAAACTTAGGTAGGTCATACTGGCGAAGAAATTCCTCGTCTCTCCCCTCCTAGTTCTTCTCTCACATCTCAGCCAGGGATCATATCCCTAAGCTTTGATACCAACTGTGACGGCCCCAAAACAGGTATACATCACCCATCTTGAGTCGCCTTGATACAAGGTAATCAATACAAATACAACTTAATTATACAACAATGTGTGAAATACGACAAAACATAGGTCATGAGTTTTAATACAAATATTATCATCTAGACAATATCCACACTCAATGGAGTCCTCATTACATTTATTATCACACTATTTCACAGAATAGTGAGGACTACTAATGCACCATCTAGGACCATCACTCTGTTCCCCGACTAGTCCCAGCTACGTTCTCATTTCGTGAAGAGAACAATGAAAGAAAGGGTGAGCTCAACTAGTCCAGTAAGAAATATTATGACTAAGATAATGCAAAATAAATTATCAATAGCCTTCAACAGTATAACAACTGATAGAATATAATAGACAACAAGTTTTAGATCAAAAACTGCAGCAGAATAAACAATCCATTAGAAGAGTCAAGTAAAATATAAAATCTACTGTCTTCTATGATTTAAAAAGTTTTTCATCAACTTTATCGCTGAGACTCAGCTTAATAAATAAAATCGAATCATCCCTGCTCCACGGCCAAGGATATTCATATAATCATCAATGGTCATGACTATACCGAATAATCCCTGGTCATAATCATACCAACAACTGTCCACCAATGAACTACAGGCCAATGAGGACTTTTACCACATCATTCGTCATATTACGGTCATGATTATACCGAATAATCCCTATTCATAATCATACCAAGTCCATCTATGCACATAAGCCAAAGATGACTTTCAACATAATATAAGCATGAGGTTGATGACAATTCAATAAAACAGGTTCAAGAATAAATTTTAAAGATTTATAAGTTAATTTATCCCCGAACTCAATAACGTCCCAAATTGTCAACATGATATCGCTTTGTCTTTGTAAAATTCAAGAATGCTCGGAAGAATATTTCCATGAAAAGATATCTTTGGATGAAGCGCAAATATCAAGGATATTCCACTAATTTCATGGAGTATAGAAGCCAAAGCTTTAACCAACCGAGTATAATATAATATGCGAAAAGCTATGAATGGATTTTTACCTACCGTAGATGCGAAAATCCACGATATCTGATCATTTTCACAATTTAATAAGGAATGAATACACAGATCATTCACCATGCATGTGGTAATCCACATGTACATGTTATTCAAATGAATAATAAAGAATGGAATAATGTAAGGATTCACCATGCGTGCGATAGATCGCACCAAATGATTATTCCCAATGTAATAATAAATAAGGAACTAGTCCCACAGAAACGCACGTATAGATATTATTCCACATAATATTAAATAATGGAACCGTGTCCCGTAAGCATTACATGCGGTGATATTCAAGCGAATAATAATAAATAATGGAACCAGTCAAAGCGTAAATGCACAGATTGGATATTCCGGCGAATAATAAAAAGAACGGAATATTAGAAGAATTTCACCACGTATGTAATACTTAGATAAACAAAGTTATTCCAATGTAATAATAAGAATGGAATAATGAAGAATATCACCAAGTATAGGGTATCCTCGTATACAAAAGTTATTCTAACGTAATAATAAAGAATGGAATAATGTAGTTCTCTTCATGAATAAGAAAGAAAGAATACCCCTTACGAGTACAACAAATAATATTCCCTACCTTAGAAAAACTGAATACTGAAGTAGTGAAGTAGCAGAATACTTTTCTTCTTTCTCTCTAGAGTTTCAGTGAATTCGTTAGAAATAATGAAGGAATGAACTTCTATTTATAGGAGAATAGACTGAATAGTAACTAATTCATGAACGGTCCAGATTGATTTACTTTTAAACGGACGGTCCATATTGGTTTACTATTAAAACTTAAAGCAACGATCCATACTGATTTACTATTAAAACTTTAAATCAGCGATCCATATTGATTTACTATTATAACTTTCCACCAGCGGTCCATATTGATTTACTATTATATCTTCAACCAACGGTCTGAAAAATTAGCACATCTCCTCATGGAATAATATTGTACCCAAAAATGATTTGGACCAAAAATAAATATATCCTGCGGGTGAATAGTACCTCGTGAATAGTAACTCGTGAATAGTAATCCGACACGAAAAGTGTCCCGAATACCCGATTGAACAATATAACATCCAGACATCAATTATTTTCGAAATAAATGTCAATTTCCATTAACATAAATAATTCCAACACAATGGAACTATAAAATACATCTTTAATCAACACGAACTTATTCATCATTAATATTATAATTCACAATATTTAACAACCAGGTTCTAAGACCCCAAATTATTAATAAATGAAATTTATTTTCCTCTATTTATTATTTTGAAGTAGTAAGGGTTGATTTGATTAATGTGGATAGCTATGGGTAAAATACGCAAATATTTTGAATAAACAAGTGTTTATAAAATATTCATTATCGTCGAGGGAATATTCGTTTGGTCGTGGAATATTCAAATGCTTGTCGGGGAATATTCATACGACGGCCTTGATCTTTTATGGGCCCCATAACGAAAAGCGATTGGATGAAGAAAAGCGACAAATATAAGTTGTTTATAAATAACTTGGCGTAGTTATTCTGAATTATCTTCGTTGGAATACCCGTGGATAAAACAAACTAATACGCGTTGTTGAACAAATAAGATAGCACGGTATTGCACCAATTATTGATTCTTACGTGAAGGCACTACTCAATAATTGTTACGATAATTACTATTCAATATTTTTATTTATTGATTCAATAATTCTTTGCATTGATATTTTATATTCCGTTGTTTTTGATAAATTGTCATTACACGTATTTTTCCATTATCGAAGCAATAATTCATATTATCCTAATAATATTATTAGAAAACATTATTGGCAATGTCTAGAAAGTTACATCTAAGGAGAGGTTTGGTGACCTAATTACATGTACCAAGAAGGAGAAATCTTTATTAGAAAGTCCCCTCTTTCCTGAGAACTACTGATTCTTAAGATCTTGTGATTCTGTAATATTATTTGTGAATAATTAATTATTAATTTATATGATGAGGAAAATATTAATTTTATGTGGATATAGATGGAGAAAATTTTTAAGTGACAATTGTTGAAAATTAATATTTTATCTTTTTCTGATAAAATAATTCATTTAAATATATTATTTTAATAATATATTAACGGTGATATTTTTATAATGAATGTGGGATATATAAGTACATGAGGATGAAGAGTATTTTTGTGGCATTAAATGTTTAACACATATTTTGTGTGTTGGTGGACACAATTATTGACCGAAATTTGATTATAGCCTGTAAAATTGCCCGTTTGTGGATTTCGGTCAATTTTTGTTTGGAATTTGGAAAACATTCCTTCTGTAAAGTTGTAGATAATGGAATTTCCTATAGAAAATCGCGAGTTTTGAATTTTTTTAATAAAAGAGCTATTTATTATGAATTATTTGAGTTCCGAAACTCCGAAATAATTGATTTTTGGAAGTTTTAATTATGTTTTTTAAGAAAAACGTTTTACAAATGTTGGTGGCCATCTTTAACATGTGCTTGGTGGCTGAAATCAGATTTCAAAGTGGGCGTAGGAATGTGTTTTGTAAATATTAATATTATATTAAATTTTCTGATTTGGTGTTCTAAGCATTTTCCTATAAATAGGGTGCTTAGGTTAGAATTGAAAATCACACCAGAAACTGAAGTTTTCTCTCTCTATATTATCGAGCGTATTCTTGTGAGTATTTTGAGTATACTTTGAGTATTGCTATACGGTTGCAAGTTCAAGTCATAGCCTATATCCTGTTTCAACTAGAAGTATCATGTTTTTGAGGTAAGGGATGTTATTTTCTTCTCAAATGATATTATTTCTTCAATATCATTATCTTAAAATATTGGTTGAAAATTTTATCAAATTTGAAACTTTTTCATGTCGGGTTACTATTCATGAGTTACTATTCACGAGTTACTATTCATGAGTTACTATTCACGAGTTACTTATTCACGAGTACTATTCACGATGCATGATGATGTTTTTGTGAAATTTTTATCTTTTGGTGTCGAGTTACTATTCATGTATCGGACTATTCACGATATCTGATCTTATTCACGAATACGACACTATTCAATAGAAAAATAAAATTTCTTCTTTTGTCCAAAATATCTACTATGGATACTAGCTTTGATTGTATCCATGTTTTGATCATTCTTGAATTTTACTCCACTCGATTACTTATGGAGTATTTTTGAACTTGGATTGTTTAAAATACTGAATCCTTAATATTTGTTCTTTTGTTTCAATTGGATTCGCTTTCCTTTAAAATATTTTTCATCATCCTCGGTCTAAATGATGATATTCTTGATATCTTTGGCCTATAGTGCAAAGATGAGCAGTGTTGAGATGAATATACCGATCGATTAATATCTTTGGCCCGTGTGCAAAAGATGAACAGTGTTTAGATGAACATGATCAATCGATGAATATCTTTGGCTCAGTAGTGCAAAGATGAATATTTGATTCCGATATATATTGATTGATGTTACAGGATAAAATATCGACGATGAACTTTTAAATTCATATATAGAAGATAGTAGTTTGCATTCTCTACTTAACTCTTCTAATGAATTGTTGTTTCACTTGCAGATTGTTGATTTAAAACCGGTTGTCTATTGTATTCTATTAGATTTTTCTGTTGAAGACTAACGATAATTTGTTGTATATTATCTTAGTCATAATATTCTTTACTTCGGGCTAGTTGAGCTCACCCTTTTCCTTGTTGTTCCATTTTTCTTCTCGGGAGGCGAGAATGTAATGAAAATACTTAGTCGGGTAATGGAATGAAGGTTCTAGAGAGAGTTGTTTAGTAGTCCTCACCATTTTTGTAAAATAATGTATCAATAATTATGATGGAGATTTATTTGCGTGTAGATATTGTCTAGATGGTAATATCTGTATTTAAACTCACAGTTTATATGTTGTAATAATAAAGTTGTAGTTATTTCTGTACCATGTATTTGGCGACTTAGAATGGGTTGGATGGAATGGCCATATTTTGGGGGCGTCACACAGGTCATTCCCAGGAAAGAGGGGGCTTTCCGATAAGAATTTCTCCTTATTGGCGCGCAATTAGGTGACCAAACCTCTCCTTGATAGAACTTCTAGACATTGTCAATATTGCAAATAATAATATGAATAACTTTTCCGTCTTAATTATTGAATTAATAACATAACATATTATGCAGAAGATATTGTAACAATAATTGAATCAATAATATGAGAGATATGATGCAGCAATTACTGTAGCAATAATTGAGTATAACTGAGTGACTCTCACGTAAGTTTCAATAATCAATACTGTGTATTGCTACTATGCAACCACGCCAGACATCGCATACTTTTACTACTTAGGGTAGTTCAATGCTTTTAATGGCAAAACTTCCGCCGTTATTTTTATAGAAAGATAATTTTGTTGTTTTCTAACTACGACAATACTTCCGTTGTGGGGTCCACTTAATGATTGTCTTGATCAACAGATAATATTTCTGTTAAAACGAATATTTCCCGACCAATTGAATATTATATAACCACTTGCTTACTTTGTAAAATTTATAAATACTACCCACAACTATAACATTATATCAAATCCACACCATAATATTTAAAAAAATTATTTCGAGAAAATTAAATATTTATTCATAAGATCTGTGGTCTCACAGCTAATTAATATTTACTTTGTAGTCATGTCTATGTTATCTTTAAATAAAAAAAAACATGTTTGTGTTATTTGAACAATCCACGTCAAATCCCGAGTTTGGAATAAATCTCGGATCAAATCCTAAGTCCGAATCAAATGAAATCCGTTCAAATAATAGCACAATAATATCTTTTTGGGTTATCTTAACCCACCACAAGCTCACTTAAAAGGTCATGGATTGAAGGTATTACACTATAAAGAAAACGGCTAATTCCGACAGAATATTCCGTCAGAAATAAGGTTATTCCGTCGAGAATAATTTATTTCCGACAGAATATTCCGTTGGAAGTTCGGACGAATATATTCTATTGGAAGTTCCGTTGGAGGGTGGTGACTTTTGGAACGAACTGTTTGGGTATGACTCTTAATATCTTTCTATTAATTTCCCTACAATTCTCCTCCCAAGCATACTGAGTGAATTCATTAGTGTGAAAAACCTCCCTTTAGCTTCATTAATTATTTCATCTTTCTCTAATTTGAACAACTCGTACTCTTGCATCAACATGCTAAGTTTCACTTCTTTCACCTTGGACGTTCCTTCATGGCTCATGATGATAGTATCCCAATTTCTTTTGTTGTGTTGCACGCTAATACCTTGTCGATTTCATATTATATCATACCACTTTGCAGCGTGTTCATAACATTGAATTCGTAAGATACCATTTATGATTCATTAAAATCCATTCCCATGAGGGTCTTGGGTCTGCCATCATCATGTCTTTAGATGACTGGTCCATTTTCAACTACCCACTATTCCCATATGTCCCTATTGAGATAAATCTTCATTCTGATATTCCAGAAATTGAAGTTCTCACTCCCGAGCAGCAGTGGGGGCCTGCTAGTGGACTGCCCTTCTTGAAAGTTAAGGTGTGTCATAAGATTTTGCCCTAAGGTCTGCTAAGAAAAATATTAGTAGAGTCAAGCTTTGATAAATGTAACTCTGAATATATGTACACCGGGGTGAATAACTAAGTGTATATGTTCTAAGTGATTAACAATGACAACTTTAAATTTTCTGCTACAGGATTAAATTGGACAGGTAAGACCTATGTATTTTAGTGTATACCTTATACTAAGGTGTATTTTAGTTATAATCTAGGCATGTAAGACTTGTGAATTTTGGTGTCTGGATTAATTAGCATTATTAATATGGCAAAACAATATATATATATATATAAGAGATGTTCAAATGTAGAAATGACAAAATAATAAGCACTGCAAGATTTTTTACGAGGTTCAACCCTTATCCTCTAATATAGTGGTCTAATACACGCCCAATACCAATTGGTATTGAAGACTCCTTTTATTAAATTGATATTCAGACAATTTACAAAATTACTCCATGTACAAAGAAGCTCTGTTATGTGTTGGACACGACTGCCCTTGCACCTCTGCAACCTTTAAAACTTCGAATCCTTTGTACAATCATATCCATTACTAGATCAAAACACAATTAAGAACAAAACACAATTGATTGCTGTAAATTTGACGAGGAAGGATGAATATATATAAGGAAACTGATATTTTCACATGAAAAATGATCTCTCTCACATGAATGTGGGATCCATTTACTATTCATATGAGAAGAATCATGTGGAATATCAGTTCCCTATATATAATATAAGGTCCAACGGCCCTATAATATTGTTAGCATAAAACTCTGATAAGATTTCTTTCCAAAACAGTTTTTCAAATATCTTGATTTTCATAATAAATTAATTTGAAAAAATCTTAATTAAAAGAAAAGATATCCCCAACCAGATTTAATAAGATTATGCCAATAGATACCCAATAAAAATAGTTGTTGACATATTCAGATTCCGTAATTTCAGATCCTTAATCCATGTTAAGATATATTTAAAATTATATTTCTAGCAATTAAATAATGCCTTGTAATTAAAATTTTTGGCTAAGAAAAACTTACATTATACCCTAAGTGATTTCTTAACGACCTAGATCCAGTATCCAACTCTATGAAGTTTTATTTCCAAGTTGGGCCTTCATGAATTCATCATATATAACTCCACTTTTAACAACACCATATATGATCAAATCAGTCCATATAGACCAAACTTGTTCACTCAAAATAACTCCATACAAAGTATATTGTCATCATTAAAATCTAAATGCACATAAATTAATACTTTCCATAGTAGCCCCTTGTGACGCCCCCAAAATAGGTATACAACACCCATTCTGAGTCGCCAAATACATGGTACAGAAACAACTACAACTTTATTAATACAACATAAAAACTGTGAGTTTAAATACAAATATTGTCATCTAGACAATATTCACACTCAAATAAGTCCTCATTACAATTATTAATACACTATTTTACAGAATAGTGAGGACTACTAGAACAACTTCTAGAACCATCATTCCACACCTCGACTAGTACTCGCTACATTCTCGCCTCCTGAGAAGAAAAATGGAACAATAAGGAAAAGGGTGAGCTCAACTAGCCCAGTAAAGAACGTTATGACTAAAATAATATAGAACAAATTATCGTTAGTCCTCAACAGGGAAAAATCTAATAGAATACAATAGACAACCGACTTTTAAATCAATCTTCGCAGTGAAAAATAATAATTCATTAGAAGAGTTAAGTAGAGAATGCAAACTACTATCTTCTATATATGAATTTAAAAGTTCATCGTCAATATTTTATCCTCGTAACATCAATCAATATATATCTGAATCAAATATTCATCTTTGCACTACTGAGCCAAAGATATTCATCGATTAATCATGTTCATCTAAACGCCTGCTCATCTTTTGCACTACGGGCCAAAGATATTAATCAGTCGGTCATGTTCATCTCAACACCTGTTCATCTTTTCACTACGAGCCAAAGATATTCATCAAGAAATTATTCATCTTTGCACTATAGGCCAAAGATATTCAGGTATATTATCATTTAGGACTGAGGATGATAAAAAATATTTTAAAGAAAACGAATCCAGTGAAACAAAAGAACAAGTATTAAGGATTCGTACTTTAAATAATCCCAGTTCAAAAATACTTCATAAATAACCAAATTGGAGTAAAATTCAAGAATGAAGATCAAAACATAGATCCAATCAAAGATAGGAATCATAACAGACAATTTTGGACACAGAAAAGAAAATTTAATTTTTCTGTGAATAGTATCGTATTCGTGAATAATTAGGTCGATACGTGAATAGTCTTCGTATACATGAATAGTAACTCAGACCTCAAAAGATAGAAATTTCACAAAAAAAACATCATCACGCTTCGTGAATAGTACTCGTGAATAAGAACTAGTGAATAGTAACTCATGAATAGTAACTCGTGAATAAGTAACCCCCACATGAAAAAGTTCCAAATTTGATAAAATTTCCAACCAATATTTCTAAGATAATGATATTAAAAAATAATATCATTTTCGAATAAAATAACATCCCTTACCTCGAAAAGAATAAGATTTATTTGGAATATACTAGATATAGTCTTTGAAAGAACTTGCACCGTATAGCAATACTCAAAGTACTAAAATACTCACAAGAATATGCTCAATATATCGAGAGAGAAAGAGAGAGAAATCTGTAGTTTTTGGTGTGATTTTTAATTCTAAGCTAAGCACCCTATTTATAGGAAAATGCTTAGAACACCAAAGCAGAAAATTTAATATAATATTAATATATATATTAAAATCCTACGCACACCAAATCAGATCCAAATATCAGCCACCAATAGTCAACTAAATCAAAAAAACGTTTTTCTTAATTAAAATAATTAAAACTTCCAAAAATCAATTATTTCGGAATTTCAGAACTTCAATAATTCATAATAAATAGCCCTTTATCAGAAAATTCAAATCTTGCGATTTTTTTTATAGGAAATTCAATTCTCTACAACTTTGCAGAAGAAAGTTTTTCCAAATTCCAAACAGAAATTGACCGAAATCCATAAACGGACGATTTTACACGCTATAATCAAATTTCAGTCAAGAAATGGGTCCACCAACATGTTTAACATGTTTTAAACAACTTTTGCAACAAAAATACTCTTCCTCCTCATATACTCATATATCCCAAATTCATTGTAAAAATATCACCATTATTATATTATAATAATATAATAAAATATTATTTTATCAGAAAAGATAAAATATCAATTTTTAACAATTGTCACTTTAAAAATTATCTCCATCTATATCCACAAAAATCAATATTTCCCTCATCATATAAATCAATAATTAATTATTCACAAATAATATTACGTAATCGCAAAGATCGATGTGACCGTGCCGCTCCTTGAGGGAGGGGGATTTCCAATAAGAATTTCTCTCATCTTGACGCTAGATTAGGTGACCAAACCTCTCCTTAGATGTAACTTTCTAGACATTGCCAATAATGTTTTCTAATAATATTATTCGATAATATGAATTATTGCTTCGATAATGGAAAATACTTTGTAGTGTAGTGACAATTATCAAACAACAATAATATAAAATATCAACGCAAAGAATTATTGAATCAATAAAATAAAATATCGAATAAGAATTAATTCTGAATAATTATTGAGTAGTGCCTTCTTATATAAGAATCAATAATTGGTGCAATACTGGTATCTTCTTGTCTGACAACGCCAGACATCAGATTTTCACCAATTTGGTATTCCAACAAGATAATCTGTAATAACTATGCCGTTATTTATAAACAACTCATACTTGTCTTTTTCTTCATCCAATTGCTTTCCGTTATGGGCCCACACAAAGGTCACAGCAGCAATGCGTTTAATATTCCCCGACGGTAAGAATATTCCACGACCAAATGAATATTCTCCGACAACAATGAATATTTTATAACCACTTGCTTATTTAAAATATTTGCGCATTTTACTCATAACTAACCACATTAATCAATTCAACCCTTACTATTTCAAAATAATAAATAGAGGAAATTCCATTTTATTAAAAAAAAAATTCGGGGTCTTACAACCTCCCCTCCTTATGAAATTTCGTCCTCAAAATTGACGTAGGTACCTGGTGTTTCGAAAAGATGAGGATACCTCGCTTTCATTTCTGTTTCCAACTCCCAGGTCATTTCCTCAATAGCATGGTTTCTCCATAAAACTTTAACTTGTGGTATGATCTTCGTACGTAGGACATGATCCTTCCTATCCAAAATCTTGACAGGTACCTCTTCATACGTTAAGTCTTCGGCTATCTCATCCGGTTCTAACTCAATAACATGGTTCTGGTCGTCCACATATTTACGTAACATCGATACGTGAAAAACGTTATGAACACGCGTCATACTTGGCGGTAAAACGAGTCTATAGGCCACAGTTCCTATTCGATCTAGGATTTCAAATGAACTAATAAATAGAAGGTTTGAGCTTTCCTCACCTCGTCAATTCTCGCTTTTGGAATAACAACTTCTTGTACCTCCTTCTTCATATTCATCAGCTCCGGTGTGTAGCTTAAATGTTTTTAACTTTATCGATTAAAGTCGGTTCTACTTGTATATCATCACGTGAGTCCCTAGAGTCTTTAACTCTATATCTATCATTTGTAAATTATATGAAATGGGTCTTTGACAATATCGCATTCGTACACGTATACGATCTTTTACTCAATACGTCAGCTACCACGTTCGCTTTTTCAGGATGGTATGGTCAGAACATGTACCAAAATGGGTCTCCTATTGAGTTCTTCGAAGCTCTTCCCACATTCCTTGCTCCATTCGAATTTTGTATCTCTACGAGTCAGCTGCGTTAATGGAGTAGCGATTCAAGAAAATCTTTCCACAAAATCTTCGATAATAACCAGCTAAGCATAGAAAGCTACGTATTTCGATTACTGACTTAGGTTGCTCTCAACTGTGACTCATATCCCAATCTTGGATAGCACGTCACAATGACACCTATCAGTTTACTACCGCACGAATATGGCATCCCCTACGGAGAGTCTGGCTTCGGTGTATTCCACAATGGAAGTCACCAGATAAAGGCTCGGGTACCAAATTCTATAGTTGAATTTTTAACTCCTGAAGTTCAATAGGAGCCATGAGATTTTAAAAATGGGGTTTGTAGTGGGTTCAAAGTCGATACAAAATTCAATATCTCACTTTGGAAGTAAGCCAAGAAATTCTTCAGGAAATTTACTAACAATAGAAATATCATTCAAATCTGACGTATTTTTGTTTAAGTCCATAACATGGGCTAAGAAAACTTGACATCCGTTTTTCAATAAACGAATGACTTTATGACTTGATATGAAAGTGTTTGACTTCAATGGTTTGGTTGCTTGAATTCGAATAACAGGTTGCTTAGGAATATGAAAACTAACAACCTCACGAAAGCAATCAATTTTGGCATGATGAGTAGTTAATCAATCAATCCCCAAAATCACATCAAAAGCAAGTATCTTTAAAGAAATAAGGTCAACAGGTAATGCGATGGTGCCAACTTGGATCAAATAAGATTTATAAACAGTGGATGTAACGAAAGTTTCTCATAACAGAGTTTCAACAGATAAGTCAAAGTCTAATTTTCTCCGGAGTCAAGTTTAAACGTTGAGTATAAGCAGGAGAGATAAATGAATGGGTAGAACCGGTATCTAGTAATGTATAAACTTCGCATGAATTTATAATTAGCTTATCCGTGATCACCTCGTTTGGGTTCCTCGCATGTTGACCAATCACGACAAACGCTCTTCCAGGAACCGTTGACTTTGACTTTTCTGGGACAGCCTTTTGAGTCACCATCCCCACTGGGCTTGGTTTCTCTACCGTACAATCTCAAGCTATATGTCCTTCCTTTCCACAATTATAGCATACCTTGAACTATTGTGGACAGTTTGAGCTGATGTGTCCCTCTTTTCCACATTTATAAAGATACGACCAAAGGTCGCTCTCCTCCCTTAAAACTAGTTGTTCACCGGTCTTTGACGTCTTCGCAGATGTCATTGTTGAATCTCCTCTTTTAAAATCTCCCCACTCGCTTCTTCTATTTTCATGGCCACGAGTACCACCAGAGTGGTTGTCGCTCTTGTCCATATTTTTCTTTCTCCGCTGGTTATCGTTGTTCGATGATCGCCACAACCTGCAGATGATCCTCGTTGCGGTCTCTTGGTTGAACGTACTTCATTATCTCGCTATAATAATTAAGCCCTCGCTGACAACATCCTAATATAAAGAAAATTTATGAGAGATAAGATATTACGAATCTCGGGTTTTTAAACCTCTCGAAAACATCCTCGTCATTCGCTTCCTCATTCTCTACCAAATGAGGTGCAAACTGAATAACTCTGCGAACTTCGCTTCAGTATTGGGACACCGTCCATGTTATTTTATTCTAGTCTAATAAACTCTACCTCTTTCATATACGAATACTTTCGGAAAGTATTTTTCGCTGAAAAGTTTCAAACGCTTCCCAAGACACGCGAGTGCGGCAGTCAGTACGTTTATAGACTCCTACCAATAATCACCTCACCACGGAACATAAAGGGTGGCGAATGGAACCTTCATTCCTCCGCACATCCCAAGACATCGAATATCTTGGTAATTTGCTTGACCCATGTTTCCGCCATGATCGGATCCGCTTTCCGTTAAATTCGTGGTCCCAACTCTTTGAATCGCTTGGTCAGGATGACAAGTCGCGTTCTTATCATTTCCACCAGTATTCTCGTATATGAGTCTCCTCGTGCGGTTTTTGCATAAACTGCAAAAAGCTCCTAAACATCCGTCGCTCATCGTCTCGCTTTCGGTGGTGTTGTTTACGGGAGGAATATTGCCTTTACATTGCACGCCCCCACGGGTGGTGATTAAAGGTGTTTTCACGGTCTCATTAACTCCACCGTTAATATTCTCAGCTGCCATTCTTAAATACTACCATAAAACAAGGGTTAATTAAACAAATTAACATATCACATATTAACCATATAGTTCGACTAACCAACAAATAAGCTTAGGTATGACATACTAGCGAAGGATTACTCGTCTCTCCCCTCCTAGTACTATTCCCCGATCTCCGCCAGAGACCATATCCTAAGCTCGATACTTAATGCGCGCCCCCAAAATAGGTATACAACACCCATTCTGAGTCGCCAACTACATGGTACAGAAACAACTACAACTTTATTAATACAACATAAAAACTGTGAGTTTAAATGCAAACATTGTCATCTAGACAATATCCACACTCAAATAAGTCCTCATTACAATTATTAATACACTATTTTACAGAATAGTGAGGACTACTAGAACAACTTCTAGAACCATCATTCCACACCCCGACTAGTACTCGCTACATTCTCGCCTCCTGAGAAGAAAAATGGAACAACAAGGAAAAAGGTGAGCTCAACTAGCCCAGTAAAGAACGTTATGACTAAGATAATATAGAACAAATTATCGTTAGTCCTCAACAGGGAAAAATCAAATAGAATACAATAGACAACTAGTTTTAAATCAATCTTCGCAGCAGAAATAATAATTCATTAGAAGAGTTAAGTTAGAAATGCAAACTACTATCTTCTATATATGAATTTAAAAGTTCATCATCGATATTTTATCCCTGTAACATCAATCAATATATATCTGGAATCAAATATTCATCTTTGCACTATAGGCCAAAGATATTCATCAGTTGGTCATGTTCATCTAAACACATGTTCATCTTTACACTACGGGCCAAAGATATTAATCAGTCGGTCATGTTCATCTCAACACCTGTTCATCTTTACACTACGAGCCAAAGATATTCATCAAGAAATCATTCATCTTTGCACTACAGGCCAAAGATATTCAGTAATATCATCATTTAGGACTGAGGATGATGAAAAATATTTTAAAGAAAACGAATCCAGTAAAACAAAAGAACAAGTATTAAGGATTCGTACTTTAAATAATCCCAGTTCAAAAATACTTCATAAATAACCAGATTGGAGTAAAATTCAAGAATGAAGATCAAAACATAGATCCAATCAAAGATAGGAATCATAACAGACAATTTTGGACACAGAAAAGAAAATTTAATTTTTCTGTGAATAGTGTTGTTCATTTCGTGAATAAAGGCTATATACGTGAATAAATAGTGCAGATATATCGTGAATAAGAACTCGACCTCAAAAGATAGAAATTTCACAAAAAAAACATCATCACGTTTCGTGAATAGTAATTCATGAATAGTAACTCGTGAATAGTAACTCGTGAATAAGAACTCATGAATAAGAACCCAGAGCATATGAAAAAATTTCAAATTTGATAAAATTTCCAACCAATATTTCTAAGATAATGATATTGAAAAAATAATATCATTTTCGAATAAAATAACATCCCTTACCTCGTAAAGAATAAGATTTCATTTGGAATACTAGATATATTGCTGAAAGAATTTGCACCGTATAGCAATACTCAAAGTACTAAAATACTCACAAAAATATGCTCAATATATCGAGAGAGAAAGAGAGAGAAATCTGTAGTTTCTGGTGTGATTTTCAATTCTAACCTAAGCACCCTATTTATAGAAAAATGCTTAGAACACCAAAGCAGAAAATTTAATATAATATTAATATATATATATATATTAAAATCCTACGCACACCAAATCAGATCCAAATATCAGCCACCAATAGTCAACTAAATCAAAAAAACGTTTTTCTTAATTAAAATAATTAAAACTTCCAAAAATCAATTATTTCGGAATTTCGGAACTTCAATAATTCATAATAAATAGCTCTTTTATCAGAAAATTTAATTCTCGCGACTTTTTATAGGAAATTTAATTCTCTACAACTTTTCAGAAGAAAGTTTTTCCAAATTCCAAACAGAAATTGATCGAAATACATAAACGGACGATTTTACACGCTATAATCAAATTTCAGTCAAGAAATGGGTCCACCAACATGTTTAACATGTTTTAAACAACTTTTGCAACAAAAATACTCTTTCTCCTTATATACTCATATATCCCACATTCATTGTAAAAATATCACCATTATTATATTATAATAATATAATAAAATATTATTTTATCAGAAAAGATAAAATATCAATTTTTAACAATTGTCACTTTAAAAATTTTCTCCATCTATATCCACATAAAATCAATATTTTCCTCATCATATAAATCAATAATTAATTATTCACAAATAATATTACGAATCACAAAGATCGACAACCAGTAGTTCCTTGTGAAATATGGGGCTTTTCAATAAGAATTTCTCCTTATCAAGCACACAATTAGGTGACCAAACCTCTCCTTAGATGTAACTTTCTAGACATTGCCAATAATGTTTTCTAATAATATTATTCAGATAATATGAATTATTGCTTCGATAATGGAAAATACTTGTGTAGTGACAATTATCAAAACAACAAAGAATATAAAATATCAACGCAACAATTATTGAATCAATAAAATAAAATACTAAATAGTAATTCTTAATAATTATTGAGTAAAGGCCTTCACGTAAGAATCAATAATTGGTGCAATACCGCAATGCATCTTGTCAAACAACGCGACATCAGATTTTTTTAACCATACCGGTATTCCAACAAAGATAATGTGAATAACTACGCCATATTTATAAACAACTCATACTTGTCTTTTTTTCATCCAATTGCTTTCCGTTATGGGCCCACACAAGGTCACTTACTGGCCATCGCATTTAATATTCCCCGACAAGTAGAAGAATATTCCACGACCAAACGAATATTCCCCGACAACAATGAATATTTTATAACCACTTGCTTATTTAAAATATTTGCGCATTTTACTCATAACTAACCACATTAATCAATTCAACCCTTACTATTTCAAAATAATAAATAGAGAAAATTCTATTTTATTAAAAAAAAATCGGGGTCTTACACCCCTGGCCAAGCTTTTACAAGAATTCTTCGACAAGCAATCCAAGTATATCTTTTGTACATTTCTTCTTCAATATTTGTTAATTACCATTACAAAATCCTCTCAAATATTCCTTTTTTTTTTATCTAATTTAAATGCGATTCTTCATTATTTTCACATATAACAGTCACCCCTTGGTAAGCACCATCTAATCATCCTACTAACATTGACTTCAATATTATCCATCTCCCTTTTGAAGTTCTTCAAGCTCTTGGTTTTTTTTTTGGACAAAGATTCTCTCTATTTCAAATAAATGGAGACTTTCTATTTCATGATTCAGATTTAAAATCATCTCTCGATCTTTTGTTAATATAACATTACATTTCAACACATTTTAAATCAAAACCATGAAATTGAGAGTCTTCATTTATCCAACTCTTTCCTAGTCTATTCTTCACATCCACATTCAAGGCACCTTGAATTTTTGGATACTCTACTACATTTGAATTAAAAGATCATTTCACACGTTGTACATTTTGCAATCAATGATGTTACCCTATTTTCTAAAGGTATTTTTCAAAGCATCCACTGTTGCCTTCCAATAAATTTCCAACGAATTAATTAAAATCGTAAACATAGCTTTTGATCGGCTGCTCCTTAGATTCTCCACAGCTTCCTTTGACTTCCAAACTAAAATAAAAGGCTGATAAATGAAGTAGCTTATTATTGTTGGAATATTTTATTCTTTATGTGGCCTCTATTATTTATGTATTATTGGGCTTATAAATTGTATTAATTTAATCACTTTATTTATGAGTTTGCTAATTAATTATGTGATTTATAAATTAAATTTCTAATAGTATTTGGCATAATGAGTCCTAGGGTTTCATAATCTTGATGGACGATTTTGACCCTTAGCTATTATATAAATAAAACAGTTAGGGTACGATTTTGGTCCCAATTGTCGATCGTCTCAAGAATTTTATACACACATATACATCCATTCTAAGATTGAGAGAAGCAATTGAAGACTTTTACCCTTAAGCGCATCTGAAACGTGATACATATATATAAGATGACATTTTTCAATTCATGTAAGTACCTAATTGATTAATTGATTTTTATTCTATATAATAATACG
Source organism: Panax quinquefolius (assembly GCA_020205615.1). Taxonomy (NCBI): domain Eukaryota; kingdom Viridiplantae; phylum Streptophyta; class Magnoliopsida; order Apiales; family Araliaceae; genus Panax; species Panax quinquefolius. The sequence continues at coordinate 114,943,974 of CM035171.1, read as the reverse complement.
TTCCAATATAATTTTTTTAACAATTATTGCCTTCCCAAGTCATGGTCGTTTTTATACAACTACATATATTTTGTCACTCAATTGTCTAAGGAATATATATATATATATATAGGGAATTAATTCATGGAAAACGTGTGCTATGAGCACTGTTCAGCAAACAAGCTCACAACCGTTGATCCATACAATGAAAGGCTCAGATTGGTTGGAAATGTCCCTTGCCGCTACAAGCTGTAGCGGCAGTCCACCTATCATTTACAGTGACGGTTTATTACATAATTGCCCCTAAAATAATTAATTCCCTACTTCCGCTACAGCCTCCTACGGTAGGCTGACAAAACTGCACGACTTTTTAAATTGTTTTTCACTTTATGACAAAAAGACTACCGGCTTTTTTGACTACTTTTTCACTTTATGACAAAAAGAGTACCGGCTTTTATGATAATTTGTAGGAAAGTTACCTTTCACGGAAATTGAGGAGTGCCGCTACAGCTTGTAGCGGCAGGGAGTGTTTTTTTTTTAAATACCATACTCACTGCTTCCGTTCTTGAATTATCTCTCCAACCTTTCCTCTCACAGATATTTCTTTCTTTTTTTGCAGACTCCACTCCGACATTTCTTCCTTCTTATTTCAGAATGGCACATAATATACCTGCTCATAAAAGGTTTGTATCAAGTTCTTCAGATTCTGTTGCTAGCTTAAATTATGAAAATACATCTGAATTTGTAAGTGAAGTTGAAAGTAGTAAATTTGAATTGGTGCCATACGTTGGTCAATTATTTTCTAAGTTGGAAGAAGTTGAATTTTTTTACAGGTCGTATGCTAAAAAAAATGGTTTTGAGATTAGAATTACAACTAGTCATAAACATGCTAGTACTAACGATGTGTCGTCTAGGTCGTATGTTTGTAAAAAAGCCGGTACACCAAATTCGGTAAAGAGTTTGCCTGATAATGAAGATGGTAGTAAAAAAATAACTAGGCAGCGAGACTCTATAGGACGAACATTATGCAAAGCTAGAATATTTGTTGTTCATAATAAGAAAGAAGATAGTTGGCGTATTTCTACTGTTGAATTAGAGCACAATCATCACCTAGTGACCCCTATCAAGGTAGATTTGATTAAGACACATAGAAATATTACTCCGATTGCAAGAAAATTAATTGACACTTTAAATAAGTCTGGAATTGGACCTAGTAGGATGATGAACGTTTTGAGCACAATGGGTGGCGGTTTGCAAAATGTTCCTTTTTCTAATGTTAATGTTCAGAATGTGGTGAGGGATTTAAGACGTGATTCTGCAGATGAAAATGATGCACAAGCTGCTGTAAATTATTTGTAAAAATTTGCATCCAAGAGTTCGAGTAAATTTTTTTATCGTGTCAAACCAGATACAACAAATCGCATAGCATGCATTTTGTGGGTTGACGCCCGATCAAGGTCTATGTATCAACATTTCGGAGATGTTGTTATATTTTACAGTACGTACAGGACAAACAAGTATGACATGCCGTTTGTTCCTTTTACCTGGGTTAACCACCATTTTCAGTCTATATTGTTTGGATTTGCATTGTTAAGGGATGAGACAGAGGACACTTTTGTTTGGGTATTAGAGACATGGCTCGAAGCCATGGACTACAAGATGCCTATAACCATCATCACTGACCAAGACAGAGCCATGAGTAATGCTATTGCCAAGGTACTCCCTTCTACTTATCACTTATTATGTTCTTGGCATATTAGCAACAAATTTCCTGAGAAATTGCATCATGTTTATTCTGAGCACCCATCCTTCAAAGAGCATTTTAACAATTGTGTGTATAATTCATTATCTATTGGGGAGTTTGAAGAGCGTTGGCAGATTCTGTTGAGGAATTATGAATTGTATAATAATGAGTGGATTAGAAGTTTGTATGATGTACGAGAGAAATGGATTCCAGCATATACAAAGAGACATTTTGGCGCGGGAATGACAACCACTGGAAGAAGCGAGAACATGAATAATTTTTTTGATGAGTTTATCAATGCTTCAACGGGCATGAAAAAATTTGTAGTGCAGAGTCAGAAGGTTATAGCAAAACAATTTATCAGAGAGAGGAGGGCCGACTACATAACACAACATCAGAAAAGGAATATGGTACTCGAGTCATCTTTGGAAGTGCATGCTGCGCAGGTGTACACAAAAGAGATGTTTAGACGTTTTCAGCGTCAATTCGTCGATTCAATGAAGTATAATGTTAGTAAAGTGAGTGAGTTGTGTGGCCCTGAAATAAAGGTTTATGCAGTGTATAAGACAGATGCAGCTGAAAATGGTGGAAGATATAAAGAAATAGTCAACAATCGTCTGCTGGGGTCGGTAACATGTAATTGTCAATTATTTTCACATTCTGGTGAATTGTGCAAACACATCTTGAGATATTTCTTGGCTAAGAGTATTTCCCAAATTTTGAACGACGTGATTCTTTCTCGTTGGACAAGAAACGCGAACAAAATCGATGTTGAAGAATTACTCTTTAGCCCAACAACTGCCGACTTTGAACAAGATCAAGCAATGCGTTTTAATCATTTGATGACTGATTGCACGGAGTTGGTGTGACGCCCCCAAAATAGGCCCATTCCATCCAACCCATTCTGAGTCGCCAAATACATGGTACAGAAATAACTACAACTTTATTATTACAACATATAAACTCGTGAGTTTAAATACGAGATATTGCCATCTGACAATATCCACACGCAAATAAATCCCCATCATAATTATTGATACATTATTTTACAAAATGGTGAGGACTACTAAACAACTCTCTAGAACCTTCATTCCATACCCCAGACTAAGACTTTCGCTACAATCTCGCATCCGAGAAGAAAAATGGAACAAAAGGAAAAGGGTGAGCTCAACTAGCCCAAGAAAGAATATTATGACTAAGATAATATACAACAAATTATCGATAGTCTTCAACAGGGGAAAAATCTAATAGAATACAATAGACAACCAGCTTTAAATCAACAATCAAGCAATGAAACAACAATTCATTAGAAGAGTTAAGTAGAGAATGCAAACTACTATCTTCTATATATGAATTTAAAAGTTCATCGTCGATATTTTATCCTGTAACATCAATCAATATATATCCGAATCAAATATTCATCTTTGCAGACTCTACAGCCAAAGATATTCATCGATTGATCATGTTCATCTAAACACTGCTCATCTTTGCACTACGGGCAAAGATATTAATCATCGATCATATTCATCTCAATACTGCTCATCTTTGCACTACAGTGCCAAAGATATTCAAGAATATCATCATTTAGGACCGAGGATGATGAAAAATATTTTAAAGGAAACGAATCCAAAGGAAACAAAAGAACAATGTTAAGGATTCGTATTTTAGACAATCCAAGTTCAAAATACTTCATAAGTAATCGAGTGGAGTAAAATTCAAGAATGATCAAAACATGGATACAATCAAAGCTAGTATCCATAATAGATATTTTGGACGAAAAAGGAAAATTTTCATTTTTCGATGAATAGTCAGCAGATTAGTGAATAAGATCAGATATCGTGAATAAAGGTCGATACGTGAATAAGTAACTCAACACCAAAAGATAGAAATTTCACAAAAACATCATCATGCTTCGTGAATAGTAACTCATGAATAGAACTCATGAATAGTAACCCGTCATGAAAAAAGTTCCAAATTTGATAAAATTTTCAACCAATATTTTGGCATAATGATATTGAAGAAATAATATCATTTTCGATTAAAATAACATCCCTTACATCGAAAGACAAGATTTCTAAATAAACACTAGATATAAAGGCTATGACTTGAACTTGCACCGTATAGCAATACTCAAAGTATACTCAAAATACTCACAAGAATACGCCGATAATATAGAGAGAGAAAACTTCAGCTTACGGTGTGATTTTCAATTCTAACCTAAGCACCTATTTATAGAAAATGCTTAGAACACCAAAAGTAGAAAATTTAATAAATTAATATTATTTATTTTTTCTACATCTTCCTACGCATCAAGCATCTGAATTCAAGCAACTTGACATGTGTTAAAGATGCCCACCAAACACAAAAAAGTTTTTCTTATTTAAATTATTTTAAACTTCCAAAATCAATTATTTTGAGCTTTGGAACTTCAATAATTCATAATAATTAGTTCTTTATATCGAAAAATTCAATCTCGCAATTTTTATAGGAAATTCAATTCTCTACAACTTTGCGTAAGAAAGTTTTCCAAATTCCAAACAAAATTGACCAAATCCACAAACGCGATTTTACAAGCTATAATCAAATTTCGATCAAGAAATGGGGTCCACCGACACACAAAAACATGTGTTAATCATTTAATGCCACAAAATACTCTTCCTCCTCATATACTCACATATCGCACATTCATTATAAAAATATCACCTTTAATATATTATTAAAATAATATATTTAAATGAATTATTTTATCAGAAAAAGATAAAATATTAATTTTCAACAATTGTCACTTTAAAAATTTTCTCCATCTATATCCACATAAAATTAATATTTTCCTCATCATATAAATCAATAATTAATTATTCACGAATAATATTACAGAATCACAAGATCTTGCAACCGTGTAGCTTCCTGTGAAAGAGGGGCTTTCCAATAAAGATTTCTCCTTACTGGCGCGCAATTAGGTGACCAAACCTCTCCTTAGACATAACTTTCTAGACATTGCAAATAATGTTTTCTAATAATATTATTCAGATAATATGAATTATTGCTTCGATAATGGAAAATACTTTGTGTAATGACAATTTATCAAACAACAAGAATATAAAATATCAATGCAACAATTATTGAATCAATAAAATAAAATATCGAATAGTAATTACCGTAATAATTATTGAGTAGTGCCTTTTTACGTAAGAATCAATAATTGGTGCAATATCGTAATAACTTCGTTAAACAACGGTATTAGTGTGTTTTAACCACCGGGTATTCCAACAAGATAATTGTAAATAACTACGCCAAGTTATTTATAAACAACTTATATTTGTCGCTTTTCTTCATCCAATCGCTTTCACATGGGGCCCACAAAAGATCATACTGTCAGTCATTTAATATTCCCAAGACAAAGATTTAATATTCCACGACCAAACGAATATTCCCGATTTATAATGAATATTTTATAACCACTGCTTATTCAAATATTTGCGTATTATACCCATAACTATCCACATTAATCAAATCAACCCTTACTATTTCAAAATAATAAATAGAGAAAAATAAATTTCATTTATTAATAATTTGGGCTCTTACAGTTGGCCAGTAAATCTGCTTGCTCAGTTCGAGGTTACAAAACTCACCTTAAGTTGAATGCACGAGGAAAGGCATTAATTGACCAGTATGATCTGGACGATAATGTTACTGAGTTGGCTGACGATGACATTGATTGCACTGTGGGTGTTACTCAAACAATGGGCTATGACAATGACGATGAAGCGGAAGAACATGAGTTTTTGACACCAGTCATTTCTCAAACAAAGGGCCAAAAAAAATAATCAAGGTTAAAGAGTGCATTCGAGAAAATAGTGGGGTCTAAACCTCATCGGAAATGTGCAATTTGTGGCTTTGAAACCGACCATGATAAGCGCAATCACTATCGCGTGCTAGGGATTCCTGAGCCTAAAATATAGCTCTCATTTGTATTATATAACCTATGTAAGCTATCGGAGTGTATTATTTAAGTCATGTTTTTATTAATGCTCAGTTGTATTATGTAAGCTATGTTTTTATTCATGGTCAGTTGTAATATGTAAGCTATGTTTGTATTTATGCTCAGTTGTATTTATTGTGACAACCCCAAAATAGGTCCATTCCATCCAACCCATTCTGAGTCGCCAAATACATGGTACAGAAAACAACTACAAATTTATTACAACAATTATCGTGCAAAATACAACAACACATATACTGTGAGTTTGGATACAAATATATACCAAATGTGACACATTTCCCAACCGTGGACAACACCTCACAGTGACACCTTACATAAAGGTATAGTCAAAAACTGTTTTAAAAACTAAAATCTTTGGGAAGTGCTCAAATAAACCTTCGTACATGGGAGGCCATGCTTCTAGGTTATGATAGATATCATATGGCCATAGAATTATCCTTGGTTGACCCAATAGACCCCAAAAAAAATGAGAAGATTACTATCATATTCTTCCCAATGGTGAGTCTTCTCTTGATTTATCATTATCTCCACTGTCTTAAATTGAGAATTATACTTCAAACAAACACCAAGATTATATAGGTAGTGCTCGTAAATATACTCAAAGAAGTGGATGAGCACAACTTGTCTTATATGATGACACGAGGTCAGTATGTCATTAGACATCTTGTATGATAGTGGCAAAACACCCTTCCAACGCTGGGTTCGCCTTTCTCCTATATAATTCACCAAATATAACTACTAAAAGATGTATATAACACACTTGTTTATACTGCTTAGGGAGAACTCCACGCCTAGAGACCACCGCTTCTATTCCTCACTTATTTCCCCACTTCGACCCAAATACACTTTTATTGCACGAAAGGAATTGTGAAGCAAAAGGGGTGAGCACTACGGCCAAAGATATTCAACAACAGTCATCTTTGCACTACGGGCCAAAGATATTCATTAATGATTCATCTTTGCACTACAGTGCCAAAGATATTCCTCAATCTGTTCATATTTGCACCATTAAAGGCCAAATATATTAATATCTCAAAGAAATAAATAATCATTTCGTAATTTATATAAACAATAATTATAACCATGTTGATCAATTCACCTTTGCACTTAAGCTAAAGATATTTAATTATAAATTCAATGGTCACGATCATACCACCATAATTCAACTTTTCACTATCGCCAAAGAGAACCCTATCATGATCATACCAATAATCTACTCATCTTTACACTCCAAAGAAAGAGAATTTCAACATCAGTTTATAAAAATATTATATATGATAATAAAATCAATATAATCAATATATAGTTTTAATCTCCAAAGTAATATTCATAAATCAACTATAATTTGTTAGAAAAGAAAAACCAATTTTGTAGTGAATAAGAACTCGTGATTAGTAACTCATGAATAGTAATCCTCACACAAAAAGGTAGAAATTTATAATAAAATCCATACCAATATTTCTAGATAATGATATTGAAAAATAACATTTCTTAAACTTATAAACAATTCATTTTAATTGTTTACACTTTACTAAATAATGTATTTAATCATCATAAAATGCCAAACTTATAAGATTTCATCACCAATAACCAAAACCCTCATCAAAAATCTGCATATACCACATATATGATTCTCAAGCCATAAAATCATATTTTCCAATTTTCTTCCTTCACATAACATATTTAACTCATTTATTCATAACTAGTCCATTTTCATGAAAAATACCAAATCAGTTCCAAAAATATTTCTTTTCTGGGATTTAGCAAAATATAGTCCCATATTGAACATATATTTTTCTTAGAATTTTTAAAATTCATTTACTATTTTTCATATGGCCAAAATCGCTGAATATTTAAAAATTTATCATAAATTGAACTTTTATCCAAAAATTCCGAAATTCACAGAGTACACTGATATTATATAGATGTACTCTCAATAAAAATTTCATCAATTTTGAAGTTAACCATAAAGAGTTATAAGCGGTTACTTTTAAAATAGTCTTTTTCTCATAAAATTTATAACTCTTAATCTATACATCCAAAAATCACCATTTTTGGACACAATTAATAAAACTCATCAACATATCATTTTAAATTTTTCCAGAATTTTTTGAAGGTCAGAAGAAGTACGAACTGAAAAACATAATAACCCTTAAAATTCCTAACTATCCCTTACCTCAAAAGAGCAGAACTTCTGACTGGATATCGGATATGACGCTGAAGGAAACTTGCACTGATGAATATCAACTCACCAAGTATCTAAATACTCACAAAATACACTCAATAATCTAAAGAGAGAAAGAGAGAAAACTTGTTTTTGGTGTGATTTTGAATTCTAACTTAGCCCTCTATTTATAGGAAAATTTTAGCAGACTTGACCTGCAACCTGATGGCTTTACCTGCTACTATTCCCACCCACCACATTTGAAATAAAATTTAGCATATTTCTTCACCAACCACAAGGGGGGCCCACTCAATTTTAGAATTTTCCACCAAAATGCTAAATTCGGATACTTCAATAATTTCTGAACCATTCACCTCTTAAAATTCATAACAAATCATACGTTCATTTTTAACGGTTCAAAATTTGTGGGCATATACTCAACTTATATATGTATAACATATCCAAAAATTACAATGATCCAACGGTCGGATTAAAAATTATAACTCACGCAATATATCTCAAAAACACTGGTTTAATTTTTAATACCTTCATTCCGACAAAAATACTGATAAAATACCTTAACATTAATTCCTTCATTTATAACCACATAAATAAATCCATTATTTATATCCACATCAAATAAATATTTCCTTATCATATAAATCAATAATTAATTATTCACAAATAATATTACAGAATCACAATTATGACAACCAGGCCATTCCAAGGAAAGAGGGGGATTTTTAATAAGAATTTCTCCTTACTAGCGCGCAATTAGGTGACCAAACCTCTCTTTGATAGAACTTTCTAGACATTGCCAATAATGTTATCTAATAATATTATTCAAATAATATGAATTATTGATCCGATAATGAGAAATATCAGGCAAAGATAATTATCAAAACAACAATAATATAAAATATCAACGAAAAAATTATTGAATTAATAAAATAAAATATTGAATAAGAATTATCGTAATAATTATTGAGTAGTGCCTTCTTATGTAAGAATCAATAATTCAAAATACTGTAATACTGCAGCTATCGCAAGCAACAACGCGTACATTTTATTTTACCAACCGGTATTCCAACAAAGTTGTTAATTCAGAACGATTACGCCTGCTAGTTATTTATAAAAACTTAATTTTGTCATTTTCTTCATCCGATGCTTATTATTCATTATGGGGCCCACAAATGGTCATTGGCAAGTTAATACGAATATTCTCCGACAGAAAGAATATTCCACGACCAAACGAATATTTCCCGACAACAATGAATATTTTATAACCACTTGTGTATTTTGAAAAAAAATTCATATCACCCTTAACTTTTATCAATTTAACCATTTACTAAATAGTAATTATAAGAAAAATTGAATACTTTTATTTCATAAATTTCGGGGTCTTACATTTATGCTCATTTGTATTTAAGCTATGTAAACATAAACAGAGAATTTCATAGATTTCATAATTAGTACCTCAATAATTAGTCTAAATATCATCCACAGGAAGAAGTCTAGCTTGACATCTAAAGAGTTCCCATGCAATTCGGTATCGAAATACCATCAAATCTTCTTCGGACCATTTTTCACTACGAATATTTACACTTCTCCTGACAAAGTAATCAACATATTTGCAAACGAAAATACCACAATCATATGTGTTTGGCTGCACAGGTCTGTTCTTTGGTATTAACACGTGGGGATCCTGTGTTGGCCACTCACGATGTGGATCACCAATTCTTAAACAAACTGGTATCAATTTGACCTGAGTGCACAAAGTAATATTAACAATGGATATAAATATATATAAGTACAACACTACCAATTAATATACATACCGTAACTTTAACAAATTCTCTATACATTTGTTGGATTGTCATATACGGGGTATCATCGTATAGAGGGTCAAAGATGGTGACTGCCCATTCGGGGACCGAGAAAACAAACAAGATAAAATGTTTGGTATCTTGAGTACACACTGGCATGAATATATACGTGCATTCATGTAATACCGGGCCAACATCTGGGTGGACATATGGGTGACAGAAACTCTTGACCCCATTCGTTTGGCTTAAGGACATAACGCTCTTGCCAAGATGCATGAAGAATGATTCCATGAAGCCAAAATTCGCCCACCAAATGATTCCCTGCGTCCTGTAGTGGTCCTCTCTATGCCGCAATAATAGCATATACGCGTCCAACGAATGCTCGAAAATCCAAGTTGCAGGGCTTAAGGCCTTAAATGCCTCGTGATGCAGCGTATACAAGTTTTGCGGATGTATGATAGGAAATATTGGTGGATTAGAGAGTGTGTTCCCAAACAAGTTAGAATTTATAAACTCTATCTTGTATTCCCTCAGCTTTTTGGTCGGAGACTTGTTCGCACCATAAGAGATGTTTATGTCCAACACAGACTCGAATACCTGTGTAAATATATTAACATGAGAAAATGAAGCAATGAAAATTAAGAGGGATTTCATAATATTAACATGAGAACAATAATACCTGTTTACTCGCTTGCTCTATGAATTGGGTCTCGAGAGCCTGAGTGGTGGGACTTGAACTTTTGCCTGGTTTGGAACATAAGCCAGTTATGTCTTGTACCTGAAAATAGTAATAGTAGCAATTAAAAAACAATCATATTAATTGCCTTTTACAACATAAAATTAAGAGGGAATAATACATGTAAGTCTGTCTGCTCTATGAAACCAAACTGGGTGGTGGGGATGTACCCTTCCGCTATATCTTGGGCCTGAATAATATTAAGCATAATACTCACTATTAGTATTATTAGTATTATTATTAAGTAATAAAATTAATATTAACATTCATACCTGAACTTTTGCCTTGTCTGTGAAGTCAGACTCAAATGAATACGAAGGAACATAAGTTTGGGTCGTTGGGATGTAACTCTCTTATACCGCAGCATTACTTGGCTCATCCCGCTCTTCACCATAGTTTTCTCTGACTTCAGAATCGTATACACCGTAATGGTGATCCCATACCTGTTTCTCAATTACATAGTCTGGAGGCATCTCAATGAAAGCAAAACACTTATCCAGTAAGGACTTTGCACTCTCAACCTATCATGTAAAATAATACAAAAAATATTAGTATTATTAATAAACCATATAGTATGTATAAATATAATACGCTCTATTAAAATATGCAAATCTTAGTGTACCATTTTTATAAGATGATGTTGCTGACTGTAAACAGTCCGAGGCTCGTATGTAGGGTCTGGGTCCCCTTCCCGTCTAGGTCGATGCAGTTTCCTATGTGTAATTTCCCTATACCAAGCAATGTATGAATCAATTTTCACGTAGTTGGAAATTTCATACTGTTGTCCCTTCAAATGCTCCATGTAAGCCTCCCAATGTGCGATGTACACTCGCCTCAAGGCCATGCAATCATCGACAGCAAATCTATGTTCTTTTTCCTTTCTAAGTTCTTTGTGATTTTCTGCAGGATATGGTATACCTTGTAAATCCCCATACTGTCTCATCACTCTGTCTGGGATCTGGTATTCTACAATATCAAAATGGATCAAGGGGATTCTACCAGATCCCAACAATCTTCCTTCAAAATTAAATCCATTCATATTGTCATCCCATCTCACGTAAGGGCGCCAAACTATCTGTCATTCAGGCTAGACATCTAACTCCCCAGAAAATTTTAAATGATGATGGGGATTTTGTCGCTCATCGTAGGTAGTCAGTGATTTTCTGAGTATGCCCACGCTAGGGCCCTAGGTAACCATAACTGTGATTGAGGCCAGGGGTTAGGTCTTCCAATTATTATACGCTCGTATACCCAAATTTGTAAAAGAGTGACACAACCATTAATATATTTCGCTCCTTTCCTAGTGGCGGTTTATAAAGACCTATACAAATAGCCCAACACAGTTGCACCCCAAGAATACGTTACACAATTTTCAGCGTTAGCAATAAAATACATATACTTGGGATGGACAGTGTTTTTATTCCTAGTGGGGAACAATATTGCCCCACACAACCAAAGAATATAGGCCTTTGTGCATCGACCAACAATTTCCTTACTGCCTTTAGGGGGACAATTATTAAAATGTTGTTGCAACCATAGTAATGAAATAGAGCCGCGTTTTTTTGATTCCTGATATTCAGCAACTACTTCAGTACCAAAACATTCTTTAAAATGAGCCAATGGAGTGTCAAATAATGGACAAGTTAAGGGTTTGCCAACCACCGGCAACCCAAGAATGAAGTGTACATCCTCTAAAGTGATTGTAATTTTCCAACAATTTAAGTGAAAATTATTGGTCTCCGGCCGCCATCTCTCCACCAAGGCGGACACGAGTCCAATGTCAGTTTGTGGAACAACTGCCGGATAGCTAAAAATCCCAAAACCACATTTTTTTAGAAGAGTTTTTTGAGCTTTTGTTAATATCCATTGATCGTATTTTTTTTTTGTTAATTGACATGAGAGTAGTCTTCCCCTGTCTTTCCCGTCATATATATCATCTGAAACATGATTTTGTTGGTCGTTAAGGACACTTGGATCAATCGGTCCATAAATCCAATTGTCCATCTAATACCTAAAAAAATATCATAAAAAGTTTTTCATATTGTTTACTAACTATGTAACACAATTATATCTATAATAAAAAAATGAATTCATTTTAAACTAATTTTAATACTTCTTTTTTTTTTTTTGCACATATTCATAATAATTTATCATTATTAGTAGACATTCATAATAAAATAACTCACAATATTTTATCAAAATATACATTCATAATAAATTGAAACAATACTCCATTGCAAATATTAAGCAAATAATATAATCATCCGTCAAAAATAATTATATAAATACCAAACACATAAATCACATGCTAAAAATTTAAATTCACATGCATAAATGTAGACATAGTAATAATTGATAATTTTCTTTTAAAAATTCACATGTTATTTTTTTATACATATTTTTATACATACATTTTAAAAAATAATTATAACAAATTTGAAAAATAAATCTTACCAAAATAAAATAAGAACCTGAAAATTTGTAGATAATCCGGATGATGGTTAAATTTCTGTAAGGTTTTGCTTCTTGAATGGTATATGATTTGGGCAGGCGAGGGAATGGCTGTAGCGGAAGGGGTAGAAAGCAAGCTACTGAGATGGAGAGGAGCAGCAATGGGTTAAAAAGAAGGGGAGCCCGCCATACAAGTCGTAGGCAGTGAAGGCCTAATTTTCTTTTTACGTTTGCTTTTGGCTCGTGCGGTCGGTCGGTCACCAACAACAGTGTCGACCAAATTGACATCTTACATCTTTATGGCTCATCACAAGAGGTCAGAAGGCGGTCCCTAAATTTTGTTAGGGGCGAGTGTAACCGCAAGTGTTATATGTATTGGATTGACTGTCGCTACAGCCTGTAGTGGCAGGGCCTTTTATTAACAAATCTCAGCATTTTATTGTAAGGATCAACGGTTGTGAGTTTGTTTATTTGAATAAATACTTAATAAAGAACGTGTGTTTTTTGGATGGTTACCTATATATATATATATATATATATATATATATATATATTGGAAATTGTGGGGGCTTTGCATGGCCAGGTTTGCATGGGCCGTGGATGATGAAAGCATTGCAATGTCAGTACACTGAATTCTGAAACACATTGTCTTACACATTCGTTCTCTAACTATCTAGCTGCTAGCCAGTCTTCTTCAGGCATTTTTTTGTTCAAGATCCACGGCAGTTAACAGCTCCATCCATATATAGAAAGCAACCAAAAACTCGTGTGCCTACCTTCCAAAAATAGAAGTTCACTGATCTGTTGACATGTTTATAGACTCATTTATACACTCTTGAGTAGAATCGGATACCTCATTTATACCTCATTTATAGACTCTTGAGTAGAATCGGATCAGTGATGTTTATTAGTTCTAAGATTCATAAAATATTTATAAATATTTTTTTGCATCCTATTAAAAAAATAGAAGTAAATACAAAAAAATAAAGTACAATTAGAAGAAAAAAGAACCCTACTCCTAAAGATATATACTCCATATATATATATATATATATATATATATATATATATATATATATATATATATATGGGAATATATGAGAATCCATCCACAGTAATCTATTTGTCATGGACGGTGTTATAAAGAACTCCACTTTTGAACCGATTGATCAACTTATTAGAAGGCTTTAGATTGAATGTCATAATTGTTTCACCCTAACAAAGCTTTACTTTAGCTTTTATTTTAATATATTACATTGTATGGTAAATCGTTGTCATTTTAATAATTTAAAACAATTTTTAATATTAAAATACTCCAAATTTGCACAACTTGTACTTTGGTTTGGGTATTTTTTTTTGAAGCATTTCTCTATTATATGGGATGACTCAAAGACATTAAAGTTATATTAAAAAATAAAATAATCCGAATTTGCATAAACTGCATCTTACCGAGAGACTATTTCTCTATTATATGTGAATATGTCTATTTGTCTATTTCATATGTTATAACAATTTCTAATAAGTTGACATATAGGTCAAATATACTTAATGACAAATCAATTATTCATAACATATTTTATATGTAAATTAGTAAATAAAATTAATTTCAAATAATTTACTGGATAAATTAGAAGAAGAGAAAAGCCTAAAATTTAGGGAAATTGAAATTTACAAAAACATATCATAGAATTTAAGAAAATTTGAATATTATAAAAAGAAGTATCAATATAGTTACAATTTAAAATTTTAATTAAAATTGAAGATAGGACATATCTATTTTTTTAAATTTAAAATGCAATTGAACTTGAAACTTGAATTTATACAAGTTGTGAGTAATTTATTTTTAATTTTTTTCCTTTAAGGTGGTCACACTTTGCATGGCCCAACCCAGTCCTCTCATACCAGCATTGACTGCTTTCACACATTTCTATAAGTTACAGGAAGAAAAGCAAAGAAAGTTCATAATATTTATATTTAAACTCATGAGCTTAAGTTTATTGTCAGATTTTTCTTGAAGACAACAGATTAATAAAGTTATAGTTGTTTCTGTACCATATATTTGACGACTCAGAATGGGTGTTGTATACCTATTTTGAGGGCGTCACAAACACCATGTAGACGCACAATGTCCTGAAAATAAAGATGAGAAATCTGGTTCGCGTCCATCATCCTTCAACAATTTACAAAATGAGTCATCTTTGAAAAAGGATCAACCAACACAAAGATAGACAAATTGCATCAACATATATTAAACTAGTTATTAATTATTTTCAACACATCATTACAAAGTTAATTTTATGAGTGCATTATTGTTATAATTATTTTTTAGAATGCAATAGAAAATGTAATTGTACTTAATCAACCCATCAGCCCAAAATATAATCCATGCAATCCATTAAATAACCAACAAACATAGACAAATTGCATCAACATATATTAAACTGGTTATTAATTATTTTCAACACACCATTACAAAGTTAATTGCAGCCCATTTAATAACTCATGTACTTTAGCATATTGTCATCATTAAAATTATAAAATATAAAAACCAACATGCATGTATTATTTAGAGTTGCAAACCAACCAAAACAATCCAAATTTTGACGAACTCGAACACTATGAGTTGTACTCGAACATATTCGAGTAATATAATCGAACCAACACACATGTGCAAATTTTGATCGGTAGTTGTTCGCAAACAGTTCGCAAAAATGCTCGAATTCGTGAATATAGTTGAACATAATTATGTTCACGAATATTATCATAAACATTTGAATGATTGAATCAACTCCATTTTACATTTTACTCTCCCTTAATAATATAGATTCACAACTCAACTTCATTTTACATTTTACTAGATGTAGATTAGTAATTTTACTAGCCGGATGTGGGTTTATTTTTCAACTGTTGGTGAGATTGTGAAGTTTATTGTTGATGTAATTCATGGGAAGGCAAGCCCAGCCGCCCCCACCCCACAAAAAAAAGGAAAAAGAAAAGAAAATAAATAAATGAAAGAAATAAAAACTCATCATCATAGTGATTTCTTGCACTCGTCCAAAAAACATTGTGGCGCTTTCTCCATAGCGATGTATACATACACACAAACTGAATTTAGTAGCCCGGAAGGTTGTAGGAAACGTCCATGCATGGATGAGAAAATGAAATATTGACCTTCATAATTTTATGATATGATTTCACTACCTACCTAAGCCTCCATTTCATTATAATAGTCATTTTAATTTTATACACATAAATTAAAATAATTATTTAATATTATTTTTTAATATTTAAAATTTCAACACTATCCTTTTATACGAAGTTGAAGACTACAAATACAAAATAGAGAATTTCTTAAGATAATGAAAAAAGTCAGATGTGATATAAAAAATTAAATAATTTATTCTCTTTTAAAAAGTTATAAAGACGAATAAATTAAAATAATTTTTTTTTCAAAAAAGTCTATTATTATTATGAAATAAAGGGAGTAAATACTTTGTCTCATTCTATAAAATTATGGTCATTTGTCGTCGTCACATTTCATTAAAATTGTCAATTTTCTAGAAAAGTAAGAACTCTCTCCGGACATAATATATGTCGTTTTGGAGTTGTACATAATTATTAAAAAAATAATTGTATAATATTAAATATAATATCAATTGTCTATATTGTCTTTGTATTGAAAAAAGATGATATTATTTATTGAGCAAAAAATAGTGACAAAACTAAAATTATATTTAATAGTTAGAGTACTATTAAAAAAAATTAAATAATTAATACTAAATTAAAATTTTCAAATCACAAATATTAAGAGACAAAAATATTTTTCTAAAACCACATTTAAAAATGGATGGAGGGAGTACATAATATCCAAATTTGGGTTTCCTAGAAACTTCGTATAATTATAACAAAAAGAAAAGTATTGTACCCTTTCAAAGATGTAATACTCAAGCGGGCACTACCCTTAAACGGCTCATGTCATCACATATTTGGCAAGTGAGTAGTCACTTTCCAAAAATAGCACCCCTTCTTTTTCGGAGGATTTCCAAACCTAGGAAGATTTTCATCTCTCTTTCTCTCATGTGGTTTTATTGACTTTCAAACATTTCGTGAGCTTCAAGGGGATCTGAATCTGGACATTTATATACCATCATTAATACTGAAAAATTTATAGGTGGATTTTATTATTGGGAATGATATGAATAATTATAATTGGTAATATGTTTATGTTGTATTTGATACACTAGACTAATTTTATAATTTTATTCAATCTCATATATTAATATATATTACAATTATGGGCGGAACCAGGAGCCTGGAATTTTCGGGGTTATTTGTTTTCATTTTCCTTCCTTTTTTATGTATTTCCTTTTCCCCTTTGCTTTTTTTTTATTATTATTTTATCATCAAAGTGAGGCAAAAAAAAGTGATAACAATTCTCTCTGTAAATTAATTAAAAATAAAAATCTAAAGAAATAAAACAATTTTTTTTTGATCTTACTATAGTGACCATAAGTTCACCATAGTTATATCCTATCAAGTTTATTAAATCTGTCTTCTTCTATTTATTTATTTTTTGTTGCTGGAATTCATTCTTTCAAGCTAATTAATCACATGAATCACAATATAAGGTTTTGAATATATAATATTATAATTTGTAATTTATCTATAAAAGTAGCTAATCAGTTGACTAAAAATTTTAAAGTCTAATTAATAGTCTCATAGTTCGGGGAAAAATTAATATATATATATATATGTATGTATATTTAAAGTCATTAGACTCACAACTCAAAAGTTGAAAAGTGTTGAAATAGGATGGTGTGAAATACTATAATTGGGCAAAATGAATTTAAAGAAGCACTCTAAGCGTTACTAAATAATTTTTTTACTGATCTATTTAATTTTGACCCCCTCTATAAATATTCTGATTCCGTCCTGATTACAATTGTAATTAGACATAAATTTTTATAATATATGGCACGATTCTTCATTATATATGATACATAGCCAAAAAAAAATGATAACCGGTTCCTAGCTCCCTTAAATAAATAAATAGTTTGATTTTTAAACATACAAAAGTTGCTGACTACACACGAGTAATATTATGATGATATTATCTCATGTATTATCATATTTGAAGACTAAAATTTGTCATTGAATAAAAGTTTATCCAAAAGATACTCCACTAAATATCATATTTTAAGACAAATTTGCATTCGAGTAATATTTAAGGGTAAGGAAATATTTTAATGACTTTTCTTCTTTACCAGTACAAGTTCATTGAAAAATTATTATAATCAAGTGTGTCACTAATAAACACTCTTTTACACGTCAAAAAAAATGAAGAAAAAAAAAATCAAATATTACTATCGGCTCAAGAAAAAAATATCAATTTTCTTCCTACCAAAATATGCATTTATGTGGCTTGTATTATAAAAATAAATAACACACACACATATATATATATATAATGGAGCTTTTCATAATAACAACCTATTGTTATTATGGAGTCTTGCTGTGTATCTTTTTTGATCGTTGATAAACTTATTGGAAGGTTGAGATTGAAACATAAATATACCAAATCCAAGATAACTTGTACTTCTTTTTATTTTAATATGAGGACCCCACATAGTCAACATGTTGTCAGGTTTGTTTAAATAAAATGAATTTTTAATATTAAATAATGCCCGAATCGACAAGCTCTTACTACCAAGTAAAAAAAAAAAAAAATACCAACCGGACAAGCTCTTACGACTTGTAAAAAAAACAATAAAAAAATACCAACCTAACAAACTCTTACGACATAAAAAAAAAAAAAAAAAAAAAAAAAAAAACCTAAGACAACCTCTTCTCGACTTGTATAAAAATCTAATAGTGGCACAAGTTCTTTATTTGCTTATTTTTTATAATAATATTTGTTATTTTATAAAATAAATATTTTTATAATAACAAATATTTTTATAATTCTTTATTTGCTATTTTATAAAAATATTTGTTATTTTATAATAGGATATAAAATATTTTATAATTCTTTATATAACAAATATATTAATTTTTAACAAATAACAATATATACTAATTGTTAAAATATATTAATTTTTAACATATAACAAATATATTAATTTTAACAAATAACAAATATATTAAGCTAGGAAGAGGTTATGCGATTTAGATTTTTTTTTTTTTTATCGTAAACATGTCTCGGTTAGTATTTTTTTTTTTTTTAATAATAAAGAGAGCTTGTCCCTACGGACATTATTTAATATTAAAAATTGCTTTTAGTTAAACAAACCGATGAACATGTTGACTATGGTGGGGTCCCTCATATTAAAATAAAAGCCAGTCTGATGTTATTTAGTCACGTACCGGGTATATTTATGTTTCAATCTCAACTTTCCAATAAGTTTATCAACGGTCCAAAAAAGTAAGTTGCAGACAAGCACTAATAAAGAACCTATTTGCTATGGAAGAAGAACACCCCTTTTATCGGCTGATAAACTTATTGGAAGGATTGAATAAACATAATATACCTAAATTGAATAACTTGTACTTAGCTTTTATTTTAATACGAAGACCCCACCATAGTCAACATGTTGTCATTGTTGTTTAAATAAAACGAATTTTTAATATTAATATCAATACCTTAAGACAAAACAGACTTCATTGTATAAAATAAATAAATAAATAAATAAATCAAATCAGAAGAGCCTTCTTAGAAACACAAAAAAAAATAAAAAAATAATACAAACCGTAAGAGCCTTCTTCCGCTACAAAAAAAAATAAAAAAAAATAATACAAACCTAAGACAACCTCTTACTTGTATAAAAATCAAATAATTAGCACAAGTTCTTTATTTGCTATTTTTATAACAATATTTGTTATTTTATAAAAACAAATATTTTTATAAAATAAAAAAATTTTATAATAACAAATAAAGAATATAAAATATTTTATAAAAACAAATATTTTTATAATAACAAATAAAGAATATAAAATATTTTATAAAAATAAATATTTTATAAAAACAAATATTTTATAATAACAAATAAAAAATATAAAATATTTTTATATCCTATTTTATATTTTATAAAATATAAAATATTTGTTATTATAAAATATTTTATAATAAAATATTTGTTATTATAACAAATATTTGTTAGTGTGAGTTTAGATTTTTTTTTTTTTTTTTTTTTTTTTTTTGAAGCTTCAAGAGGCTCAACCGGTTTATTATTATTATTAATTTTTTTTTGTTTTGTTTTGTAAGCCGGAAGAGGCTCTTACGGTTTGAATTTTATTTTATTTTTTGTTTTTTTGTTTTGTGTTTAAGAGGCTCTTACTATTTGAATTTTTTATTTTTTTTTTGCCTAAGAGGCTCTTACGGTTTGGAATTTTTTTTATTATTATTTTTTTTATATATTTTAAGTAAGCTCGCATCTACCAGATTATTTAATATTAAAAATTGCTTTTAGTTAAACAAACCGACAACACGTTGATTATGGTGTCCCTCATATTAAAATAAAAGTTAGTACAAATTGTTACTACCAAAGTATATTTATGTTTCAATCTCAAATTTTCCAATAAGTTTATCAACTATTCAAAAAGGGTGTGTTGCAGATAAAGACTCTATAAAGAACTTATGGAAGGCTCTATATATATATATATATATATATATATATATATATATATATATATATATATGGTCGGATCAAGTCATCATTTTCTTATTTATTCATTCGTCTTTCACCCTTTAGTGCGACGATTTCGATCATACAATGTCGCCATACTTTTAACGACGCTTATAGGTTATCCGTCGCTAAAGTATATATTTACGGTTGTATGATCAAACCGCTCGTCTAAAGAGAAAATGAAAGACGCCAAGAAGATAAGGGATATCTGACTTGATTCTTTTTATATATATATATATATATATATATATATATATATATATATAAAGTCGTTAATTATCCCATAGTGCAAGTGTAGAAGATTCCGTGAAAACCAAGATGAGATGCAGGTTAATTCTATTAGTTCACATGAATCCCATATATGAAATGAAATCAGTAATAAGAAAATTGCAAAATAACACGCAACTATAAATTTGGACTTTTAAGTTTAAAATTCAAAATGTTTACTACAGAAGATATGAATTTATAATACAATTTTATCCACCACTAAATCAAATGTGTAATGAATTATATATTGAAGCAACTAAATCTAGTTCTCTTAAGTCTTAACTATAGTCTTTCTCTCATATAGTACAAGTCAAAATCATTATTTGATTTTTAAAAAAGTAATTTGATATATTTTTAAATTAAAATTGATATTTTTAAATTTAAAAATTTATTCAGATGTTTTATACTTTTTAGTTACTTAAACAATTTTTAAATTCAGATGTTATTTTACTAAGATGATCTAATTTATTAAGATATATACTAATTATTCAGATCTTAATTACCCAATAATAATCAGTTTTATTAAATGAAACTAATCTTTTATGGGTCATATAGAAAATATATACAAGCACATATGTCTATTTTATATTAATAGTTGTTTGATAAATTCGCATTCTATTTATTTATGTTTAAAAGTAACTTTTTTTCAATTACATAATCACCGGTTATAACATTATTTGACAATTGACAGCCAATAAATTCACAATAATAAAGCTAGGCCTTAGAAGAAAGAAACAAATATATTGAATGGTCTTGTTGTTGACATATCAAATTGTGTTGAAAAATCATGGAATAAGTTTAGAATTTCAGCCTTTTCATCAAATCTCTGGATCTTAGTAGTCAGGAATTTTGAGTCTTTGACGAGCTGGAATAACCTATTTCTATTAAATACCTTATTTTAAAGTGAAAGAATTTCGGATAAAAATTGTTAAAAAAATAATGTACTTTAACAAATTATATATATATATATATATATATTTATATAAAAGCATACAAATTTAATTTTATCACACAATTAATATTCTATCTCGACAAACCCAAAATAAATCAAAATGTGGTTAAATTTTAGATATTACTTCATCCATTCCTTTTTAATTGAAATTTATAGAGATTAACAAATTATGTAACTAGTGTAATTTTGTCTATTAAATTAAGTATCAAATCTAAAAATTTATTGAAAAGACAAGATAAAAAAAACTTAACATCTACTCTCTCCTGTTCTCTTTTAGATGAGTAAAATATAATTTACACACATATTAAAAAAAATAAAATAGAGAAAAAAATAAAAAAGTTTTAAATTTATTCTTAGTGACTCCAACAAAATTATATAAAATGATCAATATTTTTATTTTTTATACTAGTTGACCTCATTAAATGGCTTTATTACTATTCACTTTATGCATTTTTTTAAACGGAGGAAATAATATTTAGAGATAATATTGAAAAATTAAGATGGTCCTCAACCACATTTAAGATTATAACAACACGACCAACTTGATGATTCAAATATGATACATAAACAAGGGGACAAGGTCAACAGTAATCAGATATCACAAGAATCAGATTAAATGCTAAAATTGTTCAACTTTCTCCTCGATGGACCAGGCCGCCCCACCTCATTTGACCCATGTGTGCATTTGCCAATTATAATAATGGCGTGCTTCAAGATAAAAAATTTTAATAATAAAATATGTTCGTACATCCTCTTTGGACATTTTTTTTTACTCTTTTGCCCCCCACTCCCTTGTTCTTATTCCATTCAAAGACTTACTTTCATTATTTTATTCCAATTCTTATTTTGGGTATTTAAAGGGAGCCAAGGCCTAACATATATGTTCCAAAAACACAACAAGAATATTATAACTCTTACATTATATACAAATGAATTCATCTATTTTTCAATCCTTGAATTCTGATTACTCGCCGGAATCTTCATTTGGGTCATTAGATTCCCTCTCTTGGGATGGGCTAGAACTCGACAATTCCCTCCCTTTTAATGTAAATGACTCCGAGGAAATGCTGCTATATGGGGTTCTATCACAGACGGTACAAGAAACATCAGATTCTAATTCCCCTGAAGAAATGAAGGAAGAAATTAAAGAAGATCACGAAGTAAGTTCGAAGGTTCAACAACTCCCGAAGAAACAGAAAGCCTATAGAGGTGTAAGAAGGCGGCCGTGGGGCAAATTCGCGGCAGAAATAAGGGATTCTACTAGAAATGGCATAAGGGTATGGCTGGGCACATTTGACAGTGCAGAACAAGCTGCTTTAGCTTATGATCAAGCGGCTTTTTCGTTGCGGGGCTCGTCGGCCATTCTAAATTTTCCGGTGGAAAGAGTCCGGGAGTCGTTGAGTGACATGAGGCATAGTTGTAAAGCCGGTTGTTCACCGGTGGTGGAATTGAAGAAAAGGCATTCAATGAGGAAGAGGAGTTTGAGCAGGAAAAGTCAAAGCAAGAACAAAAACATAGAGCTGAAAATGATAGATAATGTAGTTGTGGTGTTTGAGGACTTGGGGGCAGATTACTTGGAAGAACTTTTGAGTATAACGGATAATTCTAGTACTTGGTGAAATAATTAATTTGCCCAATTTTTTCATGCCTAATATATCTTCATTTTGATCTACTATTTTATTTTTCTTAGCTTAGCTTATTTTCATTATAATTATGTATAGGATTTAATTTTTTTTGGTTATCATGCTTTGTTTTCTTCCTTAATCAAAGGTATTTGGTCTTATATCTATTGTCATTATTCGTCATGAACAACTAATTAAGGTTGTAAAATAAATTAATCAATTCGAACTCGATTCATACTTGCTCAACTAAAAATTCAATTCAAACTGGACTCGAAATATAAATGATTCAAATATGAACAAATTTTAAAATTTGATAAATTATTCGAACCTCTTCAAATTGATTTTTTTTATTGACACTTAGATCATATTCTCTCGGAAATTTCAAACTGTTTGGGCTCGATTCGAGATCATGCTTGACTCTATAGCTAAACAAGTCTCAATTAAATTTTATTTCATACTCGATAAATTTTGTAAACTAAATCTGTGTAATTCAATACTCGATTCGACTTGATTAATCGTAGAATGAATACATGCAAAAATTTCTCCACTTTTGGATATCGACCGAAGAAAAAAAGAGAGTCCCGTTTTGGTACATTACACTAGTCAACTTCATTCTTCTGGTGATAGCAATGTGAAGTATTTCTTCATTAAACACTTGGTGATAGCATTACATGGATTAATATTTTTTATTAAAGAGGATTTACACCCTTTTGTGGGGAAAAAAAATCACCGACAAAGAACTCACTAGAAGTTTTACATTTTTTTTTTTTTTTTTTTTTAATTTTGTTTGTAAGAGATAATAAATAATGGATTACTGAACTTTAAGGCGATACGTTATTTATTTAGATCTCCTTTTAGATTATTTTATTGATGCAGCATTATTATTTATGAAAAAGAGACGATATTATTGAAAGTTCATAGATGCAAAAGAAAATTATCGTTGCAGTCCAATAAAGCTATGATAATTTTAATTCTAAACAACATCAATAACTATATATAACAATTCAAGATGGAGTCCTAAACTGAATTAAGTTGGTTGGTCATCGATATCTATTTTGGGTTGGGGTTGGGGTTGGGGTTGGGGTTGGGGGTGAGGGTTGGGGTGGTAAGAGATGTATATATAATCACATAATATTATTTTTTTTGTATTTGGGGTGGGAGGGTGAAGTGTATACATATAATCACATAATATTATTTTTTGGGGGAGGGGGAGGGAGTGGGGGAGGGGGTGGGGTGGGGTGTAATGAAAGGAGTTGGTCTCAATCTGCCATCGTTCTATTAATGCAGAAACTATGATTAGTAAATATACCAAAATATATCTCATTCTTTTAATAAAAAAATTAATTTACGCTTTGGTTAACCTCAATACATCAAATTTTGTGTCACCCTCATCTATATGCAACCTATCAGTACAATCCTCTGGATTATTCCAAACTTTCTCAGACCGGTGTTGTATTTAATATCCTAAAGTACGATAGGATTATTTATTTAATGATAGAAGTCCATTCTATAAAAAAATTAAACATTATACAAATTATCTAACAATGAATATTCTCAAATATTTTATAACAACCATTATCTATACAATAATACCTTGTATTAATAAATTTAACACAAAATTTCAATACATTATTAATCAACATGCATAATATATATGTCAATAAAATACTATAAATTAATAATAAATAACACATATCTAATTAACCAAACCCAAAATTATCTAATATTATTAATTTATCCACCCCTATCAATCAATTAAATAGCATACTTTACGAAACAACAACTAACATTGAGCCCAATAAATTATTAAAAAACTTATAATTTTTAACATTGAAAAATATACAATTAAAAAACTTATAATTTTTAACATTGAAAAATATACATCAACATTGAATAATTTTTCAAGAACATTCATATTCTCAAAATAAATTTCTCATACAAATGATAATTTATTAACTTTCATTGTCATATATATCCAAAACCAGTATCCATTATATCCACAATCTACACATTTTGTAATTCCTAAAAATATCTAAAATCAAAGTAAGAAATTTCAAAACGATGGATCCACTCTTGGATCCAACTCTAACTACTAAACTATATATATATATATATATATATATATATATATATATATATATATATATATATATATATATGGGATCAAATACATAACAACCGTTGTCGGATCAATATTCATGGCAATCAAATTGCAACACCATGTAGCGGCTTGCACATTAAGTATATCATTTTATTTTACATTACTTCCATTGTCCCATTATTAAGTCAATTGTTGTTAGAAAAACAAGTTTCTTTTTTAAAAAATAATCCAACTTTTTTTTTTTTTATTATTATTATTATTATTATTATTATTATTATTATTATTATCGGATTATATTAAAAAAAAAATAGAACCGCTACATGGTGTAGCGGCTTTGCAACATCACTTGCTTTGATTCACTTGCTTTGCTTTTGGTCGCTTTGCTTTTGATCACTTTATTAAGCTTGCTTCCAGAGTTGCACCGTTACGCCATGTAGCGGCTTGCACATTGAGTATATTATTTTATTTTATATTCCTTCTATTATCTCATTACTAAGTCACTTGTTGTTAGAAAACAATGTTTCTTTTTAAAAAATAATCCAACTTTAATAATAATAATAATAATTATTATTATTATTATTATTATTATTATTATTATTATTATTATCGGATTATATTAAAAAAAAATAGGACCGCTACATGGTGCAGCGGCTTTGCAACATCACTTGCTTTGATTCACTTACTTTGCTTTTTGTCACTTTATTAAGCTTGGCTTTGCTTTTGGTCACTTTATTAAGCTTGGTTCCAGAGTTATCAAAGTGAATCAAAGCAAGTCAATGTGGCAAAGCCGCTACACCACGTAGCGGTCCTTTTTTTTTTTTTTTTTATAATATACTCCGATAATAATTATAATAATAATAATAAATTTGGATAATTATTATTATTATTAAAGTCAGATTATTTTTTTAAAAAGAAACCTTTTTTTCTAACAGTGACTTAATAATGGGATAATGGAAAATAAAATAATATATTCAATGTGCAAGCCGCTACATGTAGCGGTGCAATTAGAACCAAAAACAAGCTGCTACATAGTGTTGCAACTTGGTTGCTAGAAAATAGTGATCTGAAGAATCGTCGTTTTTTGTTATTACATACGATGGCTCAACCGTCGCCAAAGATTAAGACTACGGGGTATGGCGACGGATCGAATCGTCGCCATAGACACCATTTAAAAGACGATTTGCTCGTCTTTGCTTCTTTCTTTAAAGTTTCGCTTTTAGATTTTAATCAGATATATATATATATATATATATATATATATATATATATAACACGTATATAATGCATCTAATTAATGTATGGCAAAAACCCAAATATTTACTTGTTATTGCGATGTACTTGTAATTTTTTGATGGATCTTGAAGAAGTTGAAGAGAAAAATCTGTTTAGATGTGAGAGATTATCAAAGACCAAACTGAATGGAGTTGAAGAGAATAATTCGTATCGGAGACTTGCATGATTTTTTTTCAGGTCAGCTGTTCAAGATTTGCAATCTGCAAATATATTATATGAAGAAGATGGAGCAGTCGTGAATGCATACCGCATAATAATTTTGGGGACGGTAAAGCTACTACATGATTATTATGCGGACGGAATATATAGCATCCACATAATTATCCTACAGATGTCATGATAATGAAAGTAAGACTTTTTGTCATTTCCTTTGTGGGTTCAGGCTAATTCCTAGCCATTCATATTATCATTTAGCCTAATCTCAACCCTTGATTACTCTTACTACTTTTAATATACTTATTCTAAATAAACTTTGATATGTAACAATACTCCTCTCTTCAAAAATCACCTTGTCCTCAAAGTGGTATTGCAACTTGAGTGTAAAAATAAAAAAATCCTCCTTAAAACTAGTCATCACAATTTGCAGAATAATAACGCAATTACGCCCCCTGGCATTGTGCATTGTTTCCTTTAAAGGATTCAAAGTGTTCTCTCCACTTGGATAATCCCTTGTAAACTTAACTTCGCATACTTATAATCTTGCTCAATTTTCTATCAGGGAAGATGAAATGTCCTTCAATTTTCTTTGTTATGCTATTGTAGCATATATACTTTCATGGGCTTTGCAGTAAGAGCACAACAATGAAGAATCACCCATTCCATGCAGACCTTACCATTCCAAGTGATGACATTGGTAAAACTCCACACTTCACTAAATGTCTTGATGGATTTCGGTACAATATCTAAACCCATTCAATCCTCATGAATATTAGATTTTGAATTGTTCAATAAAAACCTGTTGAAATCAATATCAAATGTGTAGGAAATAAACACCTCAAAATGGAGCATTAGAGATACCCATTTAAACATTAGGTCTGATCCCAATTTAAGTAACCACTTTTTGTTTCCTGCCCATGCAAGACCATATGTTACTCCCACAAGAAGTTGTTCAATTATTGTGCCATCCCCTTTGTTAATGATATGAACAATGAAGATCTCATCTCCACTGATATAGTAATTGTCACTATGTCCTTCTTTCATTCTTGTCACATAGTTCTTCAAGCTAATCATCTCATCTTCACTCTTTGTGAAGTGGTGTCTGAGGAATTCAGCAATCTCTGTCTTGTTCTGGGAGTCTTTCAAGGGTACCAAGCTTGTGTTTCTTCAAGAAGGCCTTGTAAAATTTACTGTAATTATGGCACTCAGAGTGCTTCTTGATCAGATCCTTAAGTTTGCGCTTTTCAATAATTTCTAGCTGGTCTTCGTTAAAATAGAGAACAATCTCGGTACCCCTAATCAATACCTCACCAGTAAAGTCTCTGATTATAATGAAAGAACCACCAGCTTGGGACTTCCATAAATACTATTCATCGCCATTTGTTGAGACAACTTTCTCAGCAAGTAAGCAGAATAGAAACCCACACCAAACTGTCCAATCATGTTGACAACAGCACCAGCAGTAAGGGCTTCCATGAATTCCCTAGTTCCTGATCTTGCAATGATACCTAAATTGTTATCCAAGTCAAATGTAACAAGAAATTATAGTCTCTTGCAATAACTCCAGAAAAATGAGGGAGAATAGAAGAAATCTAGAGAAGATAGAGAAAAGTTTGGTTAATTCATTGATAACCTACCTTAGTACATACTTGGCCATATATAGCATTCTTTCTACATAAATCCTAGCCATTCATATTATTATCATTTAGCCTAATCTCAACCCTTGGATTACTACTCTTACTACTTTTAATATACTTGTTCTAAATAAACTTTGATATGTAACAAAACCACCCCAAATCACCCTTCAGTTGATGTATTTACAATTCAAGAAGGACGCATTAGCTCAGAAAATGTACTCATTGTACATGGGTTAGGATGCAGCTCTTATAGTTTTAGCAAAATTGCTAAATCTATAGGCCTCAAGGGCATCCGTACTGTAGTAGCTATTGATCTACTCGGTTCTGGGTTTTCCGATAAATCTAGTGTTGTGCTTGAAGAAATTGGGGGTGGGGTTTTAGGAAATGAGTGGAGCAGAAATGGAAGAAGGGGGAGGAATCACATGAGTCTTAGAGGAGAGAACGGATTAAACCTAGTCACCGATATTTGTCCAGGTGTAACCTCTGTTTTGTCTATCTGGCATGTTGTCGACCGAAGGAGCTTTGGTGACTGTTTTTATAATGTAAAGGGTACTTTTGAAAGGAAAAAAATTGGATCTTAGTGGGACTTTAGACAAAATCACAGGGGCAATTTTACACATTTACCCAATTATAATATATCCCTCCATTCTAATATTAGGGATGTACTTATTATACTCTTTTCAAAATTAGAGATAAACTTCTATTTTTAAGATATAAATTAATATTAAATTCTTAAGATGTTATTACTTATAATCATTCATAACCCGTTCAAGACACATAATTTTAAAAATAACATATTTCAATTTGTATGTAATACATAGAAACATGAATAGCGATAAATGAATACAATTAAGAATTTTTCATAAATTTAATTTATTATAAATTTGATACATCATATAGAGAAATTTGAAAACAGCAGATACATTTATGCACAAATTATTTTTAATTTTTTTCGTAAATAGTTGTAGCGCATATGTTTTACAATAAAATATTTCTAAAATATGTATAGATAAACTTGAAAACAGTAGATGCATGCACAAATAATTTTCAAATTATTTCATATATATATATATATATATATAATATTTTACAGGATACGAAGTGTTTATAAATTATATTAAAAATGAAAAATCTTAAATGATGAACTCGATGTTAATTAATGAGCAATTAAAATTATTTGATAAAAGTACAAAATTATTGTGAGTTGTCGATTAAGATAAGATTTCTTAATTAATGATTTTTATAATTAATTATTGATTCTTAGTCGATTGTGTTATCAATGCCACCCCAACTAACTTTCTGTAAAACTTTCTCATTAATTGAGAAAATGGGATCTGATTCTATTTATATTCTATAGTTGTCTTGCTTACTATTGTCTAACCACAAGTCTAGGTTGTCTAGCTCAACCACAAACTTTCTCAGATTATTAGTAGAAGGAGCAATTGAGAATCAAGTAGAGCAATAAGTATGAGAATTTTTATTTTTTTTTAAAGTCTGTTGTTTTTTAAAAAGGGATAAATTAACTTTTGGTACTTGTACTGGAATACAACTTACAATTTGGTACCCAAAATGAAAAAAGTTACAAATTGGTGATTGTACTCGAAAAATGTTACACTTTGTTAAATATTAGGGACACGACTTATAATTTGGTACCCGAAGTGAAAAAAGTTACAAATTGGTGATTGTACTCAAAAAAATTTGTAATCTGGTGCTTGTACTTTTCAATTTTTAAATAATCGTTAAAATTGATCCAACAGGAGAGACAAACATACAGAGAGAGAAGCGAAGTCGACACGAATAAGATCCTCGATGTTTTGTTTCATCTTTTCTTGCCTCCCACATTCGCACATTGCTCCACAGTGGCACCGACTTGGAAACTCTGGTATAATCCATTCATTTTTGTTGCATGAACTACAATCTTCTTCCCCGATTTCATTTACGATTCAACTCCAAGACGAGCTCATCCTTTCAATTAAACACTGAAAACCCTTTAATAAATATATGGGAACCGGTAATCAATGGAGAATCGAGACAAGAAGAATGAGAGAAGAAGAAGGACAAAAGAAGAGAACCCTAATTTTTAAACAGAATAAAGATGAAACCCTATTGTTTAGCGGAGTGTAACATTTTTCGAGTACAATCACCAGTTTGTAACTTTTTTCACTTCGGGTACCAATTTGTAAGTCGTGTCCCTAATGTTTAACAGAGTGTAACATTTTTCGAGTACAACCATCAGTTTATAACTTTTTTCACTTCGGGTACCAAATTGTAAGTCATGTCCCAGTACAGGTACCAAAAGTTGATTTATCCTTTTTTGAAATGTATGGCTAATCTTGAGAAGGAATAACTAATTGAAAAAGATGAATATTGTGTGTTTGTTTTAATTTAATGTAAAAATCAAATGGCAAAGGCCTTCTTTAACATCAACTACCCCCTTGAATTTTCCATAAAGCAAACAAACCTTGATAACAATAGAATCAACCATTCTATTTGGGCTATCCACATTACTTCTTATTCTACCCACTTTTCCTATTTTTCCTCAAGGAAATGGCAAGTGAATTTAATGAAGGAAAATTTCGCTACGATCTTTCCATGTCAAAGAGAACTTGAAAACCATTGAATTGCGAAAAAGAAGACACCTTGAAATCGTGCTTTTCGGACAAAGAAATTTCTCGAAAATGAGAAAATGATGAGAAAGAAGATGAGCATTATTATGTCAAAGTAGTTGATGAAGGGGAAGAAAGTGATCACAAAAGCTTGAAGCAACTAATTGAGGGGTTGAGTTCACTTGGCCAACACTTCACAACTGAGGAAATGAAGCAGCCTATGTTGGTGCACAAACATGATAATAAAAAAATTCATTTGGTGGTTAGACACCATGAGGAGGGCTTGGATGGAGTGAGGTTCAAAGAAATGGTGAGTCGGTGCGCAAAGGTTTTGAGCCGTTTGATCAAGAATAAGCGGGACTCACGTATCGAATCTCAGAGAATATCGAGTCTTCGATGATTAGTCTAGGGTTTTGGCCTATCATGTGTTTGAGATGCATATCATATATAATCAATGATATATATGGCTTCTTATAATTGATTACTACATTGTATTGATACTCTTAATATTTGGGAGATGCATCTATTCATTATGTATATATCATCTAAATTTAAACATTAGAAGAACATTTTAATGAAAAATTGTACACCAAGTAAAACGTGTATAATACCTTCTTTTATCCTATAAAGAAGTGAGAGATGATTAGAAGGTTGAGATCGTTATTTGAAGTGGTTGACACTACATTTTAAATTTTTTTCAATTAGATTGTTTTGGTAGTGTAATACTACGGGCTCAATTTCAAATGGTACAATCAAGGCCGATCCTGAGTTTTTAAGGGCCTAAAGCGACAACAAAAAAATATGCCTTTTGCGAATTGCTATTAAAATAGGCATAAAAAACTAAGAATTTTCTCTGAACAAAAGAGCATCAATACCAAAGAATAAAAGTTTGCCATTGAGATTTGGGCTTATTTCATTAGATAAACTTTTGTAGGCCTTTAAATTTAAATTGACGTGGGCTGCACTCTTTTGTTTGGATATATATATATATATATATATATATATATATATATATATATATATATATATATATATATATACATAATACAAATACTCTTGGGGGCCCTAAAATGTGTCAATTTTAGTGGGCTTAAAGTCCGGGCACCTTGGGTTTTAGCCTAGGGCCGGTGCTGGGTACAATCAATTTCTGCAATTGATGAGACAAATTATTCTTTCATTACAAGAAAATAGCCTAATTCCGATGAAATTATTTTCAACAGAATGAATTCTCTCAGAATTAAGTTATTTCCGACGAAATATTTCATCGGACATAATTTACTAAAAAATAACTTAATTTACTGTATTTATATCTAGTACTCTTCTTTCTAAGGTAAGGGATATTATTTGTTGTGACGCCCCCAAAATAGGTATACATCACCTATTCTGAGTCGTCAAATACATGGTACAGAATTCAAATACAACTTAATAATACAACTGTCGTATATAATACGACAAAACATAAACTGTGAGTTTGAATACAAATATTGTCTACTAGAGATTATAAAAACTCAAAAGGAGTCCTCATTACAATTATTATCACACTATTTCACAGAATAGTGAGGACTACTAATGTACCATCTAGGACCATCACTCTGTTCCCCGACTAGTCCTAGCTACGTTCTCATTTCAAGAAGAAAACAAAGAAAGAAAGGGTGAGCTCAACTAGCCCAGTAAGAAATATTAAGACTAAGATAATGCAGAATAATTTATCGTTAGCCTTCAACAGTGTTAATGTGACAACCCCAAAATAGGTCCATTCCACCCAACCCATTATGAGTCGCCAAATACATGGTACAAAAATAAATACAACTTCAGTAATACGACAACACATATACTGTGAGTTTGAATACAACTGTTGTCTAATAGAGAGTATAAAAACTCAAAAGGAGTCCTTATTATAATTATTGATACACTATTTCACAGAATAGTGAGGACTACTAATGCAACCATCCGGATCATCAATCCATTCCCCACTAGTAGTCCCAAATATATTCTCATTTCAAGAAAAAAAGCGGTGAAAGAAAGGGTGAGCTCAACTAGCCCAAAAGAAAAATATTATGATTAAGATAATATACAACAAATTATCATTAGTCTTCAACAGAAAAAATCGATAAAATATAATAGACAACAAGTTTTAGATCAACAACAAAGAATGAAATAAAGAATCCATTAGAAGAGTCGGTAGAAAGAATTCTACTATCTTCTAGGATTTAAAAGTCCATCATCAATATTTTATCCTGTAAATAACAATCAATATACATCTTTAATCAAATATTCATCTTTGCACTACAGGCCAAAGATATTCATTTGTATCACCAGTTGGTCATGTTCATCTCAACACCTGTTCATCTTTGCACACGGGCCAAAGATATTCATCAAGTAATCATTCATCTTTGCACTACGGGCCAAAGATATTCATCAGGTAATCATTCATCTTTGCACTACGGGCCAAAGATATTCATCAAGTAATCATTCATCTTTGCACTACAGGCCAAAGATATTCAATAATAACATCATTCAGGACTGAGGATGATGAAAAATATTTTAAAAGAACGAATCCAGTGAAACAAAATAACAAATATTAGAGATTCGTATCACAGTTTATCCAAGATCAATAATACTCCATAATAACCAATTTTGAAGCAAAATTCAAGAATAAAGATCAAAAAATGGATACAATCAAAGATAGTAACCATAATAGACACCTTGGATAAAAAGAAGAAAATTTCATTTTTCAGTGAATAGTGCCGTATTCGTGAATAGTAACTCCGACACCAAAAGATAGAAATTCCACAAGAAAAATTATCATGCTTCGTGAATAGTACTCGTGAATAGTAACTCATGAATAGTAACTCATGAATAGTAACTCATGAATAGTAACCCCGACATAAAAAGTTCCAAATTTGATAAAAAATTCATATCGATATTTCAGCATAATGATATTGAAAGAAAATATCATTTGCGAAGAAAATAACACCCCTTACGAATATTAAACGAAAATAATATTCCTTTCGAATATTGAACGAATATAATATTCCTTACGAATATTAAATGAAAATAATATTTCTTGCGAATATTGAACGAAATAATATTCATACGAATCTGAAAAATAATATCTCTTCGTAGTATGAAATAAATAATACCCTTACCTCAAAAAGAGATGTACTTACATTTGAATATCGGATATAGTCTTTGAAGGAACTTGCACCGTATAACAACACTCAAAGTATCAAAATACTCACAAGAATACGCTCGATAATATAGAGAGAGAAAGAGAGAAAGCTTATATTTCTGGTGTGTTTTTCAATTCTAACTTAACCCTTTATTTATAGGAAAATGGTAGCACGCCGAAGCAGACTTGACCTGCTACCTGATGGCTTTACCTGCTACTACTGCCGCCCACCACATTTGAAATTCAATTTGAGCACATTTCTCACCAACCAAAAGCGGGGCTCACCAATTCTAGAATTTTCCACCAAAATGATAAATTCGGATACTTCAACAATTTCTGAACCAGTCACCTCTTAAAATTCATAGCAAATCATACGTTCATTTTTAACGGTTCAAAATTTTTGGACATATACTCAACTTATATATGTATAACATATCCAAAAATCACAACGATCCAACGGTCGGATTAAAAATTATAACTCACGCAATAGAGCTTTAAGAACAACGATTTGATCTTTTAATACCACAAATCCGACAAAATACTGATAAAACACATTAACATTAACTCCTTCATTTATAACCATATAAATAAACCCATCATTTATATCCACATAAAATAAATATTTCCTTATCATATGAATCAATAATTAATTATTCACAAATAATATTACAGAATCACATTTATGACAACCAGGCTGTTCCCAGGAAAGAGGGGGCTTTCCAATAAGGATTTCTCCTTACTGGCGTGCAATTAGGTGACCAAACCTCTCATTGACAGAACTTTCTAGACATTGCCAATAATGCTATCTAATAATATTATTCAAATAATATGAATTATTGATCTGATAATGGAGATATCAAAAATGACAATTATTGAACAACAATAATATAAAATATCAACGCAGCAATTATTGAATCAATAAAATAAAATATTGAACAGTAACTACTGTGACAATTATTGAGTAGTGTCTTCTTACGTAAGGATCAATAATTCAACAATACTTATGCAAATACTGGTAAATACTCTTTGTGCAACCACGCGCATATTCATCGTATTTTAACCACCGGGTATTCCAACGATCTTAATAATAATAATTACTGCTTATTTATAACAACCCAAACTTTGTCGTTTTCTTCATCCAACAGTTATCCGTTATTGGGCCCACAAATGGTCATACCATCGCATTTAATATTCCCCGACAGAAAGAATATTCCACGACCAAACGAATATTCCCCGATAACAATGAATATTATATAACAACTTGCATACTTTGCAAAATTTATAAATACTACCCACAACTAGAACATTATCTCAAATCCACACTATAATATTCAAAAAAATTATTTCAAGAAAATTAAATATTTATTCATAAAATCTAGGGTCTCACAGTTAAACTGATAAAATATAACAAACATCAAGTTTAACTGCGGTGAAACAAGCAATCCATTAGAAGAGTCAAGTAGGGAATAAAATCAATTATCTTCTATGATTTAAAGGTTTTTCATCACTTTTATCATTTGGGACTCAAATTTAATAAATAATCCACATCATCAATCACCCCCATACACTATGGCCAAGGATATTCTTTAGTATCACGACCATGAATTATCCATGCACTATAAAAGATAATCATGTTTTCATCAACTCATTCCGATCACGCCATAAAACAATTCATCTTCAGACTACTACCAAAGAGAATCCATAGCCATAATCATACCAAAAAGCGTCCATCAATGCACTACGGGCCAATGAGGACTTTTTCCACATCATTTATAACATTACGGTTATGATTATACCGAATAATCCCTGGTCATAATCATACCAAGTCCATCTATGCACTACAGGCCACAGATGACTTTCAACATAATATAAATATGAGGATGATGACAATGATATAAGAATTCAATAAAAACAAGTTCAAGAATTAGTTTATCCAGGAACTGATAACGTTTAAATTGTCAACATGATATTGCTTTGTAGAGTAAAATTCAAGAATGCTCAGAAGAATATGTCCATGAAAAGATACTGGATGAAGCGAAAATATCAAGGATATTCCACTAATTTCATGGAGTATAGAAGTCAAAACTTTAACCAACTGAGTATAATAAAGAATGGAATAACAAAAGAAATCACCATGCATGTGGTACTTTGCATAGACAGGTTATTCCAACAGAATAATAATAACGGAACCAGGTCACGCAAAATTCGCACTTGCCAAGCGGGATGTTCCAATGTAATAATAAAGAATAGAATAACAACAGAAATCACCATGCATGCGGTACTTCGCATAGACAGGTTATTCCAATAGAATAATAAATAACGGAACCAGTCCCACAGTAAAAAGCGCCGCATGTGATATATTCCAATGAATAATAATAAAGAGATTTTAACCAGTCCGACGAAAAAGCATGAGCGTGATATTCCGGCTGAATAATAATAAAGATGGAATAATAGAAGAATGTCACCAAGTATAGGGTAGTCGCATTATCAAGGTTATTCTAGCGAATAATAAAGAATGGAATAACAGAAGTTCTCTTCATGAATACAAAAGAAATAATACCCCTTACGGGTACAACAAATAATCTCTACCTTAGAAAAAGCTGGATCTTTGGAATAGTGAGGTAAAGAGACTTCTCTTCTTCTTTCTATAATTTCTCTCTATAATAATCACTCTAAAGATTTTGTGAATTGGTGAGAAATGAAGGAAGAATGAGCTTCTATTTATAGAAAAATATAGTTTCGATAATTGCACGTTTTGGGGCTCGAAAAATTACAGTACAATGCCTCTAACTTTTCCTTTATTTTTAATTTAGTCATGGAAGTATTATCAAACTTGCACCACCTCCCCTAATAGTAAATAATGTGATTCAATAGTAAATTATGTGAATAAATGGTTCTAGACATGTGAAAATACGAATTACAGTATAGTACCTCCATCTATACCTCCATTTTTAACTTAGTCATGTAAGTATTATCAATCTTGCACCAACTCCCTTAATAGTAACAAGAATGTGAAACAATAGTATATATATATGAACAAATAGTTATAATCATGTGAAATAATAGTAATCAATTGTTCATTTATCCGGTTAAATAACCGATTGGTCAAAATAACCTCCAGACATCAATTTTTATCGAAATAAATGTCAATTTTCACTAACACAAATAATTCCAACATAATGAAACTATTTTTATCAAAAATAGTAAATTTTGAAATTTTGAAGTTTGACTTTTTCTGAAAAAGTCAACTATTGACTTTTTGACCAAATAGTAAAAATTGGCAAATTTTGTGTTTATAGTCTATTTTTACTAATTTCAAAGATTCCTGACTCAAATATCACGTCCAAGTCTCCAAATTCAACTCCGAAAGCACAACTTTAATATTAATAACATTCATCATTAATATTATAACTCATAATATTTATCAACAAGGTCGTTCCTGTGAAAGAGGGGCTTTTCAATAAGGATTTCTCCTATTATG
This sequence comes from Panax quinquefolius, assembly GCA_020205615.1. Taxonomy (NCBI): domain Eukaryota; kingdom Viridiplantae; phylum Streptophyta; class Magnoliopsida; order Apiales; family Araliaceae; genus Panax; species Panax quinquefolius. The sequence goes on along the minus strand of CM035171.1, from coordinate 114,906,102 downwards.
CGTAATTAGGTGACCAAACCTCTCCTTGACAGAACTTCTGGACATTGTAAATATTGCAATTTAACAATATGAATAACTTTGTCATCTCAATTATTGACTTAATAATATATCATATAATGCAGATGATACTGTGACAATAATCGAATCAATAATATGAGAGATATGATGCAATAATTACTATAGCAATAATTAAGTATAACTGAAAGTGACTTCTCAAGTAAGCATCAATAATCAATACCGTGCGCTACTACGCAACCACGCCAGACATCGTATTTCTTTACTACCGAGTAGTTCAACAATTATTAACGGTAAAAATTTCGCCGTTATTTTTAATAAAATACTTTTGTCGTTTTCTCGATCCGACAATAATTACATTGTGGGGTCCACCAATGATTATGCCATTCGTCGGATATTCTCCAACAAAAAGAATATTCCCGACCAATCGAATATTATATAACAACTTGCATACTTTTTGCAAAATTTATAAATACTACCCACAACTATAATATTATCTCAAATTCACACCATAATTTTAAAAAAAATATTTCGAGAAAAATAAATTTTTATTCGTAAAATTTGGGATTTTAATTGTTGTACTCGTAAGGGGTATTATTTGTTGTACTCGTAAGGGGTATTCTTTCTTTTTTATTCATGAAGAGAACTTCTGTTATTCCATTCTTTATTATTACATTGGAATAACTTTTGTATCGTGGGATACCCTATACTTGGTAAAATTCTTCTTTATTTCATTCTTTATCATTATGTTGGAATAACCTTGTTTATTCAAGTACCACATACATGGTGAAATTCTTCTATTATTCCGCTTCTTTATTATTCATCGTTTAATATCTTGTGCATCAAGGCTTACTGGCCTTTAACACAGTTCCATTATTTATTAATCCGTTCTTTATTATTCTGTTAGAATATCCTGTCGGTGCGTATTACGCCTGACTTGGTTCCATTATTTATTACTATGTTGGGAATAACCTATTTATGTGAAGTACCGCATACATGGTAAAATTCTACTATTATTCCATTCTTTATTATTATGTTGGAATAACCTGTGTGAGACCCCGAATTTTATGAAATAAAAGTATTCAATTTTTCTATTTTGGTAAATAGTTAAATTGATAAAAGTTTAAAGTTAAGGGTAATATGTGAATTATTTTTTTTTGCAAAGTAAGCAAATTGATATAAAATATTCGTTGTGTCGGGGAATATTCGATTAGTTGGGAAATTTTTTTTTGTCGGGGAATATCCGTATGTCGATACAATCATTGGTGGACCCTACAACGGAATTATTATCGGATTGAGAAAACGACAAAAATATTTTTATAAAAATAACTATGATTTACAGTTAATCTGTTGAAACACCCGTGTTAAAAGTATAAGATGTCTGGCGTGGTTGTATAGTAGCACACTGTGACGCCCCCAAAATAGGTATACATCATCCATTCCGAGTCGCCAAATACATGGTACAGAAACAAATACAACTTCATTAAACTGTGAGTTTAAATACAAATAGAGAGTATAAAAACTCAAAAGGAGTCCTCATTACAATTATTGATACACTATTTTAAAAATAGTGAGGACTTCTAAAACAACTTTCTAGAACTATCACATTATGAACACGAGACATACTTGGAGGTAATGCGAGTCTATAGGCCATATTTTCTATTCGGTCAAGAATCTCAAATGGACCAACAAATCTTGGATTGAGCTTTCCTCTCTTCCCAAATCTTGTAACTCCCTTCCATGGTGCAACACGTAATAATACATGATCCCCATATTAAATTCCACGTCCTTCCGATGAAGATCCGCATAACTCTTTTGTCGATCATGTGTCGTTTGTATACGTTGTCGAATAGTTTGGATCTTCTCTGTAGTCATGCGTACCAACTCTGGTCCCAACAATGTTGTTTCACCCACCTCGTCCCAGCATACTAGAGAACGACATTTTCTTCCATACAACGCCTCGAATGGAGCCAAAACTATGCTCGCCAGATAACTGTTGTTGTAGGAGAATTCTACCTATGGTAGGTACTTATCCCAACTCCCTTTGAGATCTAGGACACAGAGTCTTAATAGATCTTCAAGAGTTTGAATAGTCCTCTCTGATTGTCCGTCCGTTTGAGGATGGTATGCCGAACTAAATCGTAAATCCGTGCCCATAGCTTTCTGTAAGCTAACCCAAAATCGTGAAGTGAATCTTGGGTCACGATCCGAAACTATGGATACTGGCATGCCGTGCAATCTCACAATCTCGTTCATGTATATACTAGCAAGACGTTCAAGGGAATAAGTCTCACGTATGGGCAAGAAATGGGCAGACTTGGTTAATCTATCAACAATAACCCAAATCGCATCTATGCCTTGAGAAACCTTGGGAAGACCCGTAACGAAATCCATAGTAATGTGTTCCCACTTTCATTTCAGAATCTCAAGTGGTTGTAATGGACCCTTTGGCATTTGATGCTCCGCCTTTACACGTTGACAAGTTAAACACCTCGAGATAAACTCTGCGATCTCTCTTTTCATATTGCTCCACCAAAATGTATGTCGAAAATCATGATACATTTTGGTACTCCCAGGATGGATTGCAAACGGTGTGTTGTGTGCCTCCATCATGATTCTATGCTTCAAGTCAGAATCGTTACGAACACAAAGTCTGGAGTTGACTCAAAGTATTCCTTCTTCATTGATTCTTGCTTCTGGAATAGCACCTTCTTGCACTTTCTTCTTCATACGCATCAGCTCCATGTCCGTAGCTTGAGTAGCTTTAACTTTATCGATTAAAGTCGGTTCTACTCGCATATTTGATATCATCACGTGGGTACTTGGAGCCTTCATCTCTATCTCCATCCTTTGCAAGTCATACAAAATGGACCTTTGTGTTAACAACATTGCACTCGTACCCGCATATGATCTTCTACTTAATGCGTCAGCTACCACGTTTTCTTTTCTAGGATGATATTGGATGGTGTGATGGTAATCTTTCTACAGCTCGAGCCAACGTCGTTGCCGCATGTTGAGTTCCTTTTGGGTGAAGAAATATTTGAGGCTTTTATGATCCAGATAGATCTCCACTTTCTCCCATATACGTAGTGTCTCCAAATCTTCAACGCGAACGATTGCGCTAACTCCAAATCATGAGTAGGATAATTCCTCTCATATTCTTTGAGTTAATCGTGAGGCATAGGCTATGACTTTCCCATATTGCATGAGAACACATCCTAACCCTTTTGCAAGCATCGCCAGATAACAAATCCATCCGAACCGGATGGTATTGTCAAAACAGGTGTTGAAATGAGTCTTCTCTTGAGTTCTTGAAAACTCTTCTCGCAATCCTCGTTCCAACCGAATTTTATATCTTTACGAGTCAGCTGAGTTAACGGAGTAGCGATTCGAGAAAATCCTTCCACGAATCTCCGATAGTAACCAAATTAAGCCCGACTAAAGCTTGCTTTCGGTCACCGACTTTGGTTGCTCCCAACTTTATATGGCTTCAATCTTCGCCGGGTTGACAGATACTCCAGGTTTTGACACCACATGCCCAAGGAATGCTACTTCCTCAAGCCAGAACTCGCATTTCTTCAGCTTGGCGTATAGCTTGTTATCGCGAAGCCTTTGTAGTACCAGCTTCAAATGACGCTCGTGATCTTCACGGCTTTTGGAATAGATGAAGATGTCATCAATAAAGACAACAACAAACTGATCCAAGTATTCTTTAAACACACGGTTCATCATATCCATGAAAGCAGCAGGAGCATTAGTCAATCCAAAAGACATGACTAAGAATTCATAATGCCCGTACCGAGTTCTAAACGCAGTCTTTGGAATATCCTTAGTTTTAATCTTCAGCTGATGATATCCAGAACGAATATCGATCTTTGAAAAGAATTGTGCTCCTTGCAACTGGTCAAACAAGTCATCAATGCGAGGTAGCGGATACCTATTCTTGATAGTGACATGGTTCAACTCTCGGAAGTCAATACAAAGTCGCATACTCCCGTCTTTCTTCTTTACGAATAACACAGGAGCACCCCAATGAGATGTACTAGGACAAATAAAATTGATGTCCAACAACTCCTGAAGTTCAATAGGAGCCATTCGATATGGGATTTTAGAAATGGGCTTTGTACCAGGTTCAAGGTCAATAAAGAATTCAACTTCACGTTACGGGGTAGACCGGAAGTTCTTCAGAAATACATCGGAAATTCACTAACAATAGAAATAGTATTCAAATCGACGTGTTTTGTTCAAGTCCGTGACATGGGCTAAGAAAGCTTGACATCCGTTTTTCAATAAACGAATAGGTTTATGGCTTGATATGACGATGAATCGGTTTTAGTGGTTTGGTTATTTGAATTAGCATAATAGGTTGGTTAGGAATATGAAAACTAACAACCTTACGAAAACAATCAATTTTAGCATGATCGTGGTTAACCAATCAATCCCAAAATCACATCAAATGCAAGAATTTTCAAAAATAAGGTCGGCAGTAATGTCATGGTACCGACTTGAATCATGCAAGATTTAAAAATAGTAGATGTAACGAAAGTTTCTCCTAACGGAGTCTCAACAGATAAGTCAAAGTCTAATTTCTCTGGAGTCAAGTTTAAATGTTGAGCACAAGTAGGAGAGATAAAAGAATGGGTAGAACCGGTATCTAATAAGGTATAAATTTCGCAAGAGTTTATGATTAGCTTACCCGTGATCACCTCGTTTGGGTTCCTCGCGTTTTGGACAGTCACGACAAACGCCCTTCCAGGAACCACCGACTTTAACTTGTCCGGGACAGCCTTTGGAGTCACCATCCCGGTTGAACTTGGTTTCGTAACTAGACAATCTTTAGCTATATGACCTTCCTTTCCACAGTTATAACACACCTTGGATTGTTATGGGTAGTTTGGGCTGATGTGTCCCTCTTTCCCGCATTTGTAAGATACGACAGGTGGTCGTTCTCCTCCCCTAAAAACAGTTGATGTTGGTGCTAACGTCTTTACGCTATCATTGTTGTACCTTCTCCTTTTGAAATCTCCTCCCGACTCGCTCCTTCTATTATCACGGCCACGATTACCACTAGAGTGGTTACCGCTTTTGTCCAAATGCTTTCCTTCCCTCTGGTTGTCATTGCTCGATGGCCGCCACCAGGTGATGACCTCGTCAGGTTCCTCAAATGAACATACTCGTTATCTCGCTCTAATAATTGAGCCACATTTACAACATCCAATATAAAGAAAATTTATGAGAGATAAGATATTGTCGAATCTCGGGCTTTAGACCTCTCGAAACATCCTCGTCATTCGTTCCTCATTTTCGACCAAATGAGGTGCAAACCCGATAACTCTGCAAACTTCACCTCGTCTTTGGGACACCGTCATGTTGTTTTGTTCGGTCGATAAACTCCACCTCTTTCATATAAACAATACTTTCGTGAAAGTACTTGTCATTGAATAGTTTAAATGTTTCCCAAAGACATGTCTTTGAGTGCGGCTAGTTGGAGTGCGCTTCACGACTCCCACCAATGATCCGCCTCACCATGAAACATAAAGGTGGCAAATGGAACCTTCTGTTCCTCCGTGCATCCCAAGACATCAAATATCTTGGTAATTTGTTTGACCCACGTTTCCGCCATGATCGGATCCGTCTTTCCCTTAAATTCTGGTGGTCCCAAATCTTTGAACTGCTTGGCTGTGACAAGCCGCGCATTGCTAGCATTTCCACCCGTATTTTGTGCACGAGTCTCCCTCGTTTGGTTTTGCATGAACTGCAAAAAGCTTCTAAACATCCCATCATTCATCATTTATTCGATAACGTTGTTTACAAGAGGATTATTGCCTTCCTGTTGCACGTTCCCCTGGGTAGTGATCAAAGGTGTCTCCACGGTCTGATTCACTCCATTATTAACGTTCTCAGCTGTCATTCTTAAATACTGCCATAAAACAAGGGTTAATAGTCATGCAACATATTATCCCTATACTCTGGCCGACCAAATAAATACCAAATAAACTTAGTCAGGTCATACTAGTGAAGGAATTCCCCGTCTCTCCCCTCCTAGTTCTTGTCTCACATCTCAGCCAAGGATCATATCCCTAAGCTTTGATATCAACTGTGACGCCCCCAAAATAGGTATACATCACCCATTCTAAGTCGCCAAATACATGGTACAGAAACAAATACAACTTCATTAAACTGTGAGTTTAAATATAAATAGAGAGTATAAAAACTCAAAAGGAGTCCTCATTACAATTATTGATACACTATTTTAAAAATAGTGAGGACTGCTAAAACAACTTTCTAGAACCATCACTCCGTACCCCGACTAGTTCCTGCTATGTTCTCACCTCCTGAGAAGAAAAATAGAACAAAAGGGTGAGCTCAACTAGCCCAGTAAAGAATATTATGACTAAGATAATATACAACAAATTATCATTAGTCTTCAACAAGGAATAATCTGATAAAATATAATAGACAACAAGTTTTAGATCAACAACTGCAGCGGAAAACAACAATCCATTAGAAGAGTCAAGTAGAGAAAGAATTCTACTATCTTCTAAGATTTAAAAGTCCATCATCAATATTTTATCCCTGTAACATCAATCAATATACATCTTGAATCAAATATTCATCTTTGCACTACAGGCCAAAGATATTCATTTGTATCACCAGTTGGTCATGTTCATCTCAACACATGTTCATCTTTGCACTACGGGCCAAAGATATTCATTAGGTAATCATTCATCTTTGCACTACACGCCAAAGATATTCATTTGTATCATCATTTAGGACTAAGGATGATGAAAAATATTTTAAAGAAAACGAATCCAGTGAGATAACAGATCAAATATTAAGGATTCGTATTACAGTTTATCCAAGTTCAATAATATTCTGAAATAACCAATTTTGAAGCGTAATTCAAAATAATGATCAAAACATGGATACAATCAAAGATAGTAACCATAATAGACAACTTGGACAAAAAGAAGAAAATTTCATTTTTCGGTGAATAGTGTCGTATTCATGAATAGTACCGTATACGTGAATAGTGCCATATACGTTAATAGTAACCCTAACACAAAAAGTTCCAAATTTGATAAAAAGTTCATACAAATATTTCGGCATAATGATATTGAAGAAAATATCATTTAAGAAGAAGATAATATCCCTTACCTCAAAATATCGATTTCCGATCGAATATCTAATTATAAAGTGAAGGAAACTTGCAATCGATTAACGAAACTCACAAAGTATCTAAATACTCACAAAATACACTCAATAATCTAGAGAGAGAGAGAGAAAACTTGTTTACGGTGTGATTTTCAATTCTAACTTAGCCTCTATTTATAGGAAAATGTTAGCATCCAAAAGCGGATTTCTTGACTGCAACTGATGGCTTTACTCGCTACTATTCCCACCCACCATATTTGAATAAAAATCTTAGCACATTTCTTCACCAACCAAGAGTGGGGCCCACCAATTCTAGAATTTTCCACCAAAATGATTTATAACCTGATTTCCAAATCAGCCACCTCTTAAAATTCATAATAAATCATACGCTCATTTTTAACGGTTCAAAATTTGTGGACATATACTCAACTTATATATGTATAACATATCCAAAAATTACAACGATCCAACGGTCGGATTAAAATTATAACTCCATAATATATCTCAAAAAACACCGGTATGATTTTAATACCTCCAATCCAAATAAAATACTAATAAAACACCTCAACATTAATTCCTTCATTTATAACCACATAAATAAATCCATCATTTATATCCACATAAAATAAATATTTCCTTATCATATGAATCAATGATTAATTATTTACAAATAATATTACAAAATCACATTTATAATGACCAGTCGCTTCCAGTGAAAGAGGGGATTTCCAATAAGGATTTCTCCTCTTCGACGCCATGATTAGGTGACCAAACCTCTCCTTGATGAACTTTCTAGACATTGCCAATAATGTTATCTAATAATATTATTTCAAACAATCTGAATTATCGATCCGATATAGGAGATCTTGCAAAGGACAATAATTGAAACAACAATAATATAAAATATCAATGCAAAGAATTATTGAATCAATAAAATAAAATATTGAACAATAACTACTTGTGACAATTATTGAGTAGTGCCTTCTTTACGTGAGGATCAATAATTCAACAATATTGTGCGATCTGGTATCTTCTTTGTCAACAACAACGTATTACTTTACTTTAACCACCGGGTATTACAATAAGTGTTAGCAGTAACAACTACTTCTGTAGTTATTCAATTTTGTTATTTTCTTCATTCGGTAGTTATTATCGTTATGGGGCCCACATGATTGGGCTGCGTACGTCGTCTGCGAATATTCCCAAACGTAAAAGAATATTCCACCGAACAAAATGAATATTTTATAACCACTTGCTTATTTTGCAAAATTTTCACATTTCACCCATAACCAAAGTTATTACATCAAATTAATACCTTATTATTCACAATAATAAATAAAGGAAATTTGATTTTATTCATTAAAAAGTTGGGGTCTTACACACACTTATTTATTATTGATGCTTATGTGATAAGTCACTCAGTTTTGTTTTATTGGTATTATTAATGTAATAAAAGCAGAAAAACTTTTTATATAAAAAATGTAATACTTTTATAAAGTTATTCGTTTTATTAGGCTAATAGTAAAATCTTTTTATATAAAAAATGTAATACTTTTATAAAGTTATCTATTTTATTAGACAATAATTAGAATATATTATATTTTATTATACATAGTATTTGCATAAAAGACTATATAGGGTTTGCATAGTAAAATCTTTTATAAAGTTATTCGTTTTATTAGATTATAAATAGAATATATTATATTTTATTTAAAAGATTTTACTTTAAATATGGATTTGTCGATTAAAGTAAATCAATCTGAATAGTTCATGAGTTAATTACTATCTTGATCCATTTTTCTATAAATAGAAGCTCATTCCTTCATTATTTCTTACGAATTCGCTGAAACTCTAGAGAGAGAAACTATAGAGAGAGTTCCTCTTCTATAATCTTGAGGGTATTTATTTAGAGTTTAAAAAGCTTTGGCGTAGTGCAAGTTTTCTTCATATATTTCGCCTTACCAATTGAATACTTTTCTTTTAAGGTAGGGGATATAATTGTCGTTACTCGTAAAGGATATTATTATTATTTATTATTCTGTTGGAATAACTTTGTATCACGGATTACCTATACTTGGTTAAATTCTTCTCATTATTCCATTCTTTATTATTATGTTGGAATAACTTTTTTTATCAAGATCTGCATACATGGTGAAATTCTTCTAATATTCCGTTCTTTATTATTCGTCGCCGGAATATCCTGTCGTGCTTTCTGTTGGACCTAGTTCCATTATTTATTATTCTGTTTAATATCACATAAATAACGTTTATGCGGACACAGTTCCATTATTTATTATTACATTGGGAATAACACGTATTCAGTGCGATCTATCGCATGCATGGTGAATCATACATTATTCCATTCTTTATTATTACATTGGAATAACTGTTTATGTGATTACCACATGCATGGTGAATGATCCTTCATATTCATACGAATAGTATTTTCATTAAAAAGGGGTTTCTGCCAGGGGAAGATTCGTAATTTTTCTGACCCTCAAAAATTCTGGAAAAATTTGAAATGATAATTTGATGAGTTTTCTAGATTGTGTTCAAAAATGGCGATTTTTGGATGTATAGATTAAGAGTTATGGGTTTTATGGGAAAATACTATTTTAAAAGTAAATCCTTATAACTCTTTGTGGTTAACTCCAAAATTGGTAAAATTTTTATTGGAAGTACATGTATATAACAGGAGTATACCCTATAAATTTTGGAATTTTTGGACAAAAGTACAATTTATGATAAATGTCTAAATATTCGGCAGTTTTAGCCATATGAAAAATAGTAAATGAATTTTAAAAATTCTGAGAAAAATATATGTTCAAGATGGGACTATATTCTGTTAAATCCCAGAAAAGAATAATTTTTGGGATTGATTTGGTATTTTTTATGAAAATAGTTTAGCTACGAACATATGAGTTAAATATATTATGTGGAGTTGAAGAATTGGTAAATAGAATTTTATGGCTTAGAAATCCTATATAAAGTATATGCAGATTTTTGATGAGTAATTTGATTATTGGTGATGAAATCTTATGAGTATGACATTTTTGAATGATTAAATGCATTATTTGGAAAAGTGTAAACAATTAAATGTAATTGTTTATAAGTTTAAGAAGTGATTAAAATATTGTTATAGTATTAATGATTATTAGATTATGATTTTATTAAGTGATTGATAATGTCCGGATAAAATTAAAGTCTTTAATATTTATCCTTGATTTAGTTTGATTAATGCTTATAATATTGTCATCATCCTCATATTTATATTATGTTGAAAGTCATATGTGGCCTGTAGTGCATAGATGGACTTGGTATGATTATGACCATGGATTATTCGGTATAATCATGGTAGTAATATTGCAAATGATGTGGAAAAAGTCCTCATTGGCCCGTGGTGCATTGATGGACAATTTTGGTATGATTATGGCTATGGATTCTCTTGACCAAGGGTGCAAAGATGAATTGTTTTATGGCATGATCGGACCAGTTGATGAAAACACGATTATCTTTGGCCCGTAGTGCATGGATAATTCGTGGTCGTGATACTAATGAATATCCTTGGCCTGTAGTGCAGGAATGATTTGATGATGTGGATTAATTATTGAGCTGAGTCTCAGCGATGAAATATTAATTCATAGTTGTGATAATAACGAATATCCTTAGCCGTAGTGCATGGATAATTCAGTGATATGGATTTATTATCGAGTTAAGTCTCAGCGATGAAATATAAATTCATGGATGTGATATTAATGAATATCATTGGTAGTAGTGCGAGGGTGATTCGATGATGTGGATTATTTATTAAAATCGATCTCGTGATATAAAATATTTATTATATACTTTTAATTAAGTAGAAGATAGTAGATATCACGCCTACTTGACTCGTCTAAAATACTGAGTTGTATGTCTTTGGCATGTAGTGCAAAAGATGAATTGTTAATGAATATCTTTGGTAGTAGTCAAAGATGAATTTATTAGTATGATTATGAAGCGAGGAATTACGATTTGGTATAACCATGATTTTTGATGTTTCGGTGAAGATAGGTGATGAAAATTTTCTTCATTCACGATTATAAGAGGAATTTAGAACCACAATTATGATTATAAGTTATTTATATGATTGTGGATAGGAACTGTTGATTTATTTTACATGGATAAAACATTATTGGTGAACTTTTAACATAGAGAAGATAATAGACCTTATGGTCTATTTGACTCTTCTAATGAATTTCTCGTTCCGCTGCAACTATGGTTGAAAAGTTTTATCATCTACCATATGTTCTAAATCTCTGATTTATTATTGATGAAAGCTATTGATAATTTAATTATCTTTAGTCATGATATTCTTTACTGGGCTAGTTGTGCTCACCCTTTTTGCTTCACAATTCCTTTCAGGTAATAAGAGTGTTGCCGTAAGAGTATTGTCGGGTTGAGTGGGGATAATAGGGGAATAAAACGGTGGTCTCTAGCTGTGGAGGTTCTCCCTAAACAGTATAGAAAAGTGTGTTGTATTCTATACAACATTTAGTAGTTATATTTGGTGAATCAAATAGGGTGAGGTGAACCCAACTTTGGAAGGGTGTTTTGTCACTATCATACAAGATGTCTAATGACATACAATCTCATGTTATTATAAGACAGGGTTGTGCGCATCCACTTGTTGAGTATATTTACGGGCACTACCTATATGATCTTGGAGTTTATTTGAAATATAATATTCACTTGGAGATAGTGGAGATAGTTATATGTTAAGAGAAGACTCACCATTGGAAAGAAGATGATAGTAATCTTTTCATTTTTATTTGGGGTCTACTGGGCCAACCAAGGATAATTCTGTGGCCATATGATATCTATTATAACCTAGACGCATGGCCACCCATGTACGAAGGTTTCCTTGAGTACTTCCCAAAGATTTTAATTTCTAAAACAGTTTTTGACTATACTTTTATGTAAAGTACCATTATAAGGTTGTGGTCGAGGCACTATGAGAGTTACATACATTTGTATTAAAACTCACAGATTAATCGTAGTCATATTCTATCTGACACTCAACAGTTGTATAAATGAAGTTGTATTTGAATTTTGTACCATGTGTCTGGCGACTCGAATGGGTGATGTATACCTAATTTTGGGGCGTCACATTTGGTATCGAGCTTAGGGATATGGTCATTTGGCAAAGATAAGAGTCTAGAACTAGGAGGAGAGAGACGAGTTATATACTTCTATTAGTGTGTGACTTACCTAAGTTTGAAATTATTTACTTGATAAGTTGACAAATTATGATATGTCAATTAACCTTTGTTTTGAAGATATATTCTAGAATGATATCTGAAATACAGGAGATGAGCAATGGAAAAATCATGATACAGAGGATATAATCGGGAAGGTACAATCCGAAAAGAAAGCAAGGTATTCTCATCTCTTCGAATATCAGGTACGTACATGAATTTCGAGGGCGAAATTTCATAAGGAGGGGTGATTGTGAGACCCCGAATTTTATGAAATAAAAGTATTCAATTTTTTTATTTTGGTAAATAGTTAAATTGATAAAAGTTTAAAGTTAAGGGTAATATGTGAATTATTTTTTTTTGCAAAGTAAGCAAGTTGATATAAAATATTCGTAGTGTCGGGGAATATTCAATTAGTTGGGGAATATTCTTTTTGTTGGGAAATATCCGTACGATGGTACAATCATTGGTGGACCCCACAATGGAATTATTGTCGGATTGAGAAAACGACAAAAATATGTTTATGAAAATAACGGCGGAAGTTTTACCGTTAATCGTTGAAACACTTTCGGTGTTAAAAGTACGATGTCTGGCGTGGTTGTATATAAGAAGCACACGATATTGATTATTGATGTTTATGTGATAAGTCACTCGGTTTTGTTTTATTGGTATTATTAATGTAATAAAAGCGGAAAAAGCTTTTATATAAAAGCGTAATACTTTTATAAAGTTATTCGTTTTATTAGGCTAATAGTAAAATCTTTTTATATAAAATGAATACTTTTATAAAGTTATCTGTTTTATTAGACAATAATTAGAATATATTATATTTTATTATGCATAATGTTTGCATAGTGCCTGCATAGTGTTTGTGTAAGACCCCAACTTTTTGAATAAAGATGAATTTTCTATAATTATCATTTTTGAATATTATGGAGTGAAATTGATATAATGTTATAGTTGTGGGTAACATTTACAAATTTTGTAAAGTATACAAGTTGTCATATTATATTCTATTGGTCGGGAAATATTCTTTTTGTCAGGGAATATCCGTACGACGGTACAATCATTGGTGGACCTCACAACAAAATTATTATCGGATTGAGAAAACGAGAAAAATATTTTATTAAAAATAACGGCGGAAGTTTTACCATTAATCTTTGTTGAACTACTTTCAGTAGTAAAAGTACGATGTCGTATCGTCTGATTGCGTAGTAGCACTGCACGGTATTGATTATTGATGCTTACGTGAGAAGTCGCTCAATTTTGTTCAATTATTGCTATAGTAATTGTTGTGAATTTTGATGTTATTATTCGGACCCCTATCTACTCATTTTTCAAAATAATTGGTAGAAGATTATTCAGTATATATTATATGGGTTCCACTTGTGATATTGACTGGTTGGTGGAGGAAATGCAGGCCCTTTGAAGAAAATGAATTGAGGGGGGGGAGACTTAACGTACAAAAAAGGGAGTATATAGATTATGTATATATATAAATTGATTTAGCATGTGGATTACATTATTATATATATATATATATATATATATATATATATATATATATGTTATCAAGTTGGCAAAAAAAAGTGGGAGGATAGAAAATTGAGGCGATCCACGGAGGAGTTACGTGTTATTATTATTATTAAATATATTTTATAAATAGAATATATTATATTTTATTTAAAAGATTTTGCTTTAAATATGGACCGTCGATTAAAGTAAATTAATCTGGACCGTTAATGAGTTAGTTACTTATCACGATCCATTTTTCTATAAATAGAATCTCATTCCTTCATTATTTTCTTACGAATTCACCTGAAACTCTGTAGAGATAAACTATAGAGAGAAAGAAGAAAGTATACGCTACTTCACTACTTATATATCAAGTACTCTTCTTCTTAAGGTAGGGAATATTATTTGTTGTACTCGTATGAGGTGTTATTCTTTTGTATTCATAAAGAGAACTTATGTTATTCCATTCTTTATTATTCTGTTGGAATAACCTGTATACGTGGGCTACCCTATACTTGGTGACATTCTTCTATTATTCCGCCTTTACTATTCTCGTTGGAATATCACATGCATGCATGCGTTTTTAATGTTGGGACTGATTCCGCTCTTTATTATTCTCGTGGAATATCATGTATGCATGCGTTTTACTCCTGGACTGATTCCATCTTTATTATTCTGCTCGAATATCACATACATGCATTTTACGCCGGACCGGTTCCGCCTCTTTATTATTATCCTGTTGGAATATCCATGCTCACATGCGTTTTCTGGCCGACTGATTCTGTCCTTATTAGTATTCTCATTGGAATAACTTTGTCATCTGCAATCTGCATGCATGGTGATTTCTTTTATTATTCCATTCTTTATTATACTCAAATTGGTTAAAGTTTTGACTTCTATACTCCATGAAATTAGTGGAATATCCTTGATAATTGCGCTTCATCCAAAGATCTTTTCATGAAAATATTCTTCCGAGCATTCTTGAATTTTACTCTCTAAAAGCGAAAGATCATGTTGATAATTTGGGCGTTATTGGTTCTTGGACAAATTAATTCTTGAATTTGTTTTATTGAATTCTTATATCATTGTCATCATCCTCAAATTTATATTTTTTAAAAGTCATCTGTGGCCTGTAGTGAATAGATGGACTTAGTATGATTATGACCAGGGATTATTCGGTGTAATCATGACCGTAATGTTACAAATGATATGGTAAATGTCCTCATTGGCTCGTAGTGCATGGATAATTGTGGTCGTGATACTAAAGAATATCTTTGGCCGTAGTGCAGGGGTGATTCGATGATGTGGATTATTTATTAAGCTGAGACCCAGCGATAAATGTGATGAAAAACATTTTAAATCATAAAAGATAGTAGATTTTATTCTCTATTTGACTCTTTTAATGGATTGCTTATTCCGATGCAGTTAAACTTGATGTTGTTATATTGTATCAGTTTAACACTGTTTAAGGCTAAGGATAATTTATTCTGCATAATCTTAGTCATAATATTTCTTACTGGGCTAGTTGAGTTCACCCTTTCTTTCACCGTTCTCTTCAGGAAATGAGAATATAAATTTGGACGAAGTGGGGAACGGAGTGATGGTCCTAGATGGTGCATTAGTAGTCCTCACTTACTATTCTGTGAAATAGTGTGATAATAATTGTAATGAGGACTGTGACGCCCCCAAAATTAGGTATACATCACCCATCTTGAGTCACCAGATACATGGTACATAATTCAAATACAACTTACTAATACAACTGTCGTGTACAATACGACAAAACATAAACTGTGAGTTTGAATACAAATATTGTCTACTAGAGATTATACAAACTCAAAAGGAGTCCTCATTACAATTATTATCACACTATTTCACAGAATAGTGAGGACTACTAATGCTATCCTCTGGACCATCACTCCGTTCCCCGACTCGTCCCAGATATTTTCTCATTTCCTGAAGAGAACAATGAAAGAAAGGGTGAGCTCAACTAGCACAGTAAGAAATATTAAGACTAAGATAATGCAGAATAAATTATTATTATCCTCCAACAATGTTAAACTGATAAAATACAATAGACATCAAGTTTAACTGCATCGGAACAAACAATCCATTAAAAGAGTCAAGTAGAGAATAGAATCTACTATCTTTTATGATTAAAAAAGTTTTTCATCACTTTTATCTCTGAGACTCGGCTTAATAAATAATCCACATCATTAAATCATCCCTGCACTACAGGCTAAGGATATTCTTTAGTATCACGACCTCGAATTATCTATGCACTACAGGCCAAAGATAATCGTGTTTTCATCAACTGTAAGACCCCAACTTATTATTAATGAAATTTAATTTTCTCTATTTATTATTTTGAAACAGTAAGGGTTGATGTGATTAATGTGGATAGTTAGGGGTAAAATACGCAAATATTTCAAAATAAGCAAGTGGTTATAAAATATTCATTGTTGTCGGGGAATATTCGTTTGGTCGTGGAATATTCAATCGCTTGGGGAATATTAAATGCACACGTTAAAACCATGAGTGGGCCCCATAACGAAAAGCGATTGGATGAAAAAAACGACAAATATAAGTTGTTTAAAAATAACGGCGTAGTTGTTACCGTTAATACTGTTAAAAATACTCGGTGGTTAAAACACAGTAGCACACGGTATTGCACCAATTATTGATTCTTACGTAAGAAGGCACTACTCAATAATGGTTACAGTAATTACTGTTCAGTATTTTATTGATTTAATAATTGCTGCGTTGATATTTTATATTGCTGTTGTTTCAATAATTGTCATTACACAGTATTTTTTTATTATCGAAGCAATAATTCATATTATCTGAATAATATTATTAGATAACATTATTGGCAATGTCTAGAAAGTTCTGTCTAAGGAGAGGTTTGGTCACCTAATTGCGGCTACCATGAAGGAGAAATTCTTATTGAAAGCCCCTCTTCACTGAACCGCACTGGTTGTCAATATTGTGATTCTGTAATATTATTTGTGAATAATTAATTATTGATTCATATGATGAGAAAATATTGATTTTATGTGGATATAGATGAAGAAAAATTTAATGTGACAATTGTTGAAAATTGAAATTTTATCTTTTTCTCGATAAGATAATGGATTATTATATTTTAATAATATAATAATGGTGATATTTTTACAACGAATGTGGGATATATGAGTATCGAGGAGGAAGAGTATTTTTGTTGCAATAAATGTTTAAAACATATTAAACATGTCCGGTGGACCCCATTTATTATTTGAAATTTGATTATAATTTTATAAAATTGCCCGTTTATGGATTTCGGTCAATTTCTGATTGAATTTGGAAAAACTTTCTTCTGTAAAGTTGTAGAGAATTGAATTTCCTATAAAAACTCGCGAGATTCGAATTTTCTGATAAAAGGGCTATTTATTATGAATTATTGAAGTTACAAGCTCAAAATAATTGATTTTTGGAAGTTTAAAATAATTTAAATTAGAAAAACGTTTTTGATATGTTTGGTGGGCTTGGTTGGTTGTTGAAATGAGCTGATTTCAGTTTATAAGAATGTGCGTAGAAAAATTTTTATATATTAATATTATATTAAATTTTCTTTTTGGTGTTCTAAAGAATTTCCTATAAATAGGGTCTTGGGTTAGAATTGAAAATCACACCGAAATCAAGTTTTCTCTCTCTATATTATCGGCGTATTCTTGTGAGTATTTTGAGTATAGTTTGAGTATTGCTATCTGATGCAAGTTCAAGTCATAGCCTATATCCTGGTGTTTAAATTAAGAAATCGATCTTTCGAGGTAAGGGATATTATTTTTTTCAGTAATGATATTATTTCTTCAATATCATTATGTTGAAATATTGATCTGAAGTTTTATCAAATTTGGAACTTTTGGTGTCTGAGTTACTATTCACGATATCTACAGACTATTCACGTATCGACCTTTTATTCACGAATACGGCCTTATTCATCGAAAAATGAAAATTTTTCTTTTCGTCCAAAATATCTATTACGGATACTAGCTTTGATTGTATCCATGTTTTGATCATTCTTGAATTTTACACCACCGCGATTATTTTTGAGGTATTTTTGGGCGTGAATAAAATAAAATACGAATCCTTAATCCTTAATCCTTGTCATTTTGTTTCAATTGGATTCGCTTTCTTTAAAAATATTTTCATCATCTTGATCTTAAATGATGATATTATGGAATATCTTTGATGCAGAGTGCAAAGATGAATGATTTCTGAAGAATATCTTTGGCACATAGTGCAAAGATGAGCAGTGTTTTAGATGAACATGACCCAATCGATGAATATCTTTGGCACAGAGTGCAAAGATGAATATGTGATTCCGGAGATATATATTGATTGATGTTACGGGGATAAAAGATAGACGATGAACTTTTAAATTCATACATGGAAGATAGTAGTTTGCATTCTCTACTTAACTCTTCTAATGAATTATTATTTCATTGCGAATATTGATTTAAAATTTGTTGTCTATTGTATTTTATTAGATTTTTCCTGTTGAAGACTAACGGTAATTTGTTGTATATTATCTTAGTCATAATATTCTTTCTTGAGCTAGTTGAG
Source organism: Panax quinquefolius (assembly GCA_020205615.1). Taxonomy (NCBI): domain Eukaryota; kingdom Viridiplantae; phylum Streptophyta; class Magnoliopsida; order Apiales; family Araliaceae; genus Panax; species Panax quinquefolius. The sequence continues at coordinate 114,887,578 of CM035171.1, read as the reverse complement.
CTCACCCTTTTCCTTTTTGTTTCATTTTTCTCAGGAGGCGAGAATATAGCGAGTACGAGTCGAAGTATGGAATGAAGGTTCTAGAGAGAGTTATTTAGTAGTCCTCACCATTTTTGTAAAATAATGTATCAATAAATGTGATGAGGATTTATTTGAGTATAGATATTGTCTAGAAGATAATATTTGTATTTAAACTCACAGTTTTACTGTTGTAATAATAAAGTTGTAGTTGTTTTTGTACCATTTATTGACAACTCAGAATGTGTGATGTATACCTATTTTGGGGGCGTCACATCAACGGTCCTGATCATGCCATAAAACAATTCATCTTTGCTCCCTTGGCCGAAGAGAATCCATAGCCATAATCATACCAAAAACTGTCCATCAATGCACTACGGGCCAATGAGAACTTTTAATTTCCATATCATTTGTAACATTACGGTCATGATTATACCGAATAATCCCTGGTCATAACATACCAAGTTCATCTATGCACTACAGGCCACAGATGACTTTCAACATAACATAAACATGAGGATGATGACAATGATATAAGAATTCAATTAAACAAGTTCAAGAATTAATTTATCCAGGAACCAATAACGTCCAAATTGTCAACATGATACTTCTTTGTAGAATAAAATTCAAGAATGCTCAGAAGAATATTTCCATGAAAAATACTAGATGAGGCGCAAATATCAAGGATATTCTACTAATTTCATGGAGTATAGAAGTCAAAATTTTAATCAACTGAGTATAATACCGAATGGAATAACAAAAGATATCACCATGCATGCGGTACTTCGCTTAGACGGTTATTCCAACACAATAATAATAACGGAACCAGGTCAGGTGAAATTCACACCGACAGGATGTTCCAACAAAATAATAAATGTGGAATAATAAATGATGGAACGAGGTCCGTATATATACATGCATGGATATTCCGAGCGAAATAATAAAGGCGGAATAATAAAAATGGAACCAGTCCGGTCATATATACACGAGATATTCAACAAAATAATAAAAAGATGAATAATAGAAGAATGTCACCAAGTATAGGGTAGCCCACGTATCTGAGTTATTCAATGAGCAATAAAGAAATAGAATAACGAAGTTCTCTTCTTGAATACAAAAGAATAATATCCACTACTGGTAAAATAATACTTGATATAAGAGTAGTGAAGTAGCAAAAAAATTTCTTCTATCTCTATAGTCTCTCTCTATAGTTTCTCTCTCTAGAGTTCGGTTGAATTAAATAAGAAAATAATGAAGGAATGAGCTTATTTATAGGAAAATGGAATGCGTATTAACTAATCCATGAGCGGTCCAGTTGATTTACTTTAATCGGCGGTCCATATTTAAAGAAAAATCTTTTAAATAAAATATAATATATTCTATTTATATAAAAAGATTTTTACTATGCAAAAACACTATCTTCACGGGCACTATCTGCAAACACTATGTATAATAAAATATAATATATTCTATTTATAGAATAACTTTAATAAAGTATTTTGTTTTATATAAAAAGATGTTTCTATTTTATTACGTTAATAATACTGAATAAAACAAAACTTCTAAATCAACAATAATTGAATCAAATAATGTGAGATACTTGTCAAAGAACTATTGTTGCAATAATTGAACAAAAGCGGTGACTTCTCACATAAATATCAATAATCAATCTTGCGTTACTACTTGTACGACAACGCCAGATTCTTCGTACTTTTACTACCGAAAGTAGTTCAACAAGATCAACGGTAAAACTTCCGCCGTTATTTTCAATAAAATATTTTTGTCGTTTTCTCGATCAAACAATAATTCCGTTAATAGGGTCCACCAATGATTGTGTCGTCGTACGAATATTTTCTGTTTAAAACGAATATTTCCCGACCAATCGAATATAATATGACAACTTGCATACTTTGCAAAATTTATAAATATTACCCACAACTATAACATTATCTCAAATTCACACCATAATATAAAAAAAATTATTTCGAGAAAATTAATTCTTTATTCATAAAATCTGGGTTTCACAATCTCCCTCCTTATGGAATTTAGCCCTCGAAATTTACGTGCGATACTGGTATCTTAGAACATGTGAGGATACCTTGACTTCATTTCGATTCTAACTCTTGAGGTATAACCTTGAGTGTTGGATACGATTCTTCTTATCCAAGATTTTAACACGAGATCTCATACGTTAAATCATCCGCTATCTCGTCCAGATTCTAAATTAATAATGTGGTTGGGTCATCCACATATTTACGTAACATTGATACGTTAAAAAGCGTTATGAGCACGCGATATACTTGGCGGTAAAACGAGTCTATAAGCCACAGTTCCTACTCAATCGAGGATTTCAAATGGGCCAATTAAATCGAGGGTTGAGATTTCCTCTCTTCAGCCACTCTTGCTTCTAGAATAACGTCATCTTGAACCTTCTTCTTCATATTCATCAGATTCGGGTATGTAGCTTGATCGTTTTTAACTTTATCGATTAAAGTCGATTTTACTCGTATATTCGTTATCTTCACGTGGGTCCCTAGAGTCTTTAACTCTATCTTCATCATTTGCAAGTTATACGAAATGAGTCTTTGTGTTAACAACATCGCACTTCTAAACGCATAATATCTTCTACTCAACACGTCAGCTACCACGTTCGCTCTTCCACGATGATATTGAATGGTACGATCGTAATCTTCAACAGCTTGAGCCAACGTATTTGGCGCATGTTACGTTCGTTTTAAGTAAAGAAATATTTGAGGGTTTTAGAAAATGGGTTTTGTACTGGTGTCAATACAAAATCCGATTTCACGCTTTGGGGTAGGCTAAGAAGTCTTCAGGAATACGTCAAGAGATTTATTAATGATAGAAATATCATTCAAAACTGTTACTCTCATCCAAGACTTGGATAGTACGTCACATTGATACCAACTGTGACTTCTATCCCTTAACCTAGATAGCACTTCACAATGATACCTATCAACTTGTCATCGTCATTCATGACGTCGCCTACAGAAAGTATGGCTTCGATGCATTCCACACAAGGAAGTCATCAACAAAAGGATCGGGGCTCTTTACTTATGGCTTGATATGACAATGATTGAATTTAGTGGTTTGGTTGCTTGAATTCGCATAATAGGTTGGTTAGGAATATGAAAGCTAACAACCTTACGAAAAACATGATGAGTAGTTAACCAATCGTTTTAAAAAAACCACATCAAAGGCAAGTATTTTGAAAGAGATAAGATCGACAGGTAACGTGAAAGTGTCTATTTGAATCAAACAAGATTTATAAACAGTGGAGGTAACGAAGGTTTCTCCCAATGGAGTTTCAATAGATAAATCAAAGTTTAACTTCTCCGGAGTTAAGTACAAACATTGAACACAACTAGGTGAAATAAAAGAGTGAGTAGAACCGGTATCTAACACGGTATAGACTTTGTAAGAGCTTATGATTAACTTATTCGTGATAATTTTATTCAGGTTCCTCGTCACGAGAAAAAAAAAACGCTCTCTCTTAAACTATCGACTTTGGCTTGTCTGGGACATCCTTTGGCATCACTATTCCAGCTGGACTTGACTTCACCATACGACAAAATCGAGCTAGGTGACCTTCTCTTCCGCAATTAAAACATGCTTTAGATTGTTGTGTAAAGTTTTGACGGATGTGTCCCTCTTGTCCGCATTTGAAACATACGACCGATGGGCGTTCTTCTTCCTTTGAAACGGGTGCTGGTGTCGACGTCTTCACGTCATTGTTGAACCTTCTCTTCTTAAAATGTCCATTCTTATTATCTTGGCCATGATTACCACCGAAATGGTTACCATTTTTGGCATGATAATATCCCCCACGATGGTTATCGTTGTTCCGGTGACCGTTGCCACCGATATGATTATTATCGTGTTGTTGTTCGTTATCCTTCGGTTGGGCTGGCTCATTATCGTGCTCCACTAACTAAGCCCTATTCACAACATCTGAATATAAACAAAGTTTGTGAGAAATGAGGTATTGACGTATTTCGGGTTTCAAACCTCGCAGAAATATTCGTGTCATTCGTTCCTCATTATCAACCAAATGGGATGCAAATCGGGATAACTACGCAAACTTAGCTTCGTACTGCGACACGTTCATATTGTTTTGCTCCAGCTTGATGAACTCAACCTCCTTCATATGATGAATACTTTCGGGAAAGTACTTTTTATTGAACAATTCTTGGAACTTCTCCCAAGACATCTTCATCTGACGGAGTTGAGTACGCTTTCTGATTCCCACCAAAGAATCTGCCTCTCCTCATGACATAAAAAGTGGCAAAGGAACCTTTTGCTCCTCGGAACATCCCAAGACATCAAATATCTTGGTGATTTGCTTTATCCACGTCTCTGTCGTAAGTGGTTCTGGCTTTCCCAAAAACTCCGGTGGTCCCAGCTCCTTGAACTGCTTAGCGGTGACCAACCGTGCGTTGCTATCACTTCCACCCGTATTTTGTACACGAGTCTCCCTCGTCTGATTTTTCATGAACTGTAAAAAGCTCCTAAACATTCCATCATTCATCGTTTGCTCAGTAGTGTTATTTACAGGAGGAATATTGTCTTCCTGTTGCACATTCCCCTGGTTTGTAACTAAAGGTGTCTCCACTGTCTCATTCACTCCATCGTTAATATTTCCCGCTGTCATTCTTAAATACTGCCATAAAACAAGGGTTAATTAACAAATTAACATATCACATATTAACCATATGCTATAACTGACCAACCAAATAACAAATAAGGTCATACTAGCGAAAGAATTCCCCGACTCTCCCCTCCTAGTTCTTGTCTCACATCTTAGCCAGGGATCATATCCCTAAGCTTTGATACCAACTGTGACGCCCCAAAAATAAGGTATACAACACCCATCTTGAGTCGCCAGATACATGGTACAGAATTCAAATACAACTTACTAATACAACTGTCGTGTACAATACGACAAAACTAAACTGTGAGTTTGAATACAAATATTGCCTACTAGAGATTATACAAACTCAAAAAGAGTCCTAGTTACAATTATTATCACACTATTTCACAGAATAGTGAGGACTACTAATTCTATCCTCTGGACCATCACTTCGTTTCCCGACTCGTCCCAGATATATTCTCATTTCCTGAAGAGAACAGTGAAAGAAAGGGTGAGCTCAAATAGCCCAGTAAGAAATATTATGACTAAGATAATGCAGAATAAATTATCATTAGCCTCCAACAATGTTAAACTGATAAAATACAATAGACATCAAGTTTAACTGCAGAAAACAAGCAATCCATTAAAAGAGTCAAGTAGAGAATAGAATTTACTATCTTTTATGATTTAAAAGTTTTTCATCACTTTTATCGCTGAGACTAGGCTCAATAAATAATCCACATCATTAAATCATCCCTGCACTACAGGCCAAGGATATTCTTTAATATCACGACCACGAATTATCCATGCACTACAGGCCAAAGATAATCATGTTTTCATCAACGGTCCTGATCATGCCATAAAATAATTCATCTTTGCTCCCTTGGCCGAAGAGAATCCATAGCCATAATCATACCAAAAACTGTACATCAACGCACTACGGGTCAAAGAGGACTTTTAATTTTCACATCATTTGTAACATTACGGTCATGATTATACCAAATAATCCCTGGCCATAATCATACCAAGTCCATCTATGCACTACAGGCCACAGATGACTTTCAACATAACATAAACATGAGGATGATGACAATGATATAAGAATTCAATTAAACAAGTTCAAGAATTAATTTGTCCAGGAACTAATAACGTCCAAATTGTCAACATGATACTTCTTTGTAGAATAAAATTCAAGAATGCTCAGAAGAATATTTCCATGAAAAATACTAGATGAAGCGAAAATATCAAGGATATTCCACTAATTTCATGGAGTATAGAAGTCAAAATTTTAATCAACTGAGTATAATACCGAATGGAATAACAAAATATATCACCATGCATGCGGTACTTCGCATAGACAGTTATTCCAACAGAATAATAATAACGGAACGTGTCGTGAAATTCACACAAGACGGGATGTTCCAAATGTAATAATAAATGTGAAATAATAAATGATGGAACCGAGTCCAAATTATATACACGACGTGATATTCCGACGTAATAATAAAGACGGAATAATAAAAATGGAACCAGTCCCTACAGATAGCATAGGCGGGATATTCCAATGAATAATAAATACGAATAATAATAGAAGAATGTCACCAAGTATAGGGTAGCTTGCGTATCTGAGTTATTCCAACATAACAATAAAGAAATAGAATAATGTAAGTTCTCTTCTTGAATACAAAAGAATAATATCCCTACTGTAAAATAATACTTGATATAAGAGTAGTGAAGTAAGCGAGAAAACTTTTCTTCTATCTCTATATAGTCTCTCTATAGTTTCTCTCTAGAGTTCAATTGAATTAAATAAGAAAATAATGAAGGAATGAGCTTATTTATAGGAAAATGGAATGCATATTAACTAATCCATGAACGGTCCGATTGATTTACTTTAATCCGACGGTCCATATTTAAAGAAAAATCTTTTAAATAAAATATAATATATTCTATTTATATAAAAGATTTTTACTATCTGCAAACACTATATCTGACACTATCGCAAACACTATGCGTAATAAAATATAATATATTCTATTTATAGAATAACTTTAATAAAGTATTATGTTTTATATAAAAGATGTTTCTATTTTATTACGTTAATAATACTGAATAAAACAAAACTTCTAAATCAACAATAATTGAATCAAATAATGTGAGATCTTATCAAAGAACTATTGTTGCAATAATTGAACAAAACCGAGTGACTTCTCACATAAATATCAATAATCAATACCGCAGTGCTCTTATGCAACAACGCCATTCATCGTACTTTTACTACTGAGAGTAGTTCAACAATGATCAACGGTAAAACTTTCGCCGTTATTTTTAATAAAATATTTTTGTCGTTTTCTCGATCAAATGATAATTCCGTTAATAGGGTCCACCAATGATTATGCCTTCGTCATTTAATATTTCCTGCTTAAAACGAATATTTCACGACCAATCGAATATAATATGACAACTTGCATACTTTGCAAAATTTATAAATATTACCCACAACTATAACATTATCTCAAATTCACACCATAATATAAAAAAAATTATTTCGAGAAAATTAATTCTTTATTCATAAAATCCGGGGTTTCACAAGGACTCCTTTTGAGTTTGTATACTCTCTAGTAGACAATATTTGTATTCAAACTCACAGTTTATGCTTTGTCATATTGTACACGATAGTTGTATTATTAAGTTGTATTTGAATTCTGTACCATGTATCTGGCGACTCAAGATGAGTGATGTATATCTAATTTTGGGGGCGTCACAGTTTGCATAGTAAATTTTTTTATAAAGTTATTCATTTTATTAGATGATAAATAGAATATATTATATTTTATTTAAAAGATTTTGCTTTAAATATGGACCGTCAGATTAAAGTAAACCAATCTGGACCGTTCATGAGTTAGTTACTATGCAGTCCATTTTTTTATAAATAGAAGTTCATTCCTTCACTATTTCTTACGAATTATTTGAAACTCTAGAGAGAAACTATAGAGAGAGTTCTTCTTCTATAATCTTGAGCGTATTTCTTTAGAGTTTAAGAAAGCTTTGAGCGTAGTCTGAGTTTTCTTCATATATTTCCATACCTACCGGTTGAATACTTTTCTTTTTTAGGTAGGGGATATAATTGTCGTACTCGTAAAGGATATTATTATTATTTATTATTACGTTGAATAACTTTTGTATACGCTGATCTACCCTATACTTGGTGAAATTCTTCATTATTCCATTCTTTATTATTATGTTGGAATAACTTTGTTTATCTGAAGTACCATACATGGTGAAATTCTTCTAATATTCCGTTCTTTATTATTACGTCGAAATATCCTCGTCTGCGTGCATTTACTGGGGACTGGTTCCATTATTTATTATTCTGCCGGAATATCACATGCGTGCGTTCTTTTGGACTGGTTCCATTATTTATTATTACGTCGAATATCCTGCCTACATGCGTTCTGTTGGACTCAGTTCCATTATTTATTATTCCGTTGGGAATAACTCATCGGTTGGCAGATCTATTGCACGCGTGGTGAATCCTTCCTCATTATTCCATTCTTTAATATTATGTTGGAATAACCTGTCTATGTGGATTACCACATGCATGGTGAATGATCCTTCGTATTCATACGAATTGTATTTTCATTAAAAAGGGGTTTTGCCAGGGGCAGATTCGTAATTTTTCTGACCCTCGAAAATTCTGGAATAATTTGAAATGATAATTTGATGAGTTTTCTAGATTGTGTCCAAAAATGGCGATTTTTGGATGTATAGATTAAGAGTTATGGATTTTATGGGAAAAAACTATTTTAAAAGTAAATCCTTATAACTCTTTGTGGTTAACTCCAAAATTGGTAAAATTTTTATTGAGAATACATGTATATAATAGGAGTATACCCTGTAAATTTTGGAATTTTTGGACAAAAGTACAATTTATGATAAATGTCTAAATATTCGCGCTTTTAGCCATATGAAAAATAGTAAATGAATTTTAAAAATTCGAGAAAATATATGTTCAAGATGGGACTATATTACGCTAAATCCCAGAAAAGAATAATTTTTGGGACTGATTTGGTATTTTTCATGAAAATAGTTTAACTACGAACATATGAGTTAAATATATTATATGGAGTTGAAGAATTGGTAAATAGGATTTTATGGCTTGGAAATCCTATATAAAGGCATATCTTGATTTTGATGAGTAATTTGAATATTGATGATGAAATCTTATGAATATGACATTTTGAATGATTAAATACATTATTTGGAAAAGTGTAAACAATTAAATGTAATTGTTTATAAGTTTAAGAAGTGATTAAAATATTGTTATAGTATTAACAAAGATTATTAGATTATGACATTATTATGTGATTGATAATGTCCGGATAAAATTAAAGTCTTTAATATTTATCCTTGATTTAGTTTGATTAATGCTTATAATATTGTCATCATCCTAATATTTATATTATGTTGAAAGTCATCTCGTGGCTCCTTGTGGTGCGTAGATGGACTTGGTATGATTATGACCATGGATTATTCGGTATAATCATGACCGTAATGTTACAAATAATGTGGAAAAAGTCCTCATTGGCCCGTAGTGCATTGATGGACAATTTTTGGTATGATTATAGCTATGGATTCTCTTCGGCCAAGGGTGCAAAGATGAATTATTTTATGGCATGATCAGGACCGTTAATGAAAACACGATTATCTTTGGCCCGTAGTGTATGGATAATTTGTGGTCGTGATACTAATGAATATCATTGGCCTGTAGTGCAGGGATGATTCGATGATGTGGATTAATTGTAACGACCCCAAAATAGGTCCATTCCATCCAACCCATTCTGAGTCGCCAAATATATGGTACGAAAAACAACTACAACTTTATTACAACAATTGTCATGCAAAATACAACAACACATATGCTGTGAGTTTGGATACAAATATATACCAACTGTAGCATGTCACAATGACACCTTACATAAAGGTATAGTCAAAAACTGTTTTAGAAATTAGAATCTTTGGGAAGTGCTCAAGGAAACCTTCGTGCATGGGAGGCCATGCTTTTAGGTTATGATAGATATCATATGGCCACAGAATTATCCTTGGTTGACCCAATAGACCCCAAAGAAAAACGAGAAGATTACTATCATATTCTTCCCAATGGTGAGTCTTCTCTTGACATATCATTATCTCCACTATCTCTATTTGGGTATTATACTCCAAACAAACACCAAGATTATATAGGTAGTGCTTGTAAATATACTCAGCAAGTGGATGAGCACAACCATATATGATAACACGAGTTTGTATGTCATTAGACATCTTGTATGATAGTGACAAAACACCCTTCCAAAGTTGGGTTCGCCTCACCCTATTTAATTCACCAAAAATAACTATTAAATGATGTATAAAATACAACACACTAAAGTCCTCAATAAAATTATTTCCATACTCTTTGTGGAGAACCTCAACAACTATAGACCACCGCTCTATTCCTTGTTATCCCCATTCAACCCAAATACACTTTTATTACCTTCGAAAGGAATTGTGAAACAAAAGGGTGAAAGCACAACTAGCTCAAGAAAGAATATTATGACTAAAGATAAATAAATTATCAAAAGTCTTCATCAAGAATAAATCGTAGATTTAGAACATATGGTAGATGATAAAACTTTTCAACCATAGTTGCAAATGTACGAACGAGCGATCCATTAAAATAGTCAAATAGACTATAAAATCTATTATCTTCTCCGTGTTAAAAGTCCACCAACAATGTTTTATCCTCAGTAACATCAATCAACAATTCTCATCCCACAATCACATGTATAACTCATAATCATAATTGTAGTTCTAAATTCCTCTTCTTATCCAGATTTAAGATAATTTCATCACCGCCTTTACCTCGAAACATCAAAGATCATGGTTATACCAAATCACAGCCTCTGCTCATAATCATACTAATAAATTAATCTTTTTTGCCACGGGCCAAAGATATTCATCAACAGCTTCATCTTTACACTACAGGATAAATATATTCAACAACAGTCATCTTTGCATTACGAGCCAAAGATATTCATCAATAATTCATCTTTGCACTACAAAAGTTAAAGATATTCAACAACAGTCATCTTTTGCATTACGAGCAAAAAGATATTCATCAATAATTCATCTGCAGACTATCAAAGCAAAGATATTCAACAACAGGTCATCTTTGCATTACGAGCAAAAGATATTCATCAATAATTCATCTTTGCACTACAAAAGCTAAGATATTCATCAACAAGTCATCTTTGCACAACGAGCCAAAAGATATTCATATATCAAAGAAATACATAATCATTTCGTGGTTATATAACAATAATTATAACCATGTTGATCAATTCACCTTTGCACTTAAGCTAAAAATATTCAATTGTAAATTCAATGGTCATGATCATACCACCCAACAATTCAACTTTTTGCACCATGGCCAAAGAGAACCTATGGTCACGATCATACCAATAATCCACCCATCTTTACACTCAAGTCAAAGAGAAATATCATCATTAGGGTTATAAGAATGTTATATAAAAACAATATAATCAAAACATGGTTTTAATTTCAAGAGTAAGATTCATAAATCAACGATAATTTGGTCAGAGAAGAAACCAATTTGTCGTGACTAAGACCGTAGATTCGCATAGTAGTAATGAGTATCGTGCATAAGAACTCCCCGATACGAAAAGATAAAGTTTCATAATAAAATTCATATCCATATTTATAACACCTTAATCCAAATGTTATAAATCACTTAAAAATCTCATAATCTAATATAATTAATATTACAATAATATTTTAATCATTTCTTAAACTTGTAAATAATTCAATCCAATTATTTACACTTTAATAATTAATGCATTTAATCATCTAAAAATGCCAAACTCATAAGATTTCATCATCATTAACCAAAACCCTCATAAAAATCTGCATATATACCTCATATATGATTCTCAAGCCAATAAATCATATTTTCCAATTTTCTTACTTCACATAACATATTTAATTCATTTACTCATAACTTGAATATTTTCATGAAAAATACCAAATCAGTTCCAAAAATATTTCTTTTCTGGGATTTAGAATAACATAGTCCCATATTGAACATATATTTTTCTCGAAATTTTAAAAATTCACTTACTATTTTTCATATGGCCAAAACCAATTTAATATTTAAACATTTATCATAAATTATATTTTTATCCAAAATTTCTGAAATTAATACGGTATACTGATATTATATAGATGTACTCCCAATAAAAATTTCATCAATTTTGGAGTTAATCACAAGGAGTTATAAATAGTTATTTTTAAAATAGTCTTTTCTCATAAAATCCATAACTCCTAATCTATACATCCAAAAATCGCCATTTTGGACACAATCTAAAAACTCATCAGAATATCATTTCAAATTTTCCAGAATTTTTTAAGGTTCAAAAAATTTGAAACTAAAAACATAATAACCCTTAAAATCCTTTACTATCCTTACCTCAAAAGAATTAAAGATTTGGACCGAATAACGAGCTAACTTGCACCGTATAGCAATACTCAAAGTATACTCAAAATACTCACAAGAATACGCTCGATAATATAGAGAGAAAACTTGGCTTCAAAGTGTGATTTTCAATTCTAACCTTAAGACCCTATTTATAGAAATTGCTTAGAACACCAAAGCGTAAAATGAATATAATATTAATATAATTATACAAATTTTCCTTAGCCCACCTTTTGGTCAAAAATACAAGCCACACATGTTAATGATGTCCAAAAAATACAAAAACGTTTTTCTAACAAAAATAATTTAAACTCCAAAATCAATTCACACCCGATATATCAAAACTTCAATAATTCACAATAAATAGATCTTTTATCAGAAAATTCGAATCTCGCGACTTTTTATAGGAAATTCAATTCTCTACAACTTTGCAGAAGAAAGTTTTTCCAAATTCTAAATAGAAATTGACCGAAATCCACAAACGATCGATTTTACGATTACTATAATCAATTTTCTATTCGAAATGGATCCACCAACACACAAAACATGTGTTAAACATTTAATACCACAAAAATACTCTTCCTCCTCATATACTCATATATCCCACATTCATTATAAAAATATCACCGTTAATATATTATTAAAATAATATATTTAAATGAATTATTTTATCGTAAAAGATAAAATATTAATTTTCAACAATTGTCACATTAAAATTTTCTCCATCTATATCCACATAAAATCAATATTTTCCTCATCATATAAATCAATAATTAATTATTCACAAATAATATTACGAGAATCACAATCTTCGCAACCAAGCCGCTCCTGGAAGAGGGGCTTTCCAATAAGGATCTCTCCTCTATCGCACGCAATTAGGTGACCAAACCTCTCCTTAGAGACAGAACTTTCTAGACATTGCCAATAATGTTATCCAATAATATTATTCAGATAATATGAATTATTGTCTGATAATGGAAAATCTCGTGTAAGTGACAATTATTGAAACAACAATAATATAAAATATCAACGTAGCAATTATTGAATCAATAAAATAAAATATTGAACAAAGAATTACCGTAACAATTATTGAGTAATGCCTTCTTACGAAAAAAAATTTTATCATGCTTCATGAATAGTACTCGTGAATAAGAACTCGTGAATAAGAACTCATGAATAGTAATTAAAAAATTGAATACTTTTATTTCATAAAATTCGGGTCTTACATTAATTATCGAAATGAGTCTCAAAGAATGAAATATTAATTCATAGATGTGATAATAACGAATATCCTTAGCCGTAGTGCATGGATAATTCAAAGGATATGGATTGATTATCGAAATTTGAGTCTCGTGATGAAATATAAATTCATGGATGTGATATTAACGAATATCCTCGGCCGTAGTCTGTAGGGTGATTCGATGATGTGGATTATTTATTGTTTGAGTCTCGTGATAAAATATTTATTATACACTTTTAATTAAGATAAGATAGTAGATATCATGCTCTACTTGACTCTTCTAAAATATGATTTGTATGTCTTTGGCATGTAGTGCAAAGATGAATTGTTAATGAATATCTTTGGTAGTAGTGCAAAGATGAATTTATTAAATATGATTATGAGCAAAGAATTACGATTTGGTATAACCATGATTTTTGATGTTTCAGGTGAAAATAGGTGATGAAAATTTTCTTCGTCCTGATTGCGAAGAGGAATTTAAAACCACAATTATGATTATGAGTTATTCATATGATTGTGGACAGGAAGTGTTGATTTATTTTACATGGATAAAAAATTATTGGTGGACTTTTAACATAGAGAAGATAATAGACCTTATGGTCTATTTGACTCTTCTAATGGATTGCTCGTTCCGCTGCAACTATGGTTGAAAAGTTTTATTATCTACCACATGTTCTAAATCTCTGATTTATTATTGATGAAAGCTATTAATAATTTAATTATCTTTAGTCATGATATTCTTTACTGGACTAGTTGTGTTCACCCTTTCTGCTTCACAATTCCTTTTCGTGTAATAAGGGTGTTGCTTAATAAAGTTGCCAAAGTTGAAGGGGGATAATAGGGAAATAGAATCTGGTCTCTAAATGCATGAGGTTCTCCTTAAACAAGATAGAAAAGTGTGTTGTATTCTATACAACATTTAGTAGTTATATTTGGTGAATCAAATAGGGTGAGGTGAACCCAACTTTGGAAGGGTGTTTTGTCACTATCGTACAAAATGTCTAATGACATACAATCTCGTGTTATTATATTTACTTGGAGATAGTGAAGATACTCACCATTGAAATGAAGATGATAGTAATTGTGACGCCCCCAAAATTAGGTATACATCACCTATTCTGAGTCGCCAAATACATGGTACAGAATATAAATACAATCTTTAACATATAACAATAGAAAGCTATGAGTTTAAATACAAATACTATCTTCTAGACAATATCCACTCTCAGAATAAGTCTTCAGCACATATATTGTCACACTATTTAACAGAATAATGAGGACTACTAGCTAATACTATCATCCGGACCATCACTCCGTTCTCCGACTCGTCCCAGCTACGTTCTCATTTCCTGAAGAGAACAATGAAAGAAAGGGTGAGCTCAACTATCCCAGTAAGAAATATTATGACTAAGATAATGCAGAATAAATTATCATTAGCCTTAAACAGTGTTAAACTGATACAATATAACAAACATCAAGTTTAACTGTAGTGGAAACAAGTAATCCATTAGAAGAGTCAAGTAGAGAATAAAATCTACTATCTTTTATGATTTAAAAGGTTTTTCATGACTTTTATCGCTGAGACTCAGCTTAATAAATAATCCACATCATCGAATCACTCCTGCACTATGGCCAATGATATTCTTTAGTATCACGACCACAATTATCCATGCACTACGGGCCAAGAATATTTGTGTATTCATTAATGGTCATGATCATGCCAACAATCGTCCATCAATGCACCACTCGCCAACGAGGACTTTTGCCACATCATTTGTAACATTACGGTCATGATTACACCAAATAATCCTCAGTCATAATCATACCAAGTCCATCTATGCATTACGAGTACCACGATGACTTTCAAAAAAAAATAACATGAGGATGATGACAATGATATAAGAATTCAATAAAACAAGTTCGAGAATTAACTTATTCAGAACTAATAACGTCCAAATTGTCAACATGATCTCGCTTTCAGAAAGTAAAATTCAAGAATGCTCGTAAGAATATTTTCATGAAAAGATATCTTTGGATGAAGCGCAAATATCAAGAATATTCCACTAATTTCATGGAGTATGTAAGTCTAAACTTTAACCAACTAAGTATAATAAAGAATGGAATAACAACAGAAATCACCATGCATGCGGATTGTGATGTATGTGTTATTCAATGTAATAATAATAATAGAACCAAAGTCAAAGTAAAATTCGCATGCCGATTGGGATGTTCCAAAGTAATAATAAAGAATGGAATAACAACAAATCACCATGTATGCGGTGCTTGCATGAGATGTGTTATTCCAATGTAATACTAATAAGGCGGATTCGGAATCAGTCCGTAGAAAGCACACGAGACGGGATATTCCAACGGAATAATAATAAAGATTTAAACCAGTCCCAAGTAAAAACATGCATGCATACATGATATTCCAACAGAATAATAAAGACGAAATCGTGTCCAAATAGAAAACGCATTGCATGTGATATTCCAATGTAATAATAAAGACGGAATAATAGAAGAATGTCACCAAGTATAGGGTAGGCATGATTATACGAGTTATTCCAACGAATAATAAGAAATGGAATAACAACATTTCTCATCATGAATAAGAAAGAATAACACCCCTTATCGTAAAAGAAACTGAATATAAGAGTAGGGAAGTAGCAGAATACTTTTCTATAGTTTCTCTATAATTTTTCTCTCTGGAGTTTCAGTGAATTCGTAAAAATAATGAAGGAATGAGCTTCTATTTATAGGAGAATGGAAGTGCATTGTTCATGAATGAAATTATTTTGCAGAATACAAATTCTCAAATTCAATCAACCAAAAATTAAAATATAATATATATATATATATATATAAACTCATGCTATATATCAATATTATATATACCACTAGATTTTTTCCCCCCATAACCAACATCAATCCCCCACCCCCCCCCCCAACTCACTTTCACTACACTCTTACACATCACTATCACACTACCACTTTTCCACCATTTTCCACTCACACACACATCATACACCTATCACTTTCACCTATCCTTTTCTCCCACTATATACCCAATATATACATATATAAATAACTTCCATACGTATACTCTTTCTCCATTTTCAAAAAAATCATTTTTCCAACACAAATGGGCCCCACATGTGGGCCCCACTTTTATTATAAAAATTTTCTACAGAATATTTTGGAAAATGAGTAAATAGGGGTCCATAAAATAAGCAAAAATTCATAAAAATCACCTTAATAATTTTAATAACATTTATCACCTTTATTATAATTCACAATATTAATCGACTGTGTCGCTCCTGTGAAAGAGGGGCTTCCAATAAGGATTTCTCCTATCACAGCACAATTAGGTGACCAAACCTCTCCTTAATGTAACTTCTAGACATCGTTAATATTGTAAATAATAATATTAATAACTTTATCGCCTCAATTATTGATTTTAACAATATAATAAATATCGATAATAATCAATCAAATAACGTGAGATACTATGCAACAATTACTATAGCAATAATTGAATAAAACCGAATGACTTCTCACGTAAAGCATCAATAATCAATATCGTACTACTACGCAACCACGCGTATTATCGTACTTTTACTACCGAGTAGTTCAACAAGATCAATCTGTAAAACTTCCGCCGTTATTTTTATAAAAATATTTTTATCGCTTTCTCAATCCGACAATAATTACATTTGTGGGGTCCACTAATGATTATTGCCATTGTATTTAATATTCCTCGCTAAAACGAATATTCCCGATCCAATCGAATATAATATAACAACTTGCATACTTTGCGAAATTTATAAATACTACCCACAACTATAACATTATATTAAATTTATTCCATAATATTCAAAAATGATAATTATAGAAAATTCATCTTTATTCAAAAAGTTGGGGTCTTACAGTAATCTTCTCGTTTTTCTTTAGGGTCTATTGGGCCAACCAAGGATAATTCTGTGGCCATATGATATCTATTATAACCTAGACGCATGGCCACCCATGTACGAAGGTTTCCTTGAGCACTTCCCAAAGATTTTAATTTCTAAAACAGTTTTTGACTATACTTTTATGTAAAGTACCATTGTAAGGTTGTGGTCGAGGCACTATGAGAGTTACATATATTTGTATTAAAACTCACGATTAATCGTGGTCGTATTCTATACGGCATTTCAACAATTAGATAAATGAAGTTGTATTTGAATTTTGTACCATGTATCTGGCGACTCAGAATGGGTGATGTATACCTAATTTTGGGGGTGTCACAACCTGTCTATGCGAAGTACTGCATACATAGTGAAATTCTTTTATTATTTCATTCTTTATTATTATGTTGGAATAACTTGTCTATGCTAAGTACTACATAATGATGAAATTCTTTTATTATTTCATTCTTTATTATACTATTGGTTATTGGTTTTACAGTTGTATGCCTTTGGCCTGTAGTGCAAAGATGATAGGTTGTTGAATATCTTTGGCCTGTAGTGCAAAGATGATCTGTTGTTTGATAGCTTTGACCCGTAGTGCAAAGATGAACATGTGTATGACAAGATCATGACCACTAGTGATACTAACGAATATCCTTGGCTGTAGTGCATGGATAATTCAATGATGTGATTGGCAGGATCATGACCATTAGTTAACAAATGAATGTCTTTGGTAGTAGTGCAATCGACAGTGATTGATTGGTATGATCATGACCATTGGGTTTTATAGTTGAATATCTTTGGCCCGTAGTGCAAAGATAGACAACTGATTGGTATGATCATTGTTATTACATTTGAATATCTTCAGCCTTTGGGGTAAGGATATTGAGTAAATGTGCGTTCTATTAAGCCTTTCTGGCAAGAAGTAACTGTTAATTCACATTATTATAAATATGAATTGTGAATTTAACTAACATCTTTTGTGGTTCAGGTGAAGACAAGTGATGAAAGCTCTATTTGTCTTGAGTATAACAAAGAACTGTTGATGAGTATTACAGGAATAAAATATCAACGATGGACTTTTAATCTAGAGGAGATAGTAGACATTATGTTCTACTTGACTCTTCTAATGGATTGATTATTCCGCTGCAGTTAAAGTTGATGTTTGTTATATTGTATCAGTTGTTATACTGTTGAAGGCTAACGATAATTTATTATGCATTATCTTAGTCATGATATTTCTTACTGGGCTAGTTGAGCTCACCCTTTTGCTTTCATTGTTCTCTTTAGGAAATAAGAATATAGCTGGGACGAGTCAGGGAATGAAGTGATGATCCAGTATAAGTGGCATTAGTAGTCCTCACTATTCTGTTAAATAGTGTGATAATAAATATAATGAGGACTCCGTTGAGTGTGGATATTGTCTAGATGACAATATTCTTATTAAAACTCTCAGTTATGTCTTGTCGTAATCTACACGATAATTGTATATTTAAGATTGTATTTGTATTCTGTACTATGTATATGGCGATCCAAGATGGGTGATGTATACCTAATTTTGGGGGCGTCACAAATTTGACTTTCAATCAAAGTTAAGTTGAATTTGTATGTACCCAATGCAATTTTATGTACAAAATAATTTTAAATATTAGGAAGTTAATTAAATTATTTTAAATAACTATGATGTAGATAATAAATTATATGATGGATTTCAGGAGCTTCAAGATCATCGTATAGTTGGGTTGTGGGCTGCTTGGAGAGATCCTGAATCATTAGATTTCACCGTCATTACTCATGAAATTAGGTTATCTCGGAATGATGAGACGACTCTTTGTATCGCGTCTCAGAATTTTTCCAACAACACTACCAACTAGCAAGTATCTGTAGGATTGCGAAAACAAGATCAAAGTATACAATCTAATTGTAAACGTAACGGATTTAAGACCCCGAATTTTATGAAATAAAAGTATTTCATAAATACAGGTCGACTCATTATTTGAAGAACAATAATGTAAGACCCCAACTTTTATAAATAAAGATGAATTTTCTATAAATATTATTTTTGAATATTATGGAATAAATTTGATATAATTTTATAGTTGTGGGTAATATTTATAAATTTTGCAAAGTAAGCAAGTTGTTATAAAATATTCGTTTGGTCGGGAAATATTCTTTTTGTCGGGGAATATTTGTCGACGGCTCAATCATTAGTGGACCCTATTAACGGAAGTATTGTCGTAGTTAGAAAACGCACAAAATTATCTTTCTATAAAAATAACTTGGCGGAGGTGTTACCGCTTAAACCCATTGAACTAACCTAGTAGTAAGTACAAGAATATGTCTGGCATTAGTTGCGTAGTAAGACACTAAGTATTGATTATTGATGCTTACGTGAGAAGTCACTCACTATATACTCAATTATTGCTTACGAAATTCACGCATCATATCTCTTATATTATTGATTCAATTATTGTCACAAAGATCATCTCAGATAATATGTTATATTATTAAATCAATAATTGAGACGACAAGTTATAAATGATTAATAATTGTTGAAAGATTAAATATGTGTTGATTAAAAATAAAATGATTTGTGGTAATATTTATTCAATCCTTGATGTATATAAAGAGTCCATTATGGGGACGTTTGTGGTAAGTTTGGTTATTTTATGGGGGCCATATGTCATCATCTAAGAGTCTCTTCGTCGATAGTAATTATCTTCGCCGATAGTAATTACCTTCGTCGATAAGTAATTACCTTTACTACCGTCGAACCACTTGCCGTTTTATATATTACGAAAGGCCGAACCACTTTTCGTTTCACATTACAAAAGGCCAAACCAATTGTCGTTTTCACATTACAAAGTGCGAAACCACTTTTCTTTTCACATCACTACCCGTCAAGCCACACCGCCTTTTCACACGGCAAAGTGTTAAGCTAGAAATCTTCTATAAATAGAGGCCTAGTGCTTCATTATTTTCACGAATTCATTCAAGCTATAGAGAGAAAAGTATAGAGAGAATAAGAGAGAGAGAGAAGAAGAGTATTCATTCTACTACACTATCAAGAATATAATCTCCTACTAAAGTAAGGGGTGTTATTCTTTCTTATTCATGAAGAGAACTCATTGTTATTCCATTGCTTATTATTCTGCTGGAATAACTCAGTATCACGCGGTTTACCTATACTTTGTGACATTATTCTATTATTCATTGGAACATCCATGCATGTGTTTTACACCCGGACCGGTTCCGCTCTTTATTATTATTACTGCTGGAACATCCTCGTGCATGTGTTTTACGGGACTGGTTCCATTCTTTATTATTCTCGTTGGAATATCCTCGTTCGTGCATTTCACGCCGACTTGGTTCCGTTATTTATTATTCTTTTGGAATAACTTCGCTGTCGCGATTTATCGCATGCATGGTTATTTCTTTTGTTATTCCATTCTTTATTATACTCGGTTGGTTAAAACTTTGACTTCTATACTCCATGAAATTAGTGGAATATCCTTGATATTTGCGCTTCATCCAAAGATCCTTTCATGGAAATATTCTTCTAAGTATTCTTGAATTTTACTCTACAAAGCGATGATCATGTCGATTTTGGATGTTATTGGTTCTGGATAAATTAATTCTTGAACTTGTTTTATTGAATTCTTATATCATTGTCATCATCCTCATGTTTATATTATGTTGAAAGTCATCTGTGGCTTCAGAGTGCATAGATGGACTTGGTATGATTATGACCGAGGATTATTCGGTGTAATCATAGTAGTAATGTTACAAAATGATGTGGTAAAAATCCTCATTGGCCCATAGTGCATTGATGGACGATTGTTGGCGTGATCATGACCATTAATGAATACACAAAATATTCTTGGCCGTGTAGTGCGTGGATAATTGTGGTCGTGATACTAAAGAATATCCTTGGCCAGTAGTACGGGGGTGATTCAATGATGTGGAATATTTATTAAGTCGAGTCTCAAATATATATAAAGATGAAAAAACCTTTTAAATCATAAAAGATAGTAGATTTTATTTTCTACTTGACTCTTATAATGGATTGATGGTTCCATTGCGCTTAAACTTGATGTTTATTATATTTTATCGGTTTAACATCTTTGTTGAAGGCTAATGATAATTTATTCGCATTATCTTAGTCATAATATTTCTTCTTGGGCTAGTTGAGCTCACCCTTTCTTTCAATTGTTTCTTCAGAAAAATGAAAATATAGTTGGACGAGTCTGGGAACCGAGTAATGGTCCAAAGGATAGCATTAGTAGTCCTCACTATTCTATGAAATAGTGTGATAATAATTGTAATGAGGACTCCTTTTGAGTTTGTATAATCTCTAGTAGACAATATTTGTATTCAAACTCAAAGTTTATGTTTTATAAGTATTATTGTACACGACATTGTATTTGAATTTACATACCATGTATCTGGCGACCCAAGATGGGTGATGTATACCTAATTTTGGGGGCGCCACGATTAATATCGAGCTTAGGGATATGGTCCCTGGCTAAGATATGAGAATAGTACTAGGAGGGGAGAGACGGGAAATTCCTTCGCTAGTATGACCTACCTAAGTTTATGTGCTATTTTATTGGTCGATCAGAATATAGGTATAATATGTTACATGTCAATTAACCTTTTGTTTTGTGGCAGTATCTGAAAATGACATCTGAGAATATTGAGAATAGCAATGGAGCACAGGCGACCATTGATTCACCACATATCAATAATCGGGATAATGTGCATCGAGAAAGCGACAATCCTCATGCAAAACAACAACACCGACAAATGATGAATGATCAAATATTCGGAGGCTTTATGCAATTCATGCAATAGCGAAAGAGGCGGCTCCCGCCCAAAACGTGGGTGGAAACATCGAAACTCTCGGGCCACCGCTAAATGCTTCAAGGAGCTGGGACCACCGGAGTTTAAGGGAGAGCCAAAACCACTTATGGCGGAAGCATGGATAAAGCAGATCACCAAGATATTTGATGTCTTGGGATGCTCCGAGAGAAAAGGTTCCCTTTTACGCCTTTATGTTGCGGAGGAGAAATGATTACTAGTGGAAATCGGTAAACGTACTCAACTCTTTGTCTCAAGATATCTTGGGAGAAGTTCGGGGTTGTTCAACGACAAATACTTTCCCAAAAGTATTCGCCACATGAAGGAGGTAGAATTTATCAAGTTAGAACAAAACAATATGACCGTGTCGCAATACGAGGCAAAATTTGCGGAGTTATCCCGGTTTGCGTCCCATTTGGTGGATAATGAAGAGAGAATGGCGCGAATGTTTTTAAGAGGTTTGAAGCGGGAGATCGTCAACATCTTATTTCTCATAAACCGTGTTTGTATTCGGATGTTGTAAATAGGGCTCGATTAGTGGAGCGCGATAACGAGTCAACGCTGACTAAAGAAAGCGGTAAACAAAAAATTATAATACCGGCGGAGTAGTCATCGAGCGGTAACAACAAGCGTGGAGGAATCAACGGGCGAAATGGTAACTACTTGGTGGTAATCGGGGCCAAAATAATAAGAATGGACATTTCAAGAAGAGGAGATTCAACAATGATGGAAAGACGTCAGCACCAGTACCCGTTGTTAAGGAATGAGAAAGACCACCTATCATATGCTTCAAATGCGGAGGGGAGGGACACATCAGTCCAAATTGCGCGATGTCGTCCAAAGCATGTTATAATTGTGGAAGAGAAGGTCACTTAGCCCGATTTTATCGTTCACCAAAGACAAATTCAGCTAGGATGGAGGCACCAAAGGCCGTCCCAAAAAGGTCAAAGGCGGTAGTGCAAGGGAGCGCGTTTGTTGTGACCTACCAGAAAGCAAGAACCCGAATGAGGTTATCACGGGCAAGCTTATCATAAAATCTAACGAAGTCTATACTTTATTTGATACTGGTTCTACCCATTCTTTCATTTCTCCTACTTGCGCTCATCGATTAAATTTGACTCCGGAGAAATTAGACTTTGACTTATCTGTGGAAACTCCATTGGGAGAAACCTTCATTACATCCACTGTTTATAAGTCTTGTTTGGTTCAAATTGGTACCCTCACATTACCTATCGACCTTATTTCATTGAAAATACTTGCATTTGACATGATTCTAGGGATTGATTGGTTAACTACTCATTATGCAAAAATTGATTGTTTTTCGTAAGGTTGTTAGCTTTCATATTCCTAATCAACCTATTATGCGAATTCAAGCGACCAAACCATTAAAATCAATCACGGTCATCTTAAGCCATAAAGCTATTCGTTTATTGAAAAACGGATGTCAAGCTTTCTTAGCTCATGTCACGATCTAAACAAAAATATATCGACTTTGAATGATATTTACATTGTTAATAAATTTCTGACGTATTCCAGAAGAACTTCCCCCCTACCCCAGTGTGAAATTAAATTTTATATCGACCTTGAACCCGTCTAAAACCCATTTCCAAAGCCCCATATCGAATGGCTCTATTGAACTTGAGGAGTTAAAGATCCAACCGCAGAATTGTTAGACATTAGCTTTATTCGTCCTAGTACTTCTCCTTGGGGTGCTCCTGCTTATTCGTGAAGAAGAAAGATGGGAGTATGCGACTTTGTATTGATTATCGGAGTTGAATCATGTCACCATCAAAAATAGGTATCCATTGCCGCGTATTGATGACTGTTTGACCCGATTGCAAGGAGCCAAATTCTTTTCAAAGATTGATCTTCATTAGGATATCACCAATTGAAGATTAGAACCAGATGACATTCCAAAGAAGGCTTTCAAAACTCTAGACGCGAGCATTATGAATTCTAGTCGTATCCTTTGGATTGACTAATGCTCTCTTTGCCTTCATGGATATGATGAACCGAGTATTCAAGGAATATTTGGATCACTTTGTGGTCATCTTTATTGATGACATCCTTATTTATTCCAAAAGCCGTGAAGATCATGAGCAACACTTGAGGCTGACACTCCAAAAGCTTCGTGAATATAAGCTTTATGCCAGGTTGAAGAAATGCGAGTTCTGGCTTGAGAAAGTAGCATTCCTTGGGCACGTGGTATCAAGTCATGGAATATCTGTTGACCTAGTAAAGATTGAAGCTATTCAAAGCTGGGAGCAACCTAAATCAGTGACCGAAGTACGTATCTATCTCGGTTTAGCGGGTTATTATCGGAGATTCGTGGAAGGATTTTCTCGAATCGCTACTCCATTGACTCAGCTGACTCGAAAAGATACAAAGTTCGGTTGGAGCGAAGAATGTGAGAAGAGTTTTCAAGAACTCGAGAGAGACTCATTTATTTGCTGCTTACGACAATACCATCCGCTCGAGGGGATTTATCATCTACATTGATGCTTGGGCAAAGGGTTGGGATGTGTTCTCATGCAACATGGAAAAGTTATAGCTTTATGCCTCGCGACAACTCAAAGAATATGAGAGGAATTATCCTACTCATGATCTAGAGTTAGCATTTGTTATCTTCTGCACTTAAGATTTGGAGGCATTACTTGTATGGGGAGAAAGTGGAGATCTTTACGGATCATAAAAAGCCTCAAATATTTCTTCACTCAAAAGGAACTCAACATGCGACAACGACGTTGGCTTGAACTGCTTGAAAGATTATGATCATACCATCAAATACCATCTTGGAAAAACAAACGCGTGGTAGGTGGACGCGTTGAGTAGAAGATCATATGCAAGTCTGAGTCTTGATATTGTCAACGCAGAGCCCATTTTGTGTGACTTGCAAAGGATGGAGATAGAGTTAAAGACTTCGGGGACGCATGTGACGATGGTGAATATACAAGTAGAACCAAACTTTAATCGATAAAGTTAAAGTTGCTTTCAAGCTACGGACACTGAGTTGATCATTATGAGGAAGAAAGTGCAAGAAGGTGTTATCTTGGGAAGCAAGAATCGATGAAGAAGGAATACTTGAGTCAACTCCGGACTTTGTGTCCTAACGACCACGATTTAAAGTATAAAATCATGATGGAGGCGCCTGACACACCATTTACAATCCATCCTAGGAGTACCAAAATGTATCATGATATTAAGTCATACATTTTGGTGGAGCAATATGAAGAGAGAGATAGCATTGTTTATCTCAAGGTGTCTAACTTGTCAACGAGTTAAAGCGGACATCAGTACCAAAAGGTCCATTGCAACCACTTGAAATTCCGAATAGAAGTGGGAGCACATTACCATGGATTTCGTTCTGGATCTTCCTAAGGTTTCTCAAGGCATAGATGCGATTTGGGTCATTGTTGATAGATTGACCAAGTCTGCTCATTTCTTATCGATCGAGAAACTTATACACTTGAACGTCTTCTTCTCGTGTGTACATAAACGAGATTGTAAGATCGCATGGTATCTTAGGGTATCCATAGTTTCGATCGAGACCCAAGATTCACTTCACGATTTTGGGTTGGTTTGCAAAAAGCTATGGGCACAAACTTACGATTTAGCTCGGCATATCATCCTCAGACGGACGGACAGTCGGAAAGAACTATTCAAACTCTTGAAGATCTATTAATACTCTGTGTCCTTGATTTCAAGGGAAGTTGGGACAAGTTCTTACCATTGGTGAAGTTTTCCTACAACAACAGTTATCAAGCAAGTATTGGCATGGCTCCATTCGAGCGTTGTATGGAAGAAAGTGTCGTTTCTCCGGTATCTTTGGGATGAGGTGGGTGAAGCAACGTTGTTGGGACCGAAGTTGATACGTATGACTACGAAAAAGATTCAAACGATCCAACAACGTATAAAAACCTCACAAAATCGACAAAGGAGTTATCTTGATCTTCATCGAAAGGGCGTGGAATTCGATATAGGAGATCATGTGTTGTTACGTGTTGCTCCATGGAAAGGAGTTACAAGATTTGGAAAGAGAAAAACTCAATCCTCGATTCATCGGACCATTTTAATCCACGATCGGTAGGAACTGTTGCTATAGACTCGCTTTCTTGCCAAGTATGTCTCGTGTTCATAACATTTTCACATATCCATATTACGTAAATATGTGAAAGACCCGAACCACATTATTGAGTTAGAAACGGACGAAATAAGCGGAAGATTTGGCGTATGAAGAGGTTCTCTGTCAAATCTTGGATAAGAAGGAACATATTCTACGCTTTCAAAAGTTATACCTCAAGTCGAGGTTTTGTGGAGAAACCACGATGTTGAGGAAATGACTTGGGAGTTAGAATCGAAATGAAATCAAGGTATCCTTACCTCTTCGACATACCGTGTATTACCCTAATTTTGAGGGCGAAATTTCATAAGAAGGGAGGTTGTAAGACCCCAACTTTTATAAATAAAGATGAATTTTCTATCAATATTATTTTGAATATTATGGAATAAATTTGATATAATGTTATAGTTGTGGGTAATATTTATAAATTTTGGAAAGTAAGCAAGTTGTTATAAAATATTCATAAGTTGTTATAAAATATTCGTTTGGTGGAATATTCTTTTTGTCGGGGAATATTAGATGCGACGACTCAATCATTAATGGACCCCACAACTAAGTATTGTTGTAGTTAGAAAGCGACAAAATTATCTTTCTATAAAAATAACGACGGAGGTGTTACTGGTTAAAACTGTTGAACTACACGGTAGTAAAAATACGATGTCTGGCGTGGTTGCGTATAAGTAGCACACGGTATTGATTATTGATCTTACGTGAGAAGTCACTCATTATACTCAATTATTACTACTGATAATTCTTTGCGTCATCATATCTCTTATATTATTGATTCAATTATTGTCACAAGATTATCATCACATATAATATGTTATATTATTAAATCAATAATTGAGGCGACAAGTTATAAATGATTAATAATTGTTGAAAGATTAAATATGTGTTGATTAAAAATAAAATGATTTGTGGTAATATTTATTCAATCCTTGATGTATATAAAGAGTTTGTTATGAGACGTTTGTGGTAAGTTTGGTTATTTTATGGGGGGGCCATATGTCATCATCTAAAAGTCTCTTCGTCAAAAGTAATTACCTTCGTCAATAGTAATTACCTTTACCAGTCGTCAAACCACTTGCCGTTTCATATTACGAGCGTCCGAACCACTTGTCGTTTCACATTCTGAGCGTCGAACCAATTGTCGTTTCACATTCTGGCGTCAAACCACTTTTCTTTTCACATCACCGATTCGTCGAGCCACTTGCCTTTTCACATGGCAAGTGTGTTAAGCTAGAAATCTTCTATAAATAGAGGCTGGTGCTTCATTATTTTTCACGAATTCATTCAAGCTATAGAGAGAAAGTATAGAGAGATAAGAAAGAAAGAAGAAGAAGTATTACATTCTTTACACTACTGCGCGATTCAATCTCCTACTAAAGTAAGGGGTTTATTCATTTTATTCATGAAGAAAGGCTGTTGTTATTCCATTGCTTATTATTACATTGGAATAACTTTTGTATCGTGGTTTACCCTACACTTGGTGACATTCTTCTATTATTACATTAGAACATCCTGTTTGTGTGTTTTTACAGGACTGGTTTAAATCTTTATTATTATTACATTGGAACATCACATGCATGTGTTTTTACACCGGACTGGTTAAGTTTTTATTATTATTACATTGGAACATCACATGCGTGTGTTTCTGGCAGGACTGGTTCCATTCTTTATTATTACTGTTGGAATATCACATGCATGCATTTCTGTGGGACTGGTTCCGTTATTTATTATTACATTGGAATAACTTTTGCTGTGCGATCTATCGTATGCATGGTGATTTCTTTTGTTATTCCATTCTTTATCATACTCGGTTGGTTAAAACTTTAACTTCATACTCCATGAAATTAGTAGAATATCCTTGATATTTGCGCTTCATCGATATCCTTTCATGGAAATATTCTTCTAAGTATTCTTGAATTTTACTCTACAAAGCGATATCGTGTTGTGATTTGGATGTTATTGGTTCTGGATAAATTAATTCTTGAACTTGTTTTATTGAATTCTTATATCATTGTCATCATCCTCATGTTTATATTATGTTGAAAGTCATCTACATGGCTTTTGTAGTGCGTAGATGGACTTGGTATGATTATGACGAGGGATTATTGATTGTAATCATGGTAGTAATATTACAAATGATGTGGTAAAATCCTCGTTGGCCGTAGTGCATTGATGATGGGCGAGTTGTTGGCATGATCATGACCATTAATGAATACACAAATATTCTTGGCCGTGAATGCATGTATAATTGTGGTCGTGATACTAAAGAATATCCTTGGCCGTAGTGCGAGGGGATTCGATGATGTGGAATATTTATTAAAATTTGAGTCTCGGCTATAACGATGATGAAAAACCTTTTAAATCATAAAGATAGTAGCTTTTATTTTCTACTTGACTCTTTTAATGGATTCTTTGGTTCTCACTGTGATTAAACTTGATGTTTATTATATTTTATCGGTTTAACAACTTTGTTGAAGGCTAATGATAATTTATTACGCATTATCTTAGTCATAATATTTCTTCTTTGGGCTAGTTGAGCTCACCTTTCTTTCTTTCACTTATTCTCTTGAAATGAGAATATAGCTAGGGGCAGTCGGGGAATGAAGTAATGGTCCGGAGGATATCATTAGTAGTCTTCACTATTACGTGAAATAGTGTGATAATAATTGTAATGAGGACTCCTTTTGAGTTTGTATAATCTCTAGTAGACAATATTTGTATTCAAACTCACGGTTTATGTTTTGTCGTATTGTACCTGCACAGTTGTATTAGTAAGTTGTATTTGAATTACATACCATGTATCTGGCGACCCAAGATGGGTGATGTATACCTAATTTTGGGGGCGTCACAAATAATATCCGTGATATTAATACATTCAATAATGTAGAAGACAGATAATATAATTAAAAATGGAATAATCTTTTTGATAATGGACTTATCTTTTTGAATAAATAATTATAATGGAATAATCTTTTTTATAATGAATTTATCTTTTTGAATAAATCTTCGATAATGGATTATTCTTTTTGAATAAAGTAAAGATAATGGATGAAAATGGGTAATTATTGTGGACGCCCAAAATTAGGTATACATCACCCATCTTGGGTAGTCGATACATGGTACGTAAATTAAATACAACTTACTAATATAATCGTCTTTGTACAAGACGACATAAATCTGAGTTTGAATACAAATATTGTCTACTAGATATTATACAAACTCAAAAGGAGTCCTCATTACAATTATTATCACACTATTTCACGTAATAGTGAGGACTACTAATGCTATCCTCCTCGACCATTACTCCGCTCCCCGACTCGTCTCCAAATATATTCTCATTTCTTGAAGAGAACAAAGGAAAGAAAGGGTGAGCTCAACTAGCTCAAGAAGAAATATTATGACTAAGATAATGCGAATAAATTATCATTAGCCTTCAAATGATGTTAAACCGATAAAATATAATGAACATCAAGTTTAACTACAATGAACCAAAGAATCCATTAAAAGAGTCAAGTAGAAAATAAAATCTACTATCTTTTATGATTTAAAAGGTTTTTCATCATCATTATAGCCGAGACTCACTTTAATAAATATTCCACATCATCGAATCACCCCTCGCACTACTACCAAGGATATTCTTTAAGATCACGACCACAATTATTCATGCACTACGGGCCAAGAATAGTTGTGTATTCATTAATGGTCATGATCATGCCAACAATCGTCCATCAATGCACTACGGCCATCGAGGATTTTTACCACATCATTTGTAACATTACTACTATGATTACATAATCAATAGTCTCTCGGTCATAATCATACCAAGTCCATCTATGCACTACAGCCACGTATGACTTTCAACATAATATAAACATGAGTATGATGACAATGATATAAAGAATTCAATAAAACAAGTTCAAGAATTATTTTATCCGTGAATTATTAACGTCCAAATTGTCAACACGATCATTGTTTTGTGAGAGTAAAATTCAAGAATGATCGGAAGAATATTTCCATGAAAAGATATCGGATGAAACGCAAATATCAAGGATATTCTACTAATTTCACTAAGTATAGAAGTCAAAGTTTTAACCAACTGGGTATAATAAAGAATGGAATAACAAAAGAAATCACCATGCATGCGATAGATCAAGACAGCAAAAGTTATTCCAATGTAATAATAAATAATCTAACCCGTGTTCTACAGAAAAAGCGCATGCATGTGATGTTCCAATGTATTAAATAAAGAATGGAACCAGTCCTGTAAAACACACGCATGTGATGTTCCAACGTAATAATAATAAAGATTTTAACCAGTCCTGTAAAACACACATGCATGTGATGTTCCAACCAGTAATAATAAGAAGAATGTCACCAAGTATAGGTAAACCACGATACGAAAGTTATTCCAACGTAATAATAAGAAATGGAATAACAACAGTTCTCTTCATGAATAAGAAAGAATAACACCCCTTACAGTGTACAACAAATAATATTCCCTACCTTAGAAGAACCAATATTGGAAAAGTGAAGTAGCGATCATACTTTTCTTCTTTCTCTCTATAGTTTCTCTCTGTAGAGTTTCAAAGAATTAAATAAGAAATAATGAAGGAATGAGCTTTCTATGTATAGAAAAAACCGAGGGTGGCTCTTGGTCTTAACGAAGGGTCAAAATGACTCTTGGTAATATCAAGAGACAACTACTATTTCATGAAGGGGTAATTAACCCTTGGAACAATCAAGAAGCGCTTAACTCTTGGTAATATCAAGGGACAACTACTATTTGCGAAGGGGTAATTACTATCATGAAGGTAATTACTATTGACGAAGGTAATTACTATTGAAGAAGGTAATTACTATCGATGAAGGTAAATACTATCGATGAAGGTAATTACTATTCACAAAGTTAAATACTTTATTGTGAAGGTAATTACTATTCACAAAGGTAATTACTATTAACGAAGAGACTCTTAGATGATGACATATGGGCCCCCATAAAATAATCAAACTTACCACAAACGACTCATAATGATCATTATTTATATACATCAAGGATTGAATAAATATTACCACAAATCATTTTATTTTTAATCAACACATTTTTAATCTTTCAACAATTATTAATCATTTATAACTTGTCGCCTCAATTAATAATATAACATATTATACGTATGATCTTGTGACAATAATTGAATCAATAATATAAGAGATATGATGCGTAAATTCTCGTGAGCAATAATTGAGTATAGCTAAGTGACTTCTCACGTAAGATCAATAATCAATACCGTGTCTACTCTGCAACCACGCCAGATTCTTGTATTTTTACCACCGGGTAGTTCAACAGCTTTAATGGTAACACCTCCGCCGTTATTTTTATAGAAAGATAATTTTGTCGCTTTTTTACTACGACACTTACTTAATGGGGTCCACTTAATGATTGAGCCGTCGTCATTTAATATTCCCCCACAAAAAGAATATTCCCACCAAACGAATATTTTATAACAACTTGCTTACTTTGCAAAATTTATAAATATTACCCACAACTATAACATTATATCAAATTTATTCCATAATATTAAAAATAATATTTATAGAAAATTCATCTTTATTTATAAAAGCCGGGTCTTACAACCTCCCTTCTTATGAAATTTCGCCTCGAAATTAGGGTATGCGTGCACTGTATGTCAAGAGGTAAGGATACCTTGATTTCATTTCGATTCTAACTCCCAAGTCATTTCCTCAACATCGTGGTTTCTCCACAAAACTTTGACTTGAGGTATAACCTTGGGCGTAGAATATGTTCCTTCTTATCCAAAATTTGAACAGAACCTTTTCATACGTCAAATCTTCCGCTATTTCGTCCGGCTTCTAACTCAATAATATGGTTCGGGTCTTTCACGTATTTACGTAACATGGATATGTGAAAACGTTATGAACACGAGACATATTTGGCAGAAAGTCGAGTCTATAGCCACGCTTCCTACTCGATCGAGGACTAAAATGGACCAATGAATCGAGGATTAAGTTTTCCTCTCTTTCCAAATCTTGTAACTCCTTTCCATGGAGCAACTCTTAACAACACACGATCTCTTATATCGAATTCCACGTCCTTTCGATGAAGATCAACATAACTCTTTTTGTCGATTTTGTGAGGTTTTTATACGTTGTCGGATCGTTTGAATCTTTTCCGTAGTCATACGTACCAACTCCGGGCCCAACAACGTTGCTTCACCCACCTCATCCCAAAGATACTCGGAAAATGACACTTTCTTCCATACAACGCCTTGAATGGAGCCATGCCAATACTTGCTTGATAACTGTTGTTGTAGGAAAACTCCACCAATGGTAAGAACTTGTCCCAACTTCCTTGAAATCAAGGACACAGAGTCTTAATAGATCTTCAAGAGTTTGAATAGTCCTCTCCATTCGTCCGTCCATCCGAGGATGATATCTTTGAGCTAAATCGTAAGTCTGTGCCCATAGCTTTTTGCAAACTAACCCAAAATCATGAAGTGAATCTTGGGTCTCGATCGAAACTATGGATACCAAAGATACCATGCAGCCTTACAATCTCGCTTATGTATATACGAGCAAAACGTTCAAGTGTATAAGTTTCGTGACGGTAAGAAATGAAATGAGCGACTTGGTCAATCTATCAATAATGACCCAAATCGCATCTATGCCTTGAGAAACCTTAGGAAGACCCCAGAATCGAAATCCATGGTAATGTGCTCCCACTTCCATTCTGGAATTTCAAGTGGTTGCAATGGACCTTTTGGTACTTGATGCTCCGCTTTAACTCGTTGATAAGTTAGACACCTTGAGATAAACAAATACTATCTCTCTTCATATCGCTCCCACCAAAATGTATGACGAATATCATGATACATTTTGGTACTCCCAAGATGGATTGCAAATGGTGTGTTGTGCGCCTCCATCATGATATTATACTTTAATTCGTGGTCGTTAGAACACAAAGTCCGGAGTTGACTCAAGTATTCCTTCTTCATCGATTCTTGCTTCCTAAGATAGCACCTTCTTGCACTTTCTTCCTCATACGCATCGCCTCCGTGTCCGTAGCTTGAGCGCCTTTAACTTTATCGATTAAAGTCGGTTCTACTCAGATACTCACTTATCATCACATGCGCCTTGAGTCTTTAACTCTATCTCCATCCTTTGCAAGTCACACAAAATGGGCCTTTGCATTGACAATAACGCACTCGTGCTTCGCATATGATCTTCTACTCAATGCGCCGCCTACCACGTTTGCTTTTCCGGATGGTATTGATGGTATGATCATAATCTTTCAACAGCCAAGCCAACGTCGTTGTCACATGTTGAGTTCCTTTTGAGTGAAGAAATATTTGAGGCTTTTATGATCCGTAAAGATCTCCACTTTCTCCCATACAAGTAATGCCTCCAAATTTTAAGTGCAAAAGATAACAAATTGCCAACTCTAGATCATGAGTAGGATAATTCCTCTCATATTCTTTGAGTTGTCACGAGGCATAAAGCTATAACTTTTCTATGTTGCATGAGAACACATCCCAACCTTTTGCCCCAAGCATCATCGTAGATGACAAATCCTCCGAGCCGATGATATTGTCGAACAGTCTTTGAAATAAGTCTCCTCTTGAGTTCTTGAAAACTCTTCTCACATTCTTCGCTCCAACCGAACTTTGTATCTTTTCGAGTCACCGAAGTCATGGAGTAGCGATTCGAGAAAATCCTTCCACGAATCTCCGATAATAACCACTTAAACCGAGAAAGCTAAGTACTTTATTCATCGATTTAGGTTGTTCCCGACTTTGAATAGCTTCAATCTTTCTTTGGTCAACAGATATTCCATGACTTGATACTACGTGCCCAAGAAATGCTACTTCTTCAAGCCGAACTCGATTTCTTCAACTCGCATAAAGCTTATATTCACGAAGCTTTTGGAGTGTCACCTCAAGTGTTACTCATGATCTTCACGCTTTTGGAATAAATAAAGATGTCATCAATAAAGACGACCACAAAGTGATCTAAATATTCCTTGAATACTCGATTCATCATATCCATGAAGGCGGCAGGAGCATTAGTCAATCCAAAGGACATAACTAGAATTCATAATGCCCGCATCGAGTTCGAAAGCCGTCTTTGGAATGTCACGGTTCTAATCTTCAATTGGTGATATCCTAACGAAGATCAATCTTTGAAAAGAATTTGGCTCTTGCAACTAGTCAAACAGTCATCAATACGCGGCAATGGATACCTATTTTTGATGGTGACATGATTCAACTCCCGATAATCAATACAAAGTCGCATACTCCCATCTTTCTTCTTCACGAATAGAAACAGAGAGCACCCCAAGGAGAAGTACTACTAGGGATGAATAAAGCCAATGTCTAACAATTCCTCGTGGTTGGGTCTTTAACTCCTCGAAGTTCAATAGAGCCATTCGATATGGGGCTTTGGAAATAGGTTTTGTCACCCGGGTTCAAGGTTGATACAAAATTCAATTTCACGCTCTGGGGGTAGGCCAGGAAGTTCTTCGGGGAATACGTTAGGAAATTTATTAACAATAGAAATATCGTTCAAATTGACGTATTTTTGTTTAAATCTGTGACATGAGCTAAGAAAGCTTGACATCCGTTTTACAATAAACGAATAGCTTTATGGCTTGAGATTACCGTGATTGATTTTAATGGTTTGGTCGTTTGAATTCGCATAATAGGTTGATTAGGAATATGAAAGCTAACAACCTTACGAAAACAATCAATTTTTGCATGATAAGTAGTTAACCAATCAATCCCTAGAATCACGTCAAATGCAAGTATTTTTAATGAAATAAGATCGACAAGTAATGTGAGGGTACCGATTTGAACCAAAACAAGACTTATAAATGATTGGATGTAATGAAGGTTTCTCCCAACGGAGTTTCCACAGATAAGTAAAAAGTCTAATTTCTCCTGAGTCAAATTTAATCGATGAGCGCAAGTAGAGAAATAAAGAATGGGTAGAACCCAGATCAAATAAAGTATAGACTTCATTAGAGTTTATGATAAGCTTACCCGTGATGACCTCATTCGGGTTCCTTGCTCTCGGGAGGTCACAACAAACGCTTCTACCTTGCACTACCGGTTTGACTTTTCGGGACTGACCTTTGGTGCCTCCATCCTAGTTGAATTTATCTTCATAAATGACAAAATCGAGCTAAGTGACCTTCTTTTCCATAATTATAACATGCTTTGACTGCATGGCGCAGATTGAGATCGATGTGTCCCTCTCCT
The DNA here is from genome assembly GCA_020205615.1 of Panax quinquefolius. Classification (NCBI taxonomy): domain Eukaryota; kingdom Viridiplantae; phylum Streptophyta; class Magnoliopsida; order Apiales; family Araliaceae; genus Panax; species Panax quinquefolius. Next base: position 114,851,933 of record CM035171.1, on the reverse strand, counting down.
CCGCATTTGAAGCGTATGATAGGTGGTCTTTCTCCTTCCTTAACAACGGGTCTTTGGTCTTGGCGACGCCTCTTTCCATCATTGTTGAATCTCCTTTTCTTGAAATGTCCATTCTTATTGTTTTGGCCTCGATTACCACCGGTGGTTACCATATCTGATCCGCTTGATTCCCTCCACGCTTGTTGTCACCGCTTCGATGACTACTCACCGGTATTATAATTTTGCTTACCGCTTCTCTTTTAGTTCGGTTGACTCGTTATCACGCTTTCGACTAATCTACCTTATTTTACAACATCTCAATACAAACACGCTTTATGAGAAATAAGATGTTGACGTATCTCCGCTTTCAAACCTCTTAAAAACATTCGCGCCATTCTCTTTCATTATCCACCAGTGGGACGAAAACCGTGATAACTCCGCAAATTTTGCCTCGTGTTGTGACACGGCCATATTGTTTTGTTCCAACTTGATAAACTCCACCTCCTTCATGTGGCGAATACTTTCAGAAAGTATTTGTCGTTGAAAACGCCCTCTGGAACTTCTCCCAAGATATCTTCAATCTGTTGAAGTTGAGTACGCTTTCTGATTCCCACCAAGAATCCGCCTCTCCGCAAACATAAAGGCGGTAAAGGGAACCTTTGCTCCTCGGAGCATCCCAAGACATCAAATATCTTGGTAATCTGCTTTATCCATGCTTCCGCCAAGTGGTTTTGCTCTCCCTTAAACTCCCGTGGTCCTAGCTCCTAGAATTGTTTAGCGGTGACCGCCGAGAGAGTTTTCCGTGTTTCCACCTACGTTTTGGACAGAGTCGCTCTCTCTCTTCATTGCAGATAAAATTGCATAAAGCCTCCGAACATTTGATCATTCATCATTTGGTCAAGGTGTTGTTGTTTGCATGAGGATTGTCGCCTTCCCGATGTACATTATCCTCGATTATTGATATGTAGTGAATCAACGATCGCTTTGTGCTTCATTGTTATTCTCAACATTCTCGGATGTCATTTTCGACATCGCCACAAAACAAAAGGTTAATTGACATGTAAACAAATTATCCCTATATTCTCCACCACCAATAAAATAAAGACATAAACTTAGGTAGGTCATACTAGTGAAGGTATTCCCCGCCTCCCCTCCTAGTATTATTCTCATATCTTAGCCGTGGATCATATCCCTAAGCTCTGATACCAACTGTGACGCCCCCAAAATTAGGTATACATCACCCATCTTGGGTAGTCAGATATATGGTACAGAAATTAAATACAACTTACTAATATAAGTGTCGTGTACAATACGACATAAACTGTGAGTTTGAATACAAATACTGTCTACTAGATATTATACAAACTCAAAAGGAGTTCTCATTACAATTATTATCACACTATTTCACGTAATAGTGAGGACAACTAATGCTATCCTCTCGACCATTACTCCGCTTCCCGACTCTGTCCCAACTATATTCTCATTTCCTCGAAGAGAATAAAGAAAGAAAGGGTGAGCTCAACTAGCTCAAGAAGAAATATTATGACTAAGATAATGCGAATAAATTATCATTAGCCTCACAACAAAGTGTTAAACCGATAAAATATAATGAACATCAAGTTTAACTACAAATGAACCAAAGAATCCATTAAAAGAGTCAAGTAAAAAATAAAATCTACTATCTTTTATGATTTAAAAGGTTTTTCATCATTTGTTATAGCCGAGACTCACTTTTAATAAATATTCCACATCATCGAATCACCCCGCATTACGGCCAAGGATATTCTTTAAGTATCACGACCACAATTATTCATGCACTACTTCGCCAAGAATAGTTGTGTATTCATTAATGGTCATGATCATGCCAACAATCGGTCCATCAATGCACTACTACCATCGAGGATTTTTACCACATCATTTGTAACATTACTACCATGATTACAATCAATAGTCTCTCGGTCATAATCATACCAAGTCCATCTATGCACTACAAGCCACGTATTTGACTTTCAACATAATATAAACATGAGTATGATGACAATGATATAAGAATTCAATAAAACAAGTTCAAGAATTATTTTATCCAGAATTATTAACGTCCAAATTGTCAACATGATCTTGCTTTTGTAGAGTAAAATTCAAGAATGATCGTAAGAATATTTCCATGAAAGATCTTTGGATGAAACGCAAATATCAAGGATATTCTACTAATTTCACGGAGTATAAGTCAAAGTTTTAACCAACCGGGTATAATAAAGAATGGAATAACAAAAGAAATCACCATGCATGCGATAGATCAAGACAGTAAGTTATTCCAACAGAATAATAAATAACGGAACCGTGTCCCATAGAAACGCACAAACAGGGATGTTCCAATGAGAATAATAAAGAATGGAACCGGTCCGGTGTAAAACACGCATGTGATGTTCCAATGAGATAATAATAAAAAGATTTTAACCAGTCCTGTAAAACACACGCATGCAGATGTTCCAATGTAATAATAATAAAGATTTTAACCAGTCCGATGTAAAACACACGCATGTGGATGTTCCAATGTAATAATAAAGAATGTCACCAAGTATAGGGTAAACCACGTATACAAAGTTATTCCAACGTAATAATAAGAAATGGAATAACAATGCTTCTCTTCATGAATAAGAAAGAATAACACCCCTTACGAATTTACAACAAATAATATTTCCTACCTTAGAAGAACCGAATATTGGAAAAGTGAAGTAGCGAGAATACTTTTTCTTCTTTCTCTATATAGTTTCTCTTTAGAGTTTCAATGAATTAAGTAAGAAATAATGAAGGAATGAGCTTTCTATTTATAGAAAAAGCGAGGGTGGCTCTTGGTCTTAACGAAGGGTCAAAATGACTCTTGGTAATATTGAAGAGACAACTACTATTTCATGAAGGGGTAATTAACCCTTGGAACAATCAAGAGGCGCTTAACTCTTGGTAATATCAAGGGACAACTACTATTTGCGAAGGGGTAATTACTATCGACGAAGGTAATTACTATTGAAGAAGGTAATTACTATCGACGAAGGTAAATACTATCATGACGAAGGTAAATACTATCGACGAAGGTAATTACTATTCACAAAGGTAAATACTATCGACGAAAGGTAATTACTATTCACAAAGGTAATTACTATTGACGAAGAGACTCTTAGATGATGACATATATTTCCATAAAATAATCAAACTTACCACAAACGTCTCATAATGTACTCTTTATATACATCAAGGATTGAATAAATATTACCACAAATCATTTTATTTTTAATCAACACATTTTTAATCTTTCAACAATTATTAATCATTTATAACTTGTCGTCTCAATTAATAATATAACATATTATACAAATGATCTTGTGACAATAATTGAATCAATAATATAAGAGATATGATCGGCAATTATCGTAGCAATAATTGAGTATAGCTAAGTGACTTCTCACGTAAGCATCAATAATCAATACCGTGTCTACTATCAACCACGCCAGACATCGCATTTTACCACCGGTAGTTCAATGCTTTTAACGGTAACACCTCCGTAGTTATTTTTATTGAAAGATAATTTTGTCGCTTTTCTAACTACGACAAATACTTCCGTTAGGGGTCCACTTAATGATTGAGTAGTCGTCTGAATATTCCCCGACAAAAAGAATATTCCCCAGACCAAACGAATATTTTATAACAACTTACTTACTTTGCAAAATTTATAAATATTACCCACAACTATAACATTATATCAAATTTATTCCATAATATTAAAAATAATATTTATAGAAAATTCATCTTTATTTATAAAAGTTGGGGTCTTACAATTATTATGTTTAAAGATAATGATAATGGATAAATAATATATTTATAAAATGTGAGAAATTTTGGCTATAAATAGGAAGGCTTAACATAACAAAATTCATAACTTCATTGTGTTAACTTATCTTGAGTATGAAGATCAGTAAGAGTACGAGAATTGTTCAAGTAAGTATTTTCTATAAAAGTTGGTCAAACACGCACACAAATCACAAGGTGTTTAATTCTTCCTTTAAAAGAGTTATTTTTGAAAAACTTCATTTGGAAGATTTTTTTTTGAAATATTCTTTTGAAACTTATTTTGTACACTACAAAAATTTATACTATATAGTCACTTTTGATAATTTCATAATATACGAGTTAGTGTACACCATATGTGATAGTTACTAATTAAAGTATAAATATATTTAGGTTGATAAACTTTATAAAAAGCAGCATCCAATAACTTGTTAATTGAGGTAAGGGATATCATTTTCTTTCATACTCCATATTATGGCAAGAAATTGTTATTTGTTTCGATAATTTTTTCATTAAACGGTGAAAAGTCCTAAACTATTTAGAACTTCCTTACTAGTTTGTTCTTCATCTAATATATTTTCACCTGAATCTTCCTATTTCATATTACACGTGATAGTTGAATTGTGAATCTTATTTATCCTATTCTTGAACTCTAATTGAATTTCTGGATATCATTATTGAACTCTCGATAAATTAAAAGTCAAATCTCGGATGTTGATTCTTTTATTTTATAATTCCTACAACTTCTGTTCATTCTTTATATCACTGTTTATTTGTACTAAGAATCAAGTTGTGGTGAGTGTCTTTGGCATGGGTGCAAAGACGATATGATCGTTGAATGTCTTTGGTACGTATGGCAAGGACACGTGCTGAAAAGTTCTTTTTGGCTCGTAGTGCAAAGATGAACTGTTGATTCGCATGATTATGATCAGGAAATATTGATTGTTGTTACAGGGATAAAATATTTATGGTAAACTTTTAATTTGGAGAAGATTGTGAACATCATGATCTATTTTACTCTCCTAATTTATTGATTAATATTTTCGTTGCAGTTGTTGATTTTAAACTTGTTGTCTATTATATTCTATTAGATTTTTCACTATTAATGAAGGCTAATGATAATATATTCTTCATTATTTTAGTCATGATATTCTTTACTGGGCTATTTAAGCTCACCCTTTTCTTTTTTGTTCCATTGTTCTTCTCAGGAAATGAAAGTGTAACGGGGACTAGCTGGGGAGTGGAGTGATGATCCAATATAGTTTCTATAGTTGTATTCACCATGTTGTTAGATAGTGTGGCAATAATCATGTTGAAGACTTGTAATATGTGTTGTCATATCTTTTACGACATTGTATTTTGAGTGTGGATATTGTCGTATTATCTACGACAATGTATTAAGAGAACGTATGGTATGTATTTTGGCGATCCAAATTGGGTTGTGTGGACCCTATTTTGAGAGCGTCACAACAGTATTAAGAGAACGTATGGTTATGGCATTCAAAATAACAATTTAAATTTTTTTTTGCAATCGCAGTGAATAACCTTATGAAACATCATTAATTGAGGAAGGATAAAGATATACCTTTGAAGAGAATCAACGCTTTGATATGTAAACTTCAAATTTCAATACTTGCTGATTCGCGATCTCTCAAATCCACGGATCACACATTCGTTAGAAAAGTATGCAACGCCGAAGAGATATTCATCAAGAAAAAATAGATTGAAGATTTGATTTTAGACTCAACAAGGTCTTGGATGACTAGTCCTAATTCTCTCTATCCTAACAAGTTAGGGTTTTGAGAGTCCTTGCAAGAGAGATACAAGCTGCATAAGTATTAGTCTATCTCACAATAAAACTCCTCTTATTTATAGACTAACCCTAATCCTAAACCTTTTTAGAAGTTAGGGTTTTTATTTAATTCTCAATCTCATTAGGAACTAAATAAAATAATAATAATAATAATAATAATAATAATAATAATAATAATAATAATAATAATAATAATAATAATAAGACTTCTCTTATTTATTCATAATCTAGTATTTCTCCAAATACTCATTTATAAATATTAGTATTTATCCAAATACCATATTATTATTAATTAGTCAATTTAATAATAATAATAATAATAAGATGACAAATCTTATTAATTTATAATATTAGTATTTCTCCAAATACTTAATTATAAATCTTAAGCTATTTAATTTATTCCACTAATAAATTAAATACACTTACCCTACGACATATCCAAGAGTATTAAGAAATATGTCAAAACATAATTCAGTATATACAAGATGCTACGATGATCTCAAGTTCAAGGATCACTTGTACTACTATCACATTAAGAACTCTTATTGACAGACAAGTAAAACTCCATTAGGGTTCCTTTATTAGTCACGTCCAGTAAACTTATTCTCCAATAAACACCTACATACTTTGTTTTAGTGTCTCCACATAAATGATCATGAGATCAATGATCTTCTTCAAAAGAGCAAGCATAGTAAGTACTAATCTATCCGGAATCAGTAACCCCACATTAACGATCCATATATACGATTAGGAACATTTTAGTTTTGAGTTATCAATAATTTAGATCTCATTAGCATGGTCAACATCATGATTCTAAAAGTATTACTCAATAATTATGAGTTTTTCACATTTATGAATTCAACTAATTAACATGGATAAAGAATGTCTTTTATAAAATAAAATTTCTTATTAATAAATAAATAAGATTACAAAGTAAAAGTTTATTACATCAAATGTACGTAATATTGACTTGAGAGCATATTACTTTCAGTATCTAGTGTTGGGTCAGCCTATGATACCGGCATATACGTTCCATGAAGGTATTTATTCTATTATGTTTCTTGTTATTTTGTAATTTATATCGCTTCGTAAATACTTTTTAAAGTTGTTTTTTATTTTTGTATGCTTTAGCCAACATCAGCGTCACCGTTCGAGAGCACCTATTAGAGCATCTCATACGGGCGCTAGCTTTGACAAGTTATTCTAGAGGGGTATGATGCCGGTGTCGGAGACGTACGTTTAGTACGGATCTGATATTCAATCAGTATACATTGACTACCCATGCTCGCCTGTATCAGTTTACTCAGAACATTGCAACAGGCAACCGTCGGGAGTACAGGTATCTCGTCGGAGCAGTTTATCGTGATAAGCGACGATGTGGTACGAATGGTGGTTACTTTAATATTGGAGTTTTTGGAGTTACTATTGAGACAACCCCCAACTATTTCTCAAGTCTTTTATTTTTATTAAGTTTTATATCTTGCTTGTTACTTAATTATCATATAACTATTTCTTTAATTCTCATTTTTATTTACTAATAGATTATATTTTTTTTATGGTATCAATAGGGTGGTGATTCCGAGCGGAGAATAATGGCAATGATTATCAAATACCAGAATAGCAGTGTTGACCCCCGTCCAATGATCCTCTTTCATAGTGATGATAATATTAGTAGTCATTTAGCTATCGTAATTCAATTTATATTTGTTTCATTCTATACGTTTATGTTGTTATTGGGATATGCATTTGTGTTGTTTGGATGAGTTGTCATTTTGATGTGCATGTTGATTAAAATTAAATACATTTTAGTGAATTGTGAATTAAGCATGACAATTCATATATAAAAAGTGATTGATAACAAATATTTCTTATGACACTATTCAGATAAATATGTATATGGACAGCTATAAGAGAAATTGACAGTTTATGTTAAAAAAAAATTGTGATATCCACGGCTAATAATAGTGAAAGTGTTGAATAATTTAAATCAGAACTATATGTTTTCTTACAAACGAACATATAATTATAAATATGTTTAATCGTGAAATAACATAGCAAACATTTACTATAAATCACTCTCTCTATACAAAAATCAAGTTAATTTTTCAAATTAGGAAAAAATTCTCCTCTTAAATTAGGAAACTTATTATAAATATTTTCAAAAATATAATAACTTAAATGGATTTCTAATTGGTATTTTAATTTTGTGTTAATTTCCGTCATAAATGTCCAAAAAAACTTCCTTTTTTTTAATGGGTCATATAATTTGTCCTTTTATTTTTGGGCTTGGGTGTTGAGTTTTGATGGTGCGGTACTACGCCCACCGTATGACCCATGGAAACGGGTCCGTTTCCATTTGACTTCTCCGTCTCTCTCCATATGTACGTACGTAGCTGCTCTCCTCTCTCTCCCCACTCTCCTCCATCTCTCTCTCTCTCTCTCTCTCTCTCTCTCTCTCTCTCTCCTTTGTCATTTAATAAGCTGCCTATAGATAGAGATAGGCACGAATGTTTCACAAAAAGCCAATTCCAAAACACCACAAAGATATATACTACTACTCTTGAGTTCAACTTTTTCTTTCTGAAATCGAACCTTTTTTTTCATAGCTATTATTATGCTAATAACCCAAGAACAAAGGCAAGTATATAATCGAATTCAACCCCGCCTTTAATTGATTCTCTGCTTTTTCTTCAATTTTGGTTACTGGGTAGAATCCCAATTAATTGACATGGAACCTTTGGCTCTTGACGATATAATCAAGCGATTGCTTGAAGTTAGAGGCAGACCAGGGAAGCAAGTGCAGCTATCCGAGTCCGAGATCAGACAGCTTTGTCTTCAGTCCAAGGATGTGCTCTTGCAACAGCCCAATCTCTTGGAGCTTGAGGCACCCATTAAGATCTGTGGTATATAGTCCTAAAATTTCTTATGCTTACTGTTTATATGAAATGGGTTTGTTTGAATTGTTTTTTATTATGGTTAATTTGGTTGGTTTGATTATTTTTTTGGGTTTTATTTAGTCTGTTATTGTAGTGGGTTTTCTTTAACCTGTTAGTGTAGTGCGGTTGTGAAATTTGAAGTGGGGTTTTGTTTGATTGTTGGTGACTTGAACTGGGTTGAAACTTTATTTTGCCCATGTAGCTACTCCTTGTTTTCGGGAACTGTTACTGTATGGTAGGGGTACTAATTGTAGTTGATATGATAAGAATTCAACACGAGTAAATGAATTTGACACGTGGAAAATCATGGGATGGATATCGGTTTAATTGATTGCCTGAAAGGAATTCTATTATTACTTAAATTTAAAATTTAAAACAATATAATAAGTTGTTGGCTGAAGTTAGAATCCGTATATCCTAATATTTATCTCCTCATAGAGTTGATCTTTGGTATTGGACAAATTACATAGTTTGACTTGCTCTGTGTGCCTGTATTATTTCCATTTATGGGTTGCAATTGCATTTTGTGAAATAATTGTGTTTATGGGTTATGACATTGTAATGTTGTGAGGTTGAATTTGCACCTGCTACTTTTTTTGTAGATAGCCTGTTTTTTACATGATCTATGTAAGAATGTGTATGTTCTGAATTATTTTCATAATGCCTGGTAGATAGAAGAAGTTTGAATTACGTCATGTTCATCTATTTCTTGGTAGGTTTTCTTGGTCATGTTCAACTACTTTTTTTATTGAATTATTTTAGGTGGGATAAGTTGTTGTATTTTTTGTTAAATAATATATTACAAAGTTAAATAAAATAAATATATTCATATATTATTTGGTGATGTACCATTAATAGAGTTTAATGTGTAAATTAAATGAGTTATAATTAATATATTTATGGAGATTTTGTAACTGTTCAATATATATTAAATACTTATTATTGGGACATTAATATTACCAATGCTATATATATATAAAGAGTATACCGTTGCTATATTACCGTTGCCTTATATTCTCGTATAAAAGAAAAGGAAAGGCTGAGATCTTATACATATATATCTTCTTTCAGATATTGTGAACAGAGATATTATTTTATCAAAAGGGTTGCACTCACACGCATATATTCTATATATATCTACTGTCATTACTGGCAACTTTTATATACATAGATTACTACTGTACTTCCGCTTTATATATATATACCTATACTTCCGTGTATATATATATATATTTATATATATATATTCAGCTTTCTCAATTTGTACACATATATTATATACATAAAATATTTATATATATATGAGGTACATTTTTTGAGTTTGAGTAGGGAAAATTAGAAGTTGTTCATGGGTCATTCAACTATTTCAAGTGCTGGTTAGTTGGGGTGAAGAGCCGTTGAATCTTGGAGTAGGATTTCGTCAATGACCTTAACACTGAGTAAAGTTTTCCGAGGGGCGAAATTTTTACTTAAGTACAGTGCACCGCACGCCTTTCCTCAAAATTATTTGCTATAAATCGATAAGTTATTCTTTAGCCTCTCTTTATTTTATATTTGAATCCTATATTTTATTCGTATTTTTCCAACATAAGTAATTAATGCATATTATGGTATCAAAGGATGGAATTGCTGGATATAATATCTGCGGTGTGTGAAAAAGCAGGTACTGTTAACAAAATGTGTAGTTCTCTGGAAAAATCTAGCGTTTTGCATGGCTAAAGAACAAGCTCCTATTGTCTTAAAAAAATACAGTATACTCTACATAGGGTCTGCCCCCAAAAGACTTCTTCCTAAAGCTTTGTGTGCACTCACTCCAATAGAATATCAAATCGTTGACTGCCCTCGGCATAACCTCTATAACTCCCTAAACTAGAAAAATGATTTCTTGTTTTCACTTTTTTTCACATCCTTGGTAATCAGTAGTGAGTTACTACTCTGATTCTTAACGAATAATGGGTCAAAAGTTTTCTAGGGTGGGTGTCCATTAAAAGTGACCACTTTAAATCGATAGGGATCTCGCTTGATGTAAAAGTGGGTTTGTTTATACCATAGGCTGATAATAAAAGTCTTGTACTCTTATCTTTAGTGTAACTTCTTTGTTACAAAGTACATTATACCAGCAATAGGTTTTTCCCCGGTGACAGTTTTTGATTTGTGGACTGAGCAAAGCCACACTTTTCTACCAGGAAATAAGTTTTTGGTATCAAGTTACATTAAAAATTTTATGCCATTCTTTGAATATAATTTATCAATATACCTGAACATTAGGACTGAGCACAAAACGGGTATAACCGAATTACCGAACCGAAATAAATTAATCGAAATTTTCTGAAATTTCGGTTATTTTTAATATTTCGGTTATATCCGAAATTTTTTACGGTTTTCGGTTAGGTTGTACGGGTTTCATTTTTGAGTTATTCGGTTTAACCGAATAACCGAAAAAGTCATTCAAAGTTGCAAACCGTGAACTGATCGATCTGAATAATAATAATATAGTATTAGAGTAGTACATACACGGAGACGGAGGGTGTGGATTAGATCGATACCAACCCAGTTGGTGCTGACACAAATACAGATCATTTCCACTTGTAATTGTCTCCCACTCCTTTTCACCTACCTCTCTCTCTCTCTCCACATAATTATTTCCCTTTTCCATTTCTCTATAAATATTTATATATGCATTTGTGTATATATAATCTCACCTTTTGGTTTATCTCTCTCTCTCTCTGACCTCAGAATCCAGTCTTCCCATTGTTACAGGAAAAGGGCCGGTGGGTTTTTTCCTCTGAGATAGAGGGTACAGTCGTACAGATTTATGTACTTGTTAATATTTTAGATTTTCTAAGTGATTTTGTGTGTTCTTCATATATTAATAAATATATATACACCCGGTGCCGGTGGGGTTCTTTTTTTGTTGGTTGTTAATGCTTTGGAATATTGTGTTTTTTCAGACAAATTGGTTGGTGGATTTTGCATTGTCTATATATAACATTTATTGTGCACTCCTAAATTGGGTTGAGAGCTCTAAGGGAGATCTAGGAGCAACTTATTCACCAAGATTCCAACTTCAGGATCATTCTCCTGTAATTTTTCTGTGTTAAAAGGTAAAAAAATATATTCTATTCAGTAGGCTGCTGACTGGGTTTTTCCATGAAGCTCACCATCTCTTCTTCGTAGCGCTCGGCTTGGGCTTTTAGTCTTCTAAATTCGGTTATTAACCGAATAACCGAATAACCTATTCGGTTATTCGGTTATCATAGATTTCGATTAATTGTTCGGATACCCAAAACAGTGTATTTTCGGTTATAACCGAAATGCTTGTTCGGTTCGGATAATAACTGAATGCTCACTCCTACTGAACATTAGTCAAATATGTCTAAAGCCCCATTTTTATGGTATAAATGGTTGGATTTTTACTTTGCCAGTCCATAAAATTGTTTGTTGGAAGGAAGAAAGACCTTTGTACAATTATTTTTGGACTTTAAGAAGACACCATACATGTGATAGAGTCTTATGGAGTATAGTGATGGTAAGGAAGGTATCCAAAAACATTGTGGTGTGATGTAGTACTTGTAACAGATAACTCAGTATTAGAATGTTTTGAGTAGGGAACGTAGTTTATTTGGGTTGGAATTGAGCTGATTTCTTTTTCTTTTGTCCTGGAAGATGTATTTAATCTATATTCAAGAGGTTGCATTTTGATGTATGTTAGTTTATGTTACTGTTTAATTGATGAAGATGGACATATAATTTTTATGGTATAACCTTGAGATACATTAAAAAGTAGTATCAAATGGCTATTGGTAAGTTTAAGAATTGAAATGGGATAATTGGTACTTGCTAGTGAATGATTTGATTTTGATTCGGGATTTGACATGAGTTTTTACTATTTTCCCTCCCAATGCTCCCTATAGTACACTATTTGAGTTGATCCCAAACCCATCTATTTGGGGGTGGGGCAGGTCAGATTTTGTGTTACAGCAATCCATCATGTGTACGGGATCTCGTGTATGGTATAAATCTGTGCACAGTCAATAACTTTTGTAGTTCATGAAGTGGAAAATGTCAAAATGCACAATATTATTCAATCATGCCAGGAATGGATTTATTATTACACCTATCTGAATCAACCTAACACCCCATTTTGCCTACTTTTTTCAATATCATAAAATTGTTGTGGTTTGCATCTCTGCGTAGATGTTATATTTTTCCTTAGATTACAGCATCAAAGTTATAAGATGATGAAATTTCTAGTCTCCAATCAAATATACATGATTGCTCAAATTTACTTTTGCTAGCACCTCTTAGTGTCACCGCTACAAAATATCTAATGTATGGGAACTTAAGTTTCTTCCTTTCACTTTTAATTGTATTTTTCTCTGTTGAATTGTTCAAACCACAACTTTTTGGCGTTTTGAACTGAAAGCACTTTTTAAAACGCAGGCTGCATTTATTTTATTCATTTATTCTTTCAGACAAGTTCTGCGGTGATTTATTATTGAACTATTGAAAATATATGTCAGTGACATCCATTTTAAATTGAACAAGATATATTTTCGTAATTTCCCAATGAACAACCAGCTTGTTTTGTATTTTCTTTTGATTGTTTGAGATTTAAACTTTGTTGCTCAACTGCTTCCATAAGCTGTTTAGTCATTCTCTCTCTCCCCCCCCCCCCCCCCCCTTCTAAAAAGTATGAAATTATTCTGAAATCATTTTAATATATCTTTCTTTTCAATTCAGGAGATATTCATGGGCAGTATTCTGATCTACTGAGGCTTTTTGAATATGGAGGCTTACCTCCTAAATCCAATTACTTATTTTTGGGGGATTATGTAGATCGTGGGAAGCAAAGTCTGGAAACAATATGTCTTCTCCTTGCATTTAAGATAAAGCATCCAGAGAATTTTTTCCTTTTAAGGGGCAACCATGAATGTGCTTCTGTTAACCGCATATATGGATTCTATGATGAGTGTAAGCGAAGGTTCAATGTGAGGCTCTGGAAAGTATTTACAGATTGTTTTAACTGCCTACCTGTGGCAGCTCTCATCGATGAAAAGATATTATGCATGCATGGGGGTCTTTCTCCTGACTTGAATGATTTGGATCAAATCAGGAATTTAAAACGCCCAACTGATGTTCCGGAAACAGGTCTACTTTGTGATCTACTGTGGTCAGATCCTAGTAAAGATATTAAAGGGTGGGGAATGAATGATAGGGGAGTTTCCTATACCTTTGGCGCCGATAAGGTGACTGAGTTTCTTCAGAAACTGGATCTTGACCTGATTTGTCGTGCCCACCAGGTCAAAATGTCCTCTTTTTTATTATTATATTTTTTTTCAGAATGTCAATGCCTCACAAGTTAATTCATTATTTGCAGGTTGTGGAAGATGGATATGAGTTTTTTGCTGATAGACAACTTGTAACCATATTTTCAGCTCCTAATTATTGTGGAGAATTTGATAATGCTGGTGCCATGATGAGTGTGGATGAGACATTGATGTGCTCCTTCCAAATATTAAAGCCTGCAGAAAAGAAGCCAAAGTTTGGGTTCGGGAGCACAACTACAGCTAAGCAAGGAAGCCCTTTCACAAAAAACAAGGTATTCTATTCTCCAAAGTAACTGTTTCTGAAAAGGTTAACTGGATGTTAAACTGGAATGTCTTTGTTCTTTTTCTGCTTCATCTAAAATCTCAGGAAGAAGAGATACGAAATTAGAGTTTTTTTACAGGAAAAGTTAAACCGAGCTTTTTGAACGCAAGGAGAGGCTTGAAATAGCTAATGCAGGAATAACATCTATGCATCTCGTATGATTATTCATTAAAGGAGGACTTGCCAACCTCTAAATCTAGATAAAACCCTATGTGAAATATGGACTGTGATGCAAATAGAATGGAAAATTTTAGACGAGTATAGCAAACTTACGCATTAGCTTGAGAAACACATATTTAATCTTTATCAAGGACAAGTGTCCCTTGCAGAATATCTTCGAATCTTTGAATTTGATTGTGACACAGTTTCAGAATTTGTTTAGTTTCAAACCAGTCATGTTTCTGCTCTATGTTACATGAACTCGGTTGTGCATGTATTACACCATTTGTCTTGGAGTCACGTGCAATGTTAATTATTCCTACCCTACTGTACAAATACAGTTGTTTTATACTGTAGGCATCAACTCACTTATTTTAGAATGTACGCTGTCTTAAATTCCAACTTCTTACGGAATCACAACTCTCTTTTCTCTACATGCTTCAGCATTCTAACAGAAGGCATGTATGTCTTCCTTGCCCAGTGGCAATGGGTGGTTAATGATAATTGATATCAATGTTTTGTTTAAGAAAATAAATTGTATAATCTTGATGGCTTTTCAGTGGTAGCACTTGCACTTATTTCCAGTCATTCCTCGGAGCCAAGATATGATGAATGGGTTCCATTTATTTCGAGACCTGTGTGGAAGACGTTGTCTTGAATCTGTGGTACATGGCAAAGGATTCGAGGCCTCTTTGTACGAGAGGGTCAAATCATTGGAAGCACTCTTCAGCAGCAAAATAGAAAATATAGCACAGACCTCCTTATGATAGAGTAGGAGGGTTGTAATAACATTTTGGTATCAATTTTACTTATAAATCATAAATTAAGTTAAAACAAATTATGAATGTACTTGTAAATTAAAATTAAATATAAATATTATTAAAAAAGACATTAATAAAATCATGTCCACAATTTCATTAAACAAAACCCTAAACAAATTCTCTAAACATATATATCAAACTAGCTTATTATTCCAAGTTAGAGATACTGAATTATGACATGTCCATCTTGAAACCTTCCGTAAAACTAACTAGAACTGACAAGGTGTTCATTTTACATCAATCAACAAACAAGCCCATTACTACTATTTAGTACTTGTGCCGGCCAGTACGTACTTGTGCTGTTATATATTTCCAGCTTTTTGCCGAATAAGTCAAGAAGAAAAACGATCAACACCTTGAATGACCAACTGGCAAAGAGTCACATAGCCATTCATTCGATCATCTCGATCCTCGTGAAAAAGTAGGTCAACATATTATTAAAGAGGCAGGCAGGCAGGCAGGCATGATGTTGGACAATTCTAGCCAACACGACCACATGCAGATATGATCGATGTTAATTAGTAGGTTCCAACTTTGCCATTTAATTTAATTTCACGAAGCTGACAAATTAAATTCTGTTCTGAATCAACAACCATGCATATCCTGAATAAAATTACAACTACGTACCCAAACATCCCTAGTTACATTTATGCATGTGAAAGTTTGATACGTACGTGCAACTTTTCACATTTGATTCTTGCATGTGCATGGTCTTTTATATATATATATATATATATATATATATATATATATATATATATAAGATCAGATCAGATCATCATACTTATCTTTTACGTCTTTCTTTTTTAAGCGACGATTTGATCATATTAATGCCGCCTATACTTTTAGTGACGGATAACATATAAGCGTCGCTAAAGTATAGATAACTGATTAGATAACCTAACCGCCGCTAAAAAGGGGTGAGCACGTAATGTAAAGAAAGTATCTGACTGATCCGATCAAATATATATATATATATATATATTTAAAATTCTAAAGCGAATCTTAATGAGCGAAACCAAAAAGCAACCGTTTGTCTTTGGTGGTATACATGGCGACGGTTCGATCCGTCACCATAGACATCAAAGCACGCACTTTAAATCTTTTTTGTTAAGCTTTTAAGGTTCATTTAGAAACCTCTCCGTATATATATATATATATATATATATATATATATGGGGTTCTATTCATAAGAACCTATTGATGTGAGAACCTTTTTTTTTGGCCTTTGAATTTTTTTTTTTTTGTTCCAACCGAAATTTCAATAAGCCAAAAAAGGGTTACTCCACAGCAACCGGTTGTTGTGGATGGAACCTCTATATATATAGTCAAATTAAATGCATTACGACAGTAAATGAATTTAATTTTTTCTTTCCTCTTTTTGACAACTAAAATGATCATATCGGGGAATTTAACATAAAATTTATCCTTTACGTTTCTTAATTTGCAATTTAGGTTAATTTTGTTACTTTTATCTAATCTATTTTATCTTTACACTATTTTTTTCTCTAGCCTCTCTAGGGAGGCTCTCTTTTTGGAGATACTCTTATATAGATTTCTTTTGTTTTGATCTAATAAATTAATCTCTCTTTTTGTGGAGTTTCTTTTCCCCGTGATAATAATTCATAATCATCTTTTGAGATATTTTGCTTTCTTCGTTTTAGAGATTTTGTTTTCTTTATTTTATTTTTTTTATTCGCGAGACTTTTCCGGTGTATGATTGTTGCAGATAGATTGTTCAAATTTGAATGTGACTAACCGCATGTTCTTTAGTTGCTCATGCTAAAAAAGGGTCCAGATTTGCATATTCTATTATTGTTTTTGAGTAATAATTGTATTACAGAAGTTTATATAGTGTCGAGCCTTGTTGCTACGATGATTGATATAGTAATTATCTGTTATTTTGTTTGAAAGAATTATTGTTTCAGTTATTTTAATATATTAATATATTTCAGTTTCTTGGATTGTTTGATCAAAAAAGGTTTTTGTTTGACAGATCGAATTACTATTTCAATCATTTTAATATATGAATATATTTCAATTTTTTGGATTCTTTGATAAAATTTTGACTTGGAATTATTTACTGGTAGGATAAAATAATATTCCAAAATATGCTATCTAATAGCACCCCCTCCTCCCCTCCTGGCATTTTAACGTCTAAATTTTGTTTGGAATTATATATTCTAATACCTCCCCTCCTGATATATTATATACGCTCTCCGTCCTAGATAAATTTTTTTATTAATATTAATATTTATTAAAGGAAATTTAGGGATTATATATATATAGAGAGATCAAATATTGATTCTAAATTTTTAATATTGAACACGTAATTAGGACTCATGATCATTCGGTTATAATCGAAATGAATATGCAATTCGGTTATAATCAAAAATCAAAATTTGTACAATTTTGGTTTCCAAATAAATAATCGAATTACCTAGTAACCGAATTTCCAAATTTACTATTCGATTGTTCGGGTAATAACCGAAATTTTCTCAAACAAAACCCAACAGTGCAAGCAGCATACAAGATATGGCGCCTCCTTTGCTCTCCACCAAATACATCTTCAACCCAGACAAGGGCACATAGTGCACAATTATTCAGACGACAACGGACCACCAAAAGAGTGAGGTAATTTAAAGAGAAGCAAATACATAAAGGGGAAAAATAAGCGATCGCACGATATCTGTGCAAAGTTTTCTGAAGTTTGCAGATGAATATAAGTAAGATAAGCGTTTGAGGGGTCAACCAAATACAACCCTTGAGTACAAAAATGTTAAATTTAAAAATTCAAAACAAAAAACCTAGTAGCCTCAAGCCAATCACTAACCATGTCATATTTTATTTTTTTCCTGAAAAATATGGATAAACAACCAAACAGGGTAGAGAAATAAATTAGAGGCCAAGTAGAGTCGCGACTTGCGATTTGGAGACTAGGGAGGCTTTTGGGTTAGGGGCTTAGGGTTAAGGCAGATCAAGATGAGAGACTGATGAGTGGTCGAGAGATTAGATATATGGTATATCTGCTGCAGCCGGGAAGGCTGGAGCAATGGTAGGGGCATTCGGGTTTTTATATGCAGCTCAGAGCCAGGACAGGACAAAGACGGATAAAGGGTATCCACCCGGTATTGGGGTGAAGAATTCACTGATAGTTCTTGGTGTTATCAGCTTGCTTGGTATGCTGTTTACATTCTTTGTGCCCGAATCGAATGGAAAATCATTGGAGGAAATGTCACAGGAAAATGTGGGAGATATGGGAATGGAAACAAGGCCTCAGGATAGTATACGTAATGACATTAGGATAAGGACTGTTCCAGTTTAATTAGATTGTATATATTTATGCTACTGCGGTACTTGACTCGAGTCCCTATAGGTTCTTGAGCTTACTTTTTAAGATGAAATAAGCACTTGTGCTTTGTGATTAATAGTGTAGTCTTTTGGATAGTAATATAAGCTGTGTTTTTGAACTTTTTGAGAAATCAGAAGTTAAAACAGATATTTCCATATATATATACAAATTGATCACTAGGTTCTCCAACATAGAAAATAGTTGGTTTATTGAATTGTTGTAAATTGTGCATTAAACAAATCATAATATACATAAAGAATAAGTAAAAGTCAAATTGGAAATTAATATTCTTATGACCCATCACAAATGGACACGACACTGCTAAACCAAACAAAACTTATCCATTGAGTATTTTCTAGTCATGAACAGGTAAATAATCACTTATAAATCTGAATCCCTCATTTCATGAAAGAATTACATCAACTGAAACAGAAACATCCCATATTTTACCCTAATCGACATATTAAAAGTCTGTCATTTGTCAAGGGAGACAAGAAACAACAAATTACAAGTTCTAAGCAAGAGTACAGATTTACAAGAATACATATCTAAGTTAGAAAAGCATGGAAGCATAACTATACATCATTTATTTACCGGATGATCCTTCTCTCTTTCTAAATACACGATAGCAAGGGAGTTCATTGACAATACACCATCATGCTCCCGTATATCCTGCACATCACCAAAAAAAAAAGAAAAAGAAAAAGAGACAGAGATCATTGTCCCAGAAATCTGATATAGAGGTACACAGCTAAAGGAGATCATAAGGAACAGAAAAATTTTAAAGGAGCAAATACAACTCATTATTAGCACTTGCACAATTCATATTAATTGTTAGTGCATATTAAACGACCAATAGAAGCTAAAGATTCTATAACAGAAAACCTACTGAGCAAGTTTTAGATAATTATAGTCGGAGAAATTATAAACTCTAATGGTACATCACTTACCCTCCTTGGTTGAACTTTTCTCTATATCTATCTCTACGTGGCATGGCTGCTTCAGGTCAGAAGATGCAAAACATAATTGGGGAACAGAAAAAGAACTCATGCTGCTAGTGTTCTGCTTTTTCGCGGAAGAGGATACAGCCGTAGAGCACAAGTCGTCGTCCACTTTTGATGTCTCACCTTCACTGTTGTCATTATGCAAGTTCTTTTGAAATCGTCCTTCCTCTTTGACAGACATTAATCTCTTCTGATTAGACAAGCCATTCTTGAAATTTTGAATTGAGGGCACCTGCTGGTCATGAGATGAAGTAGCAGGGCAAGGAGCCTTCTCCTTTAGAATAACCTTTGGAATGGCTGAATTATCAATATATTCTGAGTTATCACAAACAACTTCATCTGTCCCATCGGATTTCTCTGCTCTTGCAGCTGCTTCTCTTCCCCGCATAATTATTATTGCTTCAGTTAAGCGATCCCTTGCCAAATCAATGTCAAGGATAGGTTTTGGATAGTTAACTCCCAATTCCACCCCTGCAGCTTTGAGCACAGCAAGAGGTGCATCCCAAGGATGATGGATCCACTCGGTGGGCATTCTTGCTAGCTCAGGCAGCCATTGCATCACATATTCACCCTCTGGGTCAAAGTTAAATCCCTGAACCTGAATCATAATTGGGGGATACAAAATCAGAGGTATCAACTGAAAGTGCCATATGATCAGTCAATTAGTAAGGTATAACAAAGCCATCATGAGCAACTTTTTTTTTATTCAAATTCTCTTTTTGCTATTTTCAGTAAGCTTATTTACTTAAAGTTTGTCACTGAAAGAAAAAAGGAGAAAAAGAAATCAACAGGAAAGTACTTGCAGAAAGTTTCACCAAACAGTAAGTTACAAAGATCAATTTTGTTAGCATGTGGTTAGATCTCCTTATGTTTCTTAAGGGCATGAGCCTCACATCCACATACATGCCGAGTTTGAGGTGATGTTACCATATTCAAAGCATACACGTAATTGAATACATATACTATAAAATATCAAAACATGTCAGTTTACAATTATTTCGTTCTAAACATAAATTTAGTATGGAAGAAAACACAACGGTTACAACTTCACAAATCAAAATATGTGTCAACGCTGTTTTTCTTGGGTTATATTGGCCTTGAAGATTGATCAATAAAAAATTAAAAACTTTATTTCTTAGTAGCTACATAATTGCAAAACTTCGTCTGGTATATTTTGATACTTTCCAATTTGAAAATATTCAGGTTTTAAGGATATAAAAATTTCATTTCTTTCAGCACTAGGGTACTATGTAAATTATTTTACAATAGATACTGCAAAAAGTTTATAAAACATGGAACCACGACATACCTGTGGATTATCTAGACGCTCAAGTTCGTGTCCATCTGGCAAGCTACCTGATATGTACTGCCAACCAAGGATATCACTTTCCAAATCTGCATCCAGAAGTGTATCCCAAAAGTACTTCATCCCCCATTGCCACGGAAGAAGCAGAACTTTCACAAAGAAACTAGAAACAATCACTCTAATCCTATTGTGCATCCACCCAGTTGCCCAAAGCTCTCTCATTCCTGCATCAACCAATGGATAACCAGTCCGACCTTGTCTCCAAGCCTTAAAATAGGCCTCATCCGCATGCCAGGGGAAAAACTTCAGGTTGCTCAACAATGATCTTTCATGAGTAAATGGGAAGTTAAAACAAATGTATCGAGAATATTCTCTAAACCCAATAGCCCTAAGAAACAGTGTGCTACTCTCTTCTCCAACAGAGTTTCCTTCTTTTGCCCACACTATCTGCTTCATACGCACACAGTGGAATACTCTCCTCACACTTAATTCCCCAAAATGAAGATATGGGGACAAGAGCGATGTCGAGTTCCCTGCAACCCTTAGCCTATCCTTCGAGTAGTCAATCAGATGCTGCTCCGCAAATGCAGTTAGAACCTTATCGGCATTGCTCCAACCTGGAGACCATCCTCTTCCTAATAAGGCATTACTAGGTTTTTCCAGTTCATCTTCAAGACCTAGTTCCTCAATCGAGCAATTTTTAACTAATCCTGTCATTGCAAATTTAAAAATACAATTAGTTTTCATGTTTATTTCATTTCTTTTCTTTTTTCCTCTTTGACTTTTCCTCTGATGTTTATATCAATAAAATCATTCAAAGCCATAATTTTGCCGCTCAGAATGGTCCAGCCAGGATTGGACTTTCCTTACTAGTTTCATACTGAGAAATTCATCAGATGATCTAATGCCCAATTACAGTTAAAGTAAGACTGCAATAAACAGTTGTCTGTACTATAATTGAAGAAGAAAGCTAAAAAGGGTACCTGAAGCTGGAACTAATAGCCATGGAGGAAGATGTGAAACAAGTTCATTTTGCATTTGCAAGCACCTCGTCCAGTATGCATCAAAGGTTGTAAAGGCATGACCTTCATCATCATATATGTCCCATGGTTCATACAATAAATCTCCATTATAGCTTTGCACTGAAATGTCAAGCTCTCCAAGCTTTTGTTTGATATTGTGATCACGAACAAGTGAAACAGGATCTGTATATAAATAATTAAATATAAAACTAAAGACAGGAAGTACATTATAAATCAAACACAAGAGACAGAAATAATATGATTTCTCCTACCCTATAGACTGGTTTGAAAGGGAGGAGATGGCAACTTCACAAAGGATGCCATTTCTCATTCTCCCGGTTCTAGTCATTTCTCTTTCATATTCTTTTCAAAATCAGAAATATTAAAGTTATCTTCCATTTAGTGGAAGACAATGTTCAATCGAGTTTTCTATTAAGAATAAGTATAGTCAGGTTCATATTTAACTATCTGAGAGCACATTAACATTTCATACACTGACCAACCAATCTCGAGGATTGGGTGTTGAACTTACTGATCTAATTATAAAAGCTGCGACTCCCATGAGGAATTTTTATCAAATATTTACTTTCTAAATATTTCCCCTGGTTTGTGTTTCCAGTTTACGACGCACTTTGATGAGAAAAAAAAAATTCAGACTCCTTGGTTTGCAATTTAAATTTCTGTTGGTCTTGCAGTTGAAATTATTGCTCTTTCAATAGTTTGCACCCCAAGGTTGCTTCTTTCCTTTATTGAGATACGTATTTAATTTATCATAGTTTAGAAGGGGAAAAAAAGTAGTAGTGAAATCATCCTCCAAGGATCCAGCGGACACTAACTACATAATATGACAGAATACCAAAGAAGGATCATGCATACATCAAG
The DNA here is from genome assembly GCA_020205615.1 of Panax quinquefolius. Classification (NCBI taxonomy): domain Eukaryota; kingdom Viridiplantae; phylum Streptophyta; class Magnoliopsida; order Apiales; family Araliaceae; genus Panax; species Panax quinquefolius. The sequence continues at coordinate 114,829,164 of CM035171.1, read as the reverse complement.
CCATCAAATATTCAATAATATTTAGAAAATTAGTATTTAAGAAGTGAAAGATCATTTTGCCACTAGAAAGACAATTGAAAAGGAAAACAAAACAGGACAAGAAGAAGATAAAACATACCATAAAGATGGTTATATACTACTTTTGTCGCCCCAACAGCATTTATGCATTCCAAAAGAGCAGCAAGAATAGTCTGAGCTTTGATTAGAACAAGTGAAGCACCAAGTGAACTCAAAGATCTCTCCAAATGTATGAGAGACTGCTTCAACCACCACCTTGAAACTCGTCCCGGGTAAAATAGCCCTTCTTCTTTGGGACACCATATAAACACAGGAAGAATAGAGCCGTCCCTTACAGCGGCAGCCAACGCAGGATTGTCATCAATCCTGAGATCCCTCCTAAACCAAACAATGGTCTTACAATTGGTATCCATCTTGAAGAATTCAGATCCTTTAGTTCTAATCAAAGACTTAAATCTCAAAATGCCTTCTTTTCAACCCAAACTTCCCTTTGATCCAAGATCAGTCAAATCTACCATGTTCCAAATCCAAGAAAACCCATATAAGCAAATTTAAAGATGAACCCACTGAATACCAGATACAACCAACTTACAAAGAAGTAATTCAATTTCAGCTACCACTTACACAAGCTCAAAATCACCCCCACATAAAGTCAAAGCTAATGGCCAGCCCAATTCTTCTGTTCATAAACCAAATCAGATCTTAAACCCAACCATTAACCATCAATCAAGCTCCGGAAAACACTAAAATATCTTCAAACCCACCAAACAAAAGGCAAACCTTAACCAAAAACCAAAAAGCAAAGTGAAAATTACCACATAAAGAGGGCAACCCAATCAGGATAAAAAAAACACCTTTTTTGTAACCTTAATTCTTCAAGAACTGTTAGATATGTGGCCAAACAGTAAGGATTTTATAACCATAAGATCAAAACATCATGTGACCAAGTGGTACAAATCCCAGACAAACTACCACGATTTTTTTCACAGTTTACTAAACAATATTTTTTCCCCCGGGACCACCAACAAACAAGTTGAACAGAAAGAAACAAATAAAGTAATCTCTATTTTTCCATGTATATCAATACATTATTGAGAAAGTGATACGGTGAGTGAAGAGAAGGGGTTGAATAATACCCTGATCTGGCGTGAGCCCCTCATTGGGAATCTGTCAAAACGCCCATTTCATTCTTCTTCTGTTCTACAATCTTCTTGATAAAGTGTCTAACCCAACTGTGCTTGGACACTAGCGTGACAGTACGAGTATAAATAAGGAAATAATATTCACTTTTCATGTAGTTTTGCAAAGTGAAATCTATTATTTTATGTATTAAAAATTTTATAGATTTTCATTGATAACATATTAATGCTTTTCTTAATTAATTTTGAATATGAAGGTATTACATTATTAAAAAAAATTAAAAATCAACAGTCCCTCTAAAAAAAAAATCACATCCTTGTCATCTTTACAATTCAATTTTTTAAAAACATTTTATAAATACTACATGAGCTAATATTAGTCGATATTATCTTTAAAGTGATTATAGTTAATATTTAAATTTTATTTCTTATATATATTCGATATTTTCAACACAAAAATGATATAATACAGGATTGTATGGCATATATTACACCTTATACACATGGTTGGTGCAATAGTTAAGTCATTTAAGCAACGGCTTGAGGCTTCAAAATTGAGAAGACCCCTAAATTTTAATTATATATATGTTATTATCTCTGTTCCTAAAAGATTGTCGTTTAAAGTTTTTGTACATAGATTAAGAAAGTATCATTTACCAAGTAAAATTTGTTTGAAATTCCATCACTACCCCTTTATAGAAAGTTGAAAACTATTAATACAAGGGTGAGAATTTCTTTAGACAATGAGAGAACGTAGATGTAATATAGGAAAGTAATAATTTATTCTTCTCGAAAGTTGTAAACGACAAATATTTTAGAACAAATTTTTTATTCTAAAACGACAATCTTTTAGGAACGGAGTAGAATTTATTAAAAAAATCAACTTTTTTTCCAAACAAATAAGTAATTATAAGTACAATCATACAAATATTAAATGATTAAAAGAATCTAATTTAAAATTTGGGATCCGATTAACATCAAGTTCATTTTTGGATAAGTTGGTCAATTGACTAATAGAATTCTGACACACATAGAACCTCGCCTGTGTATCAATACTCTATTGGTTAATTGACTAACATACTTAAAAATAAGGGTTCTTTACATAAGTATACAACAAAAAGAAAATAATTACAAGAAAAGTCAAAATCAACCAACTAATTACAAAAAGAGAACCCATATTACAAAAATAAGACAATTCACATTAATAAGAAAACCTAAAATCAAGGACAAATAATCGCTTATAATTAATAATTCAAATTCAAATATTTAGATCTAACAACAAAAAAACAAATTCAAATTCAAAATAATAATTCAAATTTAAATATTCAAATTCAAATCTTCATCTCCTCACATACACTTTGAAATAATAGTCCACCGCTACACCGCCGCTACACCTCACATACTCCGCCGCTACACCGCCGCGAATCTCCGTTGTCCAAAACGCCAATGAGAATAAGAAGAAGATTCGCCCTACAAAAAGTTTAAAAATAAATAAATGTATTTAATAATGTTCTGAATTTTTTTTTATAACTATTTTGTTTCTCATAAATAATAAAATAGTTACTTGTATGAATGGTTGGTTACCAATCGCATCACATTCAAACGAAATTGGTAACTTAATAAAATCAATTTAGTTACTTTTGGTCTCGAAAGTTTGGCAACCAATCGAATGAAGGTTTAGCTACCAATTGAATGAAGGTTTGGCTACCAATCAATCACATTCAAAATAATTGGTAACTTACTAAAACTTAATTAGTTACCTTGGATACCCAACTGAATATAAAAAATTGAATGTGTAAAGGTGAAAAAATTGAAGGTGTGCTTAGTATAAATTGTAATTCACTTTGATCGAAAGTTTAGCAACCAACCGAATGAAGGTTTAGCTACCAAATCGCATCACATTCAAAATAATTGGTAACTTAATAAAAGCTGAATTAGTTATCTTGAAACCCAATCGCAATATAAAAAATTGAAGATTTGTCGTTGAATAGAGGTGAGATGGGGCATACCTTCAAAATTTATAATTTGGTTCTCTCCAACGAATTAGAATAATCAAACTAAGAAGGATTCGACTATAATTTAAAAATATATATAAACATGAAATTATCTAAAACGTGGGAGTATTCAAAATCGTTTTTTGAAGTCCATGAGATATGGATGATCCTGAAAATCCATGAATGATCCTTCCGTCTGTATCAAAAGAAGATTACCATTTTATTTGTAGTAACTTGCCATAAATGACCACCAATCAGTTGGTTGAGTGGTGTGCCTTTCTCCGTCAAACAAATTAAGAGGATAGTTCGGACTGTGATTGGAGAAATGATTAATGAAAAAGACAACAATTTATGAGAAGCATGTATGACTAACTAATATATATATATATATATATATATATATATAGGCATAACTAATCCATAAATTAAGGAATTTTAATTGAATACTAATTCCTTAAATTAAGGAATCCAAATTACACAAATATTGTAAATAAAGTGGAAAGTGTATTAGTTGTGTAAAAATTTTATGAGTAGACTATTGTTATAATTATTTTTAAAAATGTAATAAAATATATAAATCACCCTAAAAATAAACTTGATGTTACCCACTTCCTAAATTTTGTTTTGAGTCCCCCCAACAAATTTGGACCGTCCTGATTATACATGCATGTCAAAGAAGATTAAAAAAATTCAATGTCCGTACATGTGTATCATTAATTAAATCATGACCAACAACTGTGAACAAGAGTCATCTAGATTATAGAACAGTACAAAAACAATGATAAGATAGTAGGATATTACTATTATTTTAAAATTATATATACATAAAACAGTTCAAGGTAATGTCCTGTCATTAATAAAGAAAATTCTAATAACCAGTAGTTTCCTCCCAACTGTTGCTGGTTAGTGGTTATACTTATATTATTATCCATATTCATTGTATAACCCAAACAATTATGGTAGTGTGGGACACGGTCCATACATCTAGTCATCTAGATTTTATTTAATCACTTCAGATATTTCTTTTATGACAAGTTTCTCTTCTAACTTAGATTCTATACTACATGCAAATAATAATCCATTTATCCTATTTAAAGTAAGTTTTTTTTTCTTTATGTATAGAGTAGTTTTTGTCCATCACAATTCATTCTTTTAACCATGGTTTTAAAAATCCGATCAAATTGACGATCAGACCGGTAAAAATCAAAATGAGTTCCATTTTGATTTAATTTGAATCACGTAATTGGTTTTGATCAAAAACTAGTTGATTCGGCAGACCATTGTCGAGCAAGCGGTTCACCTGCTGGCCTGATTTTTATTTTTTTATTTTTACAAAAAAAATAATATTAAAATTAACCACTTTTAATAATATTGTACGTAATTCAACTTTATTATGTTTTAGTTCATAAAAAAATAGATTTTTAAAATTTTATTAATTACTAATAATATATATTTTTATATATTAATGACGTCTAGGAACTATATTGGTAAATATGTTCTTTCTGATGAACGTAACTTTGATGGTCGATTGAAAACTTTTATGCGCATTAGGGTTGCGATGAATATTTACAAACCTCTAGTCTGTAAAATGAAAATGAAGAGACCTGGTGGAGAGTGGTTTTGGATTCAATTTAAGTATGAAAGATTGCCCACCTTTTGACGCCCCAAAATAGGGTATACATCACCCATTCTCGAGTTGTCAATACATGGATTTGTAAACAACTACAACTTTATTATTACAACAAGAAAAATTTCTGAGATTTACAAGATACAAATATTATCTTCTGTATAATATCTATATAATGGGCTTATAAATCCTCATCACATTTATCGATACATTATTTTACAAAATGGTGAGGACTACTAAACAATTCTTTCTAAAACCTTCATTCCATACCCCGACTTGATTTCGCTATATTCTCGCCTCCCGAGAAGAAAAATGGAACAAAAAGGAAAAGGGTGAGCTTTCAACTAGCCCAAGAAAGAATATTACGACTAAGATAATATACAACAAATTATCATTAGTCTTCAACAGGAAAAAAATCTAATAGAATACAATAAACAACAAATTTTAAATCAATTTCGCAATGAATAATAATTCATTATTAGAAGAGTTAAGTAGAGAATGCAAACTACTATCTTCTATGTATGAATTTAAAAGTTCATCGCTCATCTTTTATCCCCGTAACATCAATCAATATACATCCGAATCAAATATTCATCTTTGCACTACAGCCAAAGATATTCATCACCGGTCATGTTCATCTAAACACTGCTCATCTTCAGACTACTACCAAAAGATATTCTTCAGAATCATTCATCTTTGCACTACAAAAGCCAAAGATATTCAATAATATCATCATTTAAGACCGAGGATGATGAAAATATTTTTTAAAGAAACGAATCCAAAGGAAACAAAATGACAAGGATTAAGGATTAAGGATTCGTGATTTTGTTTTATCCATGTTCAAAAATACCTCAAAAATAATCATAGTGGTGTAAAATTCAAGAATGATCAAAACATGGATACAATCAAAGCTAGTATCCGTAATAGATATTTTGGACAAAAAGAAGAAATTTTATTTTTCTAATAATAGTGTCAGATATCGTGAATAAAGGCCGTATACATGTGAATAAGAACTCTACACCAAAAGATAGAAATTCCACAAAAACATCTTCACGCTTCACTTAATAGTACTTTGAATGAATAAAGAAAACTCGTGAATAAGAAACTCATGAATAAGAACTCGTGAATAAGAACTCATGAATAGTAACCCCGACATGAAAAAGTTCCAAATTTGATAAAAAGTTCCAACCAATATTTCAAAGATAATGATATCAAAGAAATAATATCATTCGAGAAGAAAATAACATCCCTTACCTCGAAAGATTAAGATTTCTAAATTTAATACCGTATATAAAAGCATGAAGGAACTTGCACCGCCTAACAATACTCAAAGTATACTCAAAATACTCACAAGAATACGCCGATAATATAGAGAGAGAAAAACTTCAGCTTCACGTGTGATTTTCAATTCTAACCCAAGACCCTATTTATATGAAAATGCTAGAACACCAAAGTAAAATTTAATAAAATATTAATATATATTATAAATTTCCTTAGCCCATCTTTCAAGATCTGATTTCAGCAATTAATATCACATGTTAGCCCACAAATGCAAAAAAACGTTTTTCTTTAAAAAAATAATTTAAAACTTCCAAAATCAATTATTTTGAGCTTCTAACTTCAATAATTCATAATAAATAGCCCTTTTTATCGAAAAATTCAATCTCTTGCGAGTTTTTATAGGAATTCAATTCTCTACAACTTTACAGAAGAAAGTTTTTCCAAATTCCAAATGTAAATTGACCAAATCCACAAACCAAGCAATTTTACAAAGCTATAATCAAATTTCAAATAATAAATGGGGTCCACCAACACATGTTTAATATGTTTTAAAACATTTATTGCAACAAAAATACTCTTCCTCCTCAGATACTCATATATCCCACATTCGTTGTAAAAATATCACCATTATTATATTATTAAAATATAATAATATATTTAAATGAATTATTTTATCGTAAAAAGATAAAATTTCAATTTTCAACAATTGTCACATTAAAATTTTCTCCATCTATATCCACATAAAATCAATATTTTCTCATCATATGAATCAATAATTAATTATTCACAAATAATATTACGTAATCACAATATCGACAACCGTGCGCCCTCAGTGAAAGAGGGGCTTTTCAATAAGAATTTCTCCTTATCAAGCGCCGCAATTAGGTGACCAAACCTCTCCTTAGATGTAACTTTCTAGATATTGCCAATAATGTTATCTAATAATATTATTCAGATAATATGAATTATCGCTCGATAATGAAAAATATCGTGTAATGACAATTATCAAACAACAAAGAATATAAAATATCAACGCAAAGAATTATTAACTCAATAAAATAATCGAATAAGAATTATCGTAACCATTATCGAGTAGTGCCTTCACGTAAGAATCAATAATTGTGCAATACCGTGCTACACGCGTGTTTTAACCACCGGTATTTTAACAAGATAATTCTGTGAATAACTACGCCATATATTTTTAAACCAACTTATATTTGTCGCTTTCTTCATCCAATCGCTTCACATGGGCCCACACATGGTCGCGCCAGTCGCATTTAATATATTCCCCGACAAAGATTTAATATTCCACGACCAAACGAATATTCCCCGACAACAATGAATATTTTATAACCACTTACTTATTTTGAAATATTTATGATTTTACCCCTAACTATCCACATTAATCAAATCAACCTTTACTATTTCAAAATAATAAATAGAGAAAATTAAATTTCATTAATAATAAGTTGGGGTCTTACAACCTCCCTCCTTATGAAATTTCGTCCTCTAAATCGACGACGACGACTGGTGTTTTCAAAAGGTGAGGATACCTCGCTTTCATTTCCGCTTTCCAATTCCCGTGTCATTTCCTCTATAAAGATGATTCCTCCACAAAACTTTAACTTGTGGTATGACCTTTCATACAGTAGGACATGCTCCTTCCTATCCAAGATCTTGACAGTACCTCCTCACACGCTAAGTCTTCTATTATTTCGTCCTGCTTCTAACTCTATAACGTGGTTCGGTCTTTCACATATTTACGAAGTACGATATGTGAAACACATTATGAACACGAGACATACTTTGAGGTAACGCAAGTCTATAGGCTACATTTCCTACTTTGGCCAAGAATTTGAAATGGACCAATAAATCGTGGATCGAGCTTTCTCTCTTCCCAAATCTTGTAACTCCCTTCCACGGAGCAACTCGCAACAATACATGATCCCCTACACTAAATTCCACGCCCTTTCGATGAAGATCCGCATAACTCTTTTGTCGATCTTGTGCCGCTTGTATACGCTATCGAATCATTTGAATCTTTTCAGTAGTCATATCGTATTTCAACTCTAGTCCCAACAATGTTGCTTCACCCACCTCATCCCAACATATCGAGAACGACATTTTCGGCCCATATAATGCTTCAAATGGAGCCACACCTATACTTGCTCGATAACTGTTGTTGTAGGAGAATTCCACCAATGGTAAATACTTATCCCAACCGCCTTTGAAGTCTAGGACACAGTAGTCTTAATAGATCTTCAAGAGTTTGAATAGTCCTCTCGATCATCCGTCTGCTTGGGGATGGTATGTCGCCTAATCTAAATCGCAACCGCGCTCCATAGCTTTTTGCAAGCTAACCCAAAATCTTGAAGTGAATCTTGGGTCACGATCCAAACTATGGATACAGGCATGCCATGCAACCTCACAATCTCATTCACGTATATACTAAAGAAGACGCTCAAGGAATAAGTCTCCGTGACGGCAAGAAATGAGCAGACTTGGTTAATCTATCAACAATAACCCAAATAAAGATTGATGCCTTGAGAAACCGTAGAAGACCCGTAAATCGAAATCCATGGTAATGTGTTCCCACTTCCATTTCGAATCTCAAGTGGTTGCAACGGACCCTTAGGTACTAGATGTGTCCGCCTTTACACGCTGACAAGTTAAACACATCGAGATAAACTTTGCAATCTCTCTCTTCATATTGTTCCACCAAAATGTATGTCAAGATCACGATACATTTTAGTACTTCCAGATGGATTGCAAATGGTGTATCAGTGCCTCCATCATAATCTTGACTTCAAATCGAGTCGTTAGAAACACAAAGTCTAGAGTGGACTCAAGTATTCCTTCTTCATCAATTCTCGCCCTAATAGCTCCTTCTTGACTTTCTTCTTCATACGATCGCCTCCGGCCTGCGGGCTCGAGCAACCTTAACTTTTTCTATTAAAGTCGGCTCTACGCGATACTTGACATCATCGCACTCGCTCCTCGATATGATCTTCTACTCAACGCCACCACTACCACGCTCGCTTTTTCCGTGATGGTATTCAATAGTGTGGTCGTAGTCTTCAATAGCTCGAGCCAACGTCACCATTCGCATGTTGAGTTCTTTTTTTGAGTGAAGAAATATTTAAGGCTTTTTATGGTCCAATATATCTCCACTTTCTCCCATATAGATAAGGCTCTCCATATCTTTAGCGCGAAAACGATCGGGCCGCTAACTCTAGATCATGAGTAGGATAATTCCTCTCATACTCTTTTGTTGTCATGAGGCATAAAGCTATGACTTTCCCACGCTGCATGAGAACACATCCTAACCCTTTGCCTCAAGCATCATCAGAGATAACAAATCCATCCGAACCAGATGGTATTGTAGAACAAAATAAAATAAGTCTCCTCTTAAGCTCTTGAAACTCTTCTCGCATTCTTCGCCTCCAAACGAATTTTGTATCCTTCCTTCCGAAGTTAGCCGAAGAATGGAGTAGCGATTCGAGAAAACCCTTCCACGAATCTCCGATAATAACCAAATTTAAGCCAAAAAGCTACGATTTCAACCACCGACTTCGCTTGTTCTAACTTCAGATTGCTTCAATCTTCACGGATCAACAGATACTCCATGTTTTCGACACCACGCGCCCAAGGAATGCTACTTCCTCAAGCCGTAACTCGATTTCTTCAATTTGGCATATAGTTTGTTTTCACGGGCCTTTGAGTACCAAATTTTCAAATGGTGCTCATGATCTTCACGACTTTTGGAATATATAAGGATGTCATCAATAAAGACAACAACGAATCGATCCAAATATTCCTCAAATACTCTGCTTCATCATATCCATGAAAGTCATAGAGCATTTAGTTAGTCCGAAAGACATGACTAAGAATTCATAATGCCCATACCGAAGTTCTCAAGGCGCCTTTGAATATCCTCGCCTAATCTTCAAATTGATATCCGTAATCGAAGATCGATTTTTGAAAAGAATCAGGCCCTTGCAATCGGTCAAACAAGTCATCAATACGAGGTAGAGGATACCTATTCTTGATGGTGACATGGTTCAATTCCCCGATAGTCAATACAAAGTCGATACTCCCGCCTTTCTTCTTTTTACAAATAAAATAGAGCACCCCAAGGAGATGTACTAGATTTAATGAAACCGATGTCCAACAATTCCTCGTAGTTGGACCTTTAACTCCTCAAGTTCAATAGAGCCATTCGATATGGGGTTTTAGAAATGGGCTTTGTACTGTGTTCAAGATCAATAAAGAATTCAACTTCACGCTCGGGGTAGACCGGAAGTTCTTCTGAAATACGCCAGAAAGTCAATAACAACAGAATATTATTCAAATTCGACGTGTCTTTATTCAAATCCATAACATGGGCTAAGAAAGCTTGACATCCGCTTTTCAATAAACGAATAGCTTTATGATTAGATATGATGTTGATTGATTTTAATGGTTTAGTTGCTTGAATTGCATAACAACAGTCAAGTAGAATATGAAAACTAACAACCTTACGAAAACAATCAATTTTGGTACGATGAGTAGTTAACCAATCAATCCCTAAAATCACATCAAAAGCAAGTATCTTTAAAGAGATAAGGTCAATGTAAGGTAATGGTGCCAACTTGAATCAAACAAGATTTATAAACAAAGGATGTGATGAAAGTTTCTCCTAACGGAGTTTCCACAGATAGGTCAAAGTCTAATTTCTCCTGAGTCAAGTTTAAACGCTGAGCACAAGCAGAGAGAGAAAATGAATGGGTAGCACCCCAGATCAAGTAAGGTATAAACTTCGCAAGAATTTATAAATAGCTTACCCGTGATCACCTCGTTTGGGTTCCTCGATTTTGACCTACCACAACAAACGCCTTCCTAAATCGCTGACTTTGACTTTTCTCGGATACTTTTGAGTCACCGTCCCTCACCGAACTAGGTTTCGCCACTGCATAATCTCGAGCGATATGTCCTTCCTTTCCACAATTATAGCATACCTTGAATCTGTGGGCGCTTGACCGATATGTCCTCTTTTTCCGTGATTATAAAGATATACGACCGGTGGTCGTTTCCTCCCTTAGAACCAGCTTGTCACGCAAGACTGCTGCTTTCTTCATACGGTCGTTGTTAAATCTCCTTTTTAAAATCTCCTCCCGACTCGCTTCTTCTATTTTCACGGCTATGATTACCACCAGTGGTTACCATTTTTGTCCGCTCTTCTTTCTCCGCCGGTTATCATTATTCCGCTGATCGCTATCTCTCGTACGATCCTCGTTATGGTCCTCAACAAATATACTCGTTATCTCGCCTAATAATTGAGCCCTCATAACAACATCCGAATAGAGAGAAAATTTATGAGAAATGAGATATCGACGACGCCGGTTTCAAACCTCTAAGAAACATCCGCGCCATACGCTCCTCATTCTCCACCAAATGAGGTGCAAACTCGATAACTCGCAAACTTTGCCTCGCATCGAGACACCGCCATGTTGTTTTGCTCCAATCTAATGAACTCCACTTCCTTCATACGACGAACACTTTCGTGAAAGTATTTGTCATTAAATAGTTTCAAACGCTTCCCAAGACATGCCGAAAAGGGCCGATGGGTACGCTTCACGCATTCCCACCAAAGAGTCCGCCTTCGCCACTTTTAACATAAAGGTGGCGAATGGAACCTTCGTTCTCCGCATCCCAAGACATCGAATATCTTGGTAATTTGTTTGACCCATGTTTCCGCCATGATCGGATCCGCTTTCCTTTAAATTCGTGGTCCCAACTTCTTTGAATCGCTTGGTCAGGACAACCCGTGAATTGCTATCATTTCTCCTCAGATTTTGAACACGAAGTCTCCTCGTCTCGATTTTGCATGAATCGCAAAAAGCTCTAAACATCCCCTCGCTCATCATCTCGCTCAGCAGTGTTGTTCACAGGAGGAACATTGCCACTGCTGTACGCTCTCCTCCTCATGGAGTACAAAGCGCTCTCCACTGGCCTCATTTCCATCATTAATATTCTCACGACATTCTCAACATCATCCATAAAACAAGGGTTAATTAAGGAAATCAATATATCACATAATATCCCTATATACCGACCAACTAAAAAATAAGCTTAGTAGGACACACTAGCGAAGGATTTACTCTGCCTCTCCTCCTAGTTCTATTCCCCGATCTCCGCCAGAGATCATATCCCTAAGCTCGATACTAACTCGTGACGCCCCCAAAATAGGTATACATCACCCATTCTCGAAATGTCAATACATGGTATGTAAACAACTACAACTTTATTATTACAACAAGAAATCGAGTTTGAATACAAATATTATCTTCTGACAATATCTATACTCAAATAAATCCTCATCACATTTATCGATACATTATTTTACAAAAATGGTGAGGACTACTAAACAATCCTTTTCTAAAACCTTCATTCCATACCCCGACTCGCACTCGCTATATTCTCGCCTCCCCGAGAAGAAAAAATGGAACAAAAAGGAAAAGGGTGAGCTCAACTAGCCCAAGAAAAAGAATATTACGACTAAGATAATATACAACAAATTATCGTTAGTCTTCAACAGGAAAAATCTAATAGAATACAATAGACAACAAATTTTAAATCAATATTCGCAATGAAAATAATAATAATTCATTAGAAGAGTTAAGTAGAGAATGCAAACTACTATCTTCTATGTATGAATTTAAAAGTTCATCGCTCATCTTTTATCCCCGTAACATCAATCAATATACATCCGAATCAAATATTCATCTTTGCACTACATGTGCCAAAGATATTCATCACCGGTCATGTTCATCTAAACACTGCTCATCTTTGCACTACTACCAAAAAGATATTCTTCAGAATCATTCATCTTTGCACTACATGTGCCAAAGATATTCAATAATATCATCATTTAAGACCGAGGATGATGAAAAATATTTTTTAAAAGAAACGAATCCAAAGAAACAAAATGACAAGGATTAAGGATTAAGGATTCAGATTTTTTGTTTTATCCATGTTCAAAAATACCTCAAAAATAATCATAGTGGTGTAAAATTCAAGAATGATCAAAACATGGATACAATCAAAGCTAGTATCCGTATTAGATATTTTGACAAAAAAGAAGAAATTTTATTTTTCTATGAATAATGCCAGATATCGTGAATAAAGGTCAGAGTATCGTGAATATTGTCGTCATATCGTGAATAGTAACTCGACACCAAAAGATAGAAATTCCACAAAAAACATCTTCACGCTTCATTTAATAGTACTCGTGAATAAATAGAATCGTGAATAAGAACTCATAAATAATAAAACTCATGAATAAGAACTCATGAATAAGAACCCGATATGAAAAAGTTCCAAATTTGATAAAAAGTTCCAACCAATATTTCAAAGATAATGATATCAAAGAAATAATATCATTCGAGAAGAAAATAACATCCCTTACCTCGAAAAGATTAAGATTTCTAATTTAATACCGTATATAGGTCAAGGGAACTTGCACCCGCCTAACAATACTCAAAGTATACTCAAAATACTCACAAGAATACGCCGATAATATAGAGAGAGAAAAACTTCAGCTTTACGGTGTGATTTTCAATTCTAACCCAAGACCCTATTTATAGAAAATGCTTAGAACACCAAAGCGTAAAATTTAAATAAAATATTAATATATATTATAAATTTCCTTAGCCCATCTTTGAAGATCTGATTTCAGCAATTAATATCACATGTTAGCCCACTTAAAAAAAAAAAAACGTTTTTCTTAAAATAATAATTAAAACTTCCAAAATCAATTATTTTGAGCTTCTAACTTCAATAATTCATAATAAATAGCCCTTTTATCAGAAAATTCGAATCTTGCGAGTTTTTATAGGAAATTCAATTCTCTACAACTTTGCGTAAGAAAAAATTTTTCCAAATTCCAAATAGAAATTGACCAAATCCACAAACGGGCAATTTTACAAAAGCTATAATCAAATTTCACCAATAAATGGGGTCCACCGACATGTTTAACATGTTTTAAACATTTATTGCAACAAAAATACTCTTCCTCCTCAGATACTCATATATCCCACATTCGTTGTAAAAATATCACCATTATTATATTATTAAAATATAATAATATATTTAAATGAATTATTTTATCGTAAAAGATAAAATTTCAATTTTCAACAATTGTCACATTAAAAATTTTCTCCATCTATATCCACATAAAATTAATATTTTCTCATCATATGAATCAATAATTAATTATTCACAAATAATATTACGTAATCACAATATCGACAACTGTGCGCCCTCAGAGAGTTAGGGGCTTTCCAATAAGAATTTCTCCTTATCGCACGCAATTAGTGACCAAACCTCTCCTTAGATGTAACTTTCTAGACATCGCCAATAATGTTATCTAATAATATTATTCAGATAATATGAATTATTGCTTCGATAATGAAAAATATCGTGTAATGACAATTATCAAACAACAAAGAATATAAAATATCAACGCAAAGAATTATTAACTCAATAAAATATCGAATAAGAATTATCGTAACCATTATCGAGTAGTGCCTTCACGTAAGAATCAATAATTGGTGCAATACCGCAATGCAACGTGTTTTTTAACCAATTTAGTATTTTAACAAAGATTAATGGTAATAACTACGCCTGCTATTTTTAACCAACTTATATTTGTCGCTTTCTTCATCCAATCGCTTCCGCATGGGGGCCCACATATGGTCATGGTCGCACTGGGTCGCATTTAATATTCTCGACACAAAGACGAATATTCCACGACCAAACGAATATTCCCGACAACAATGAATATTTTATAACCACTTGCTTATTTTGAAATATTTTCATATTTTACCCATAACTATCCACATTAATCAATCAACCCTTACTATTTCAAAATAATAAATAGAGAAAATTAAATTTCATTAATAATAAGTTGGGGTCTTAATTTTAGCCATCAAAAATAAGCTAGGGTTCGATGGCTTCTTTGCTGTGAGTAGTATCGGCCATGGAGGGGGTCTTGCTCTCCTTTGGAAGGAAAAAAATAGTGCCAAGCTCCTTAGTTACTCCTATAATCACATTGATATTGAGGTAACTTTGCCGTCAATGTCTGTGTGGCGCCTCACTAGATTTTATGGGCACACGTCGCGAGCTCAACGCCAATTATCCTGGAATCTTCTTCGTTCTCTGAGTATTAACTCCACTGCTCCTTGGTGTTGTCTAGGGGATTTTAACGATCTACTCCATCCTTCTGAAAAACTTGGTAATATTCCTCATCCTACTCGTTTGTTGGAAGGTTTTCGGCTTGCTGTGGAAGACAGCGGGCTTCTAGATATTGGTATGGTTGGGCACCCTTTTACTTGGGAAAGGCGTAGGGGTCTCTTGGATGGTGTTGAAGAGCGTCTTGATCGTGCTCTTGCTTCTTCATCTTGGTGCTCTTCTTTTCCTTATGTCAAGCTCCGTAATATTGAAGTTACTATGTCTGATCACTCTACTATTCTTCTAGATTTCCTCCTTTCTTCTCAGGTGTACAGAACACGCACCTTTAAATTCGAGAACGTCTGGCTAAGGAAACCACAATGCAGAGGTGTGATTGAGTCTAGTTGGGTGAGTACTGCAGGTATCCCAATCCAACTAAAATTAGAAAGATGTGGAGAGGATTTATTGTGTTGGGGGAAGTCTTTATCTCGTCGATTTAAGGAGCGTATTAAAGACTGTCAGGCTCAAATGAACTCCCTTCGATCCAAATATGACTCGACCTCTATCCAACAATTTGAAGAGGCTAAAAGGAACTATAATAAACTCCTAGCTCAACAAGAGGTCTTCTGGAAGCAAAGATCAAAACAACATTGGTTAAAGGAAGGTGACTGCAATTCTCGCTATTTCCATATTTCTGCCTCTGCCAGGAAAAAATGCAATTCTATTTCTCAGTTAAAAGACCAAAATGGATATTGGCATACTTGGGATTCTCGGTCTTACTTGAGACTTGCTTTCATCGTATTTCAAAGATATATTTTCTTCTCGTATGTGTATGTGTTGTCGTGAGATTATTAATAACGATTGACACTTGTTTATCCGAGGAGCAACAAAACTTTTTGATTGCAGAATTTACCAATGATGAAGTGAAGGAGGCTCTTTTCTTTATGGGTCCAGATAAAGCCCCGGGTCCGGATGGTATGAACCCAGCATTCTATCAGAAATTCTGGTCTATTGTTGGTGCGGATGTCTCCTCTGCATGTCTTGATGCTCTTCATAATTCCTCCCTCCCGATTGGTCTTAATCATACCAATCTTATCTTAATTCCTAAGAAAAACTCACCGGAAGTGGCATCTGATTTACTACTATCATAAGTTATGTAACGTCCTTTATAAGATAATTTCGAAGATGCTGACAAATAGACTCAAAGTTGTTCTAAGCAGTTTAGTCTCCGAGTTCCAAAGTGCTTTCATACCGGGAAGATTGATAACTGATAATATCATGATTGCTTACGAGGTATCTCATTATTTGAAAAGTAAGCGTCAAGGTCGTGATGGTTATGCGAAATTGAAGATTGATATGAAAGCAAAGCTTATGATAAACTTGAATGGGCTTTTTAGAGAGGGTGATGGTTCGAATGGGGTTTCCGATTAAATGGATTAATTGGATGTTAATGTGTATTCGGTCGGTGACTTATTTGATTGTTCATGGGGGCTTTGAAACTGAAAAATTCACTCCTTCTCGAGGGTTAAGGCAAGGTTGCCCCCTCTCCCCCTATCTATTCATCTTATGTGTAGAAGGTTTCTCGGCCTTGTTGAGAAGATATGAACTATGGGACTTCTTCACGGTCAGAAATTGCCCAAAAGCGCTCGGTTATATCTCATTTATTTTTCATCGACGACAGCTTTTTATTCTTCCGGGAAAATACACGTGAATGTGACATCATCCGAGCTTGCATCAATGAATATGAACGAGCCTTGGGTCAACAAATCAACTTCCAGAAATCTTCTATTTCTTTTAGTGTGAATACTCCTTTGCCTTTACAACATTTAATTTGCTTTTTCTTGAATGTTCAACGAATTACAGGCCATGACAAGTATCTTGGTCTACCCTCGTGTATTGGAAGAAATAAGACCCAAATTCTTTCTTTTCTTAAAGAGAAGTTTTGGTCTCGTTTAGCAAGCTGGAAGAAAAGATTTCTATCAAAGGCCGGCAAGGAAATTTTGATTAAAACAGTTGCCCAAGCTCTACCAACATATGTTATGAGTGTTTTTCTTCTTCCTTTGAATTTATGTGCGGATCTTGAAAGAATTATGAGCAGATTTTGGTGGCGACCTAACTCTGGAGAGTCATCGGGTATTCATTGGAAGAGCTGGAATGCTCTCTGTGCTCGCAAACAATTTGGGGGACTTGGCTTTCGTATGCTCCACGAATTTAATTTAGTTATGTTGGGAAAAAATGGTTGGAGACTAATAATTTCCCCCAATTCTCTTGGTGCCCGTGTCTATAAGGCTAAATACTATAGAAGAACTGATTTTCTGCATGCCAACAAGAAGAATAATGCTAGTTTCATTTGGAGCAGTATCATGGCTGCCCAGGATCTAATCAAGCAGAATGTTAGATGGTGAGTGAGAGATGGTTCATCTATTAATATTTGGGCAGACGCTTGGCTCCCTGATGAAGCTAACCCTCGAATTTCCTCTCCTCGATTCACGGGTTCTTTGAAAGTACGTCGAAGATAGATCTTTGATGATCCCAAATGAACAGTGTTGAGATATTGATCTAATCAATGATCTCTTCACTCCTCGAGATTGTGCTCTAATTCTACAGGTACCTCTTCCTGCTCTACATTCTTGTGATAATATTTTCTGGTGCAAGGACACAAGTGGTATGTATTCAGACCGTAGTGCATATCGAACTCTCACCGCTCATTTGAATTCTATTAATCCTGGTCATTCCTCTCAAATTTGGAAGAAATTATGGTTGCTAAAGATCCCTCCTAAAGTGCGGAATTTAATTTGGCGCATTTGCCAAGGATGTCTTCCAACCAAAGAGAATCTAAGACAAAGACGGGTTGATGTAGATTCCTCTTGTTTAGTTTGTTCTCAGTCCATGGAGACGACTTCACATCTATTTCTTCACTGCCCAATTGCTATTGAGTGTTGGAGACTTTCAGCTTTACTGCTTCCCTCTTTCAATGGTGATGATATTATCCAATGGATTGAAGCTCTTATTATGGGCAACAACAGTGAGGCCATCTGTAAGACCCCAACTTATTATTAATGAAATTTAATTTTCTCTATTTATTATTTTGAAATAGTAAGGGTTGATTTGATTAATGTGGATAGTTATGGGTAAAATACGCAAATATTTCAAAATAAGCAAGTGGTTATAAAATATTCATTGTTGTCAGGGAATATTCGTTTGGTCGTGGAATATTCTTCACGTCGGGGAATATTCGCATGACGACAAGGCGATCTTTTGTGGGCCCAATAACTAAAGCGATTGGATGAAGAAAACGCATAAATATAAGTTGTTTAAAAATAACTTGAGTTGTTATTCTTATTAATCTTTAAAATACTCGGTGGTTAAAACACAAGAAGATACTTCAGTATTGCACCAATTATTGATTCTTACGTAAGATGGCACTACTCAATAATGGTTACAATAATTACTTGCTCAAGATATTTTATTGATTTAATAATTCTTTGCGTTGATATTTTATATTGTTGTTGTTTCAATAATTGTCATTACACGGTATTTTTTTATTATCGAAGCTAATAATTCATATTATCTCAATAATATTATTAGATAACATTATTGGCAATATCTAGAAAGTTACGTCTAAGGAGAGGATTGGTCACATAATCATGCCCGCAAGAAGAGAGAAATTCTTATTGAAAGCCCCTTTCCTCGAACTACCGTCACTAAGATCTTGTGATTCTCGTAATATTATTTGTGAATAATTAATTATTGATTTATATAATGAGGAAAATATTGATTTTATGTGGATATAAATGGAGAAAATTTTTAATGTGACAATTGTTGAAAATTAATATTTTATCTTTTTCGATAAAATAATTCATAAATATATTATTTTAATAATATAATAATGGTGATATTTTTACAACGAATGTGGGATATATGAGTATACGAGGAGGAAGAGTATTTTTGTTGCAATAAATGTTTAAAACATGTTAAACATGTCATGGACCCCATTTATCGACCGAAATTTGATTATACCAGTAAAATCGCCATTTATGGATTTCTGGTCAATTTCGCTTGAATTTGAAAAACTTTCTTCTATGAAGTAGAGAATTGGATTTCTATAAAAATTAGCGTGATTCGATTTTTTTATGATAAAAGGGCTATTTATTATGAATTATTGAAGTTCAAAGCTCAAATAATTGATTTTTGGAAGTTTAAAATAATTTAAATTAGAAAAACGTTTTTGATATGTTTGGTGGGCTTGGTTGGTTGTTGAAATGAGCTGATTTCAGTTTATAAGAGTGTGCGTTGGAAAAATTTTATATATATTAATATTATATTAAATTTTCTATTTTGGTGTTCGAAGCATTTTCCTATAAATAGGGTGCTTAGGTTAGAATTGAAAATCACACCAGAAACTAAAATTTTCTCTCTATATTATCGGTTTGTATTCTTGTGAGTATTTTGAGTATTGCTATACTGATTATAAGTTCAAGTCATAGCCTTTATATCCTGTTTTTCAACTAAATATCTTGTCTTTGTGAGGTAAGGATATTATTTTTTTCGAATGATATTATTTCTTCAATATCATTATCTTTGAAATATTGATCTAAAGTTTTATCAAATTTAAAACTTTTGGTGTCGAGTTACTATTCACGTGATCGACACTTATTCACGTGATCTGATCATTATTCACGAATCGGACTATTCATCGAAAAATGAAAATTTTCCTTTTCGTCCCAAAATATCTATTGTGGATACTAGCTTTGATTGTATCCATGTTTTGATCATTCTTGAATTTTACACCTCTATGATTATTTTTGAGGTATTTTTGGACATGGATAAAACAAAGTACGAATCCTTAATCCTTAATCCTTGTCATTTTGTTTCACTGGATTCGTTTCTTTAAAAATATTTTTTATCATCCTCAGTTTTAAATGATGATATTATTTGTGACGCCCCCAAAATTAGGTATACATCACCCATCTTGGGTAGTCAGATACATGGTACAGAATTTAAATACAACTTACTAATATAACTGTCGTGTACAATACGACATAAACTGTGAGTTTGAATACAAATTTTGTCTACTAGATATTATACAAACTCAAAAGGAGTCCTCATTACAATTATTATCACACTATTTCACAGAATAGTGAGGACTACTAATGCTATCCTCTGGATCATTACTCCGCTCCCAGACTCGCTCGTCCCGGCTATGTTCTCATTTCACTCAAGGAGCAAGAAAGAAAGGGTGAGCTCAACTAGCCCAAGAAGAAATATTATGACTAAGATAATGCGAATAAATTATCAATAGCCTTCAACAAAGATGTTAAACCGATAAAATATAATAAACATCAAGTTTAATCTGCGATTGGAACAAGCAATCCATTAAAAGAGTTAAGTAGAAAATAAAATCTACTATCTTTTATGATTTAAAAGGTTTTTCATCATCATCATTATAGCCGAGACTCGAATTTTAATAAATATTTCACATCATCGAATCACCCCTCGCACTACTGACAAGGATATTCTTTTGTATCACGACCACAATTATTCACGCACTACGGGCCAAGAATATTTGTGTATTCATTAATGGTCATGATCATGCCAACAATTGTCCATCAATGCACTACAGGCCCATCGAGGATTTTTACCACATCATTTGTAACATTACGGTTATGATTACAAGAATAGTCTCTGTCATAATCATACCAAGTCCATCTATGCACTACAGGCCCACAGATGACTTTCTTTCAACATAATACAAATATGAGGATGATGACAATGATATAAGAATTCAATAAAACAAGTTCAAGAATTAATTTATCTAGGAACCAATAACATCCAAACTGTCGACAACATGATATTTGCTTGTAAAGTAAAATTCAAGAATACTAAGAAGAATATTTCCATGAAATGATCTTTGGATGAAGCGCAAAATATCAAGGATATTCCACTAATTTCATGGAGTATGAAGTCAAAGTTTTAACCAACTGGGTATAATAAAGAATGGAATAACAAAAGAAATCACCATAAATGCGATAGAGCCTTACAGGCGAGTTATTCCAATGAATAATAAAGAATGGAACCAGTCCCACGTAAAACACATGCAGACGGGATGTTCCAACGTAATAATAATAAAGATTTTAACCAGTCCCACAGAAAACACACGAGCATGGATGTTCCAACAGAATAACAATAAAGATTTTAACCAGTCCTGTAAAACACATGAGCAGGATGTTCCAACAGAATAATAATAAAGATTTTAACCAGTCCGGTGTAAAACACACGACAGTGATGTTCCAATAGAATAATAGAAGAATGTCACCAAGTATAGGGTAAACCACGTATCAAAGTTTATTCCAACAGTATAATAAGCAATGGAATAATAATAGTTCTCTTCATGAATAAGAAAGAATAACACCCTTTACTTTTGGTAGGAGATTGAATACTTTACAGTAGTGTAGTAACAAAATACTCTTCTTCTTTCTCTCTTATTCTCTATACTTTCTCTCTCTAAAGCTTGAATGAATTAAGTGAAAAATAATGAAGCACTAGGCCTCTATTTATAGAAGATTTCTAGCTTAAAGACCTACCATGTGAAAAGCGAGTGGCTTGACGATTTGGTGATGTGAAAAGAAAAGTGGTTCGATCACTTTTGTAATGTGAAACGACAAGTGGTTTGGCGCTTTGTAATGTGAAAAGCGGCAAGTGGTTTGACGTCTGGTAAAGGTAATTACTATTGACGAAGGTAATTACTATTCACAAGGGTAATTACTTATCGACGAAGGTAATTACTATTATTGACGAAGGTAAATACTATTGACGAAGGTAATTACTATTCACAAAGGTAATTACTATTGATGAAGAGACTCTTAGATGATGACATATGGCCCCCCATAAAATAATCAAACTTACCACAAACGTCTCATAATGTAGACTCTTTATATACATTAAGGATTGAATAAATATTACCACAAATCATTTTATTTTTAATCAACACATTTTTAATCTTTCAACAATTATTAATCATTTATAACTTGTCGCCTCAATTAATATTATAACATATTATACGGATGATCTTTGTGACAATAATTGAATCAATAATATAAGAGATATGATCACGGCCAATTATCAGTAGCGATAATTGAGTATAAATAAAGTGACTTCTCACGTAAGCATCAATAATCAATACCGTCTTACTATACAACTACGCGACATCGTACTTTTTACTACCGGGTAGTTCAACGCTTTTAACAGTAACACCTCTGCGCCATTATTTTTATAGAAAGATAATTTTGTCGTTTTCTAACTACGACAACACTTCCGTTAATGGGGTCCACCAATGATTGAGTAGTGCATTTAATATTCCCCACAAAAAGAATATTCCCAGACCAAACAAATATTTTATAACAACTTGCTTACTTTGCAAAATTTATAAATATTACCCACAACTATAACATTATATCAAATTTATTCCATAATATTCAAAAATAATATTTATAGAAAATTCATCTTTATTTATAAAAGTTGGGGTCTTACATTATTGAATATCTTTGGCTCAGTAGTGCAAAGATGAATGATTTCGATAAATATCTTTGGCCGTGGTGCAAAGATGAACAGTGTTTAGATGAACATGACCAATCGATGAATATCTTTGGCACAGTAGTGCAAAGATGAATATTTGATTCGGATGTATATTGATTGATGTTACAGGATAAAAGATGAGCGATGAACTTTTAAATTCATACATAGAAGATAGTAGTTTGCATTCTCTACTTAACTCTTCTAATGAATTATTATTTCATTGTGAATATTGATTTAAAACTTGTTGTCTATCAGATTCTATTAGATTTTTCCTGTTGAAGACTAACGATAATTTGTTGTATATTATCTTAGTCATAATATTCTTTTGGGCTAGTTGAGCTCACCCTTTTCCTTGTTGTTCCATTTTTCTTCTCGGGAGGCGAGAATGTAGCGAAGTCTTAGTCGGGTATGGAATGAAGGTTCAGAGAGAGTTGTTTAGTAGTCCTCACCATTTTTGTAAAATAATGTATCAATAATTATGATGGGGATTTATTTGCGTGTGGATATTGTCTAGATGGCAATATCTCGTATTTAAACTCACAGTTTATATGTTGTAATAATAAAGTTGTAGTTGTTTTACATCGCATCATGTATTGACAACTCGTAATGGGTGATGTATACCTATTTTGGGGCGTCACAAATTTGGTATCGAGCTTAGGGATATGATCTCCTGGCGAAGATCGGGAATAGAACTAGGAGGGAGAAACGAGTAAATCCTTCGCTAAAGGTGTCCTACCTAAGCTTATTTATTAGTTGGTCAATATATAGGGATATTATGTGATATATTGATTTCCTTAATTAACCCTTGTTTTATGACGATGTTTGAGAATGTCGATCGAGAATATTAACAATGGAAATGAGGCCGTGTGGAGACGCTTTGTACTCACCAACGAGGAGAAACGTCAACAGTCGGCAATGTTCCTCCCATGAACAACACCAATCGAAAGCGAGATGATGAGCGAGGGGATGTTTAGAAGCTTTTTACGGTTCATGCAAAATCAAATGAGGGAGACTCGTGTTCAAAATACAGGAGGAAATGATAGCAATTCACGGGTTGTCACAGCCAAGCAGTTCAAAGAGTTGGGACCACCAGAATTTAAGGGAAATCCAGATCCGATCGTGGCGAAAACATGGGTCAAGCAAATTACCAAGATATTCGATGTCTTGGGATGCACGGAGGAACAGAAGGTTCCATTCGCCACCTTTATGTTCCGTGGCGAAGGCGTACTCATCGGTGGGAGTCAGTGAAGCGTACCCATCCATCCACCCACACTCAAATGTCTTGAAGACGCGTTTGAAATTATTTAATGACAAATACTTTCACGAAAGTGTTTGTCGTATGAAGGAAGTGGAGTTCATCGATTAGAACAAAACAACATGGCGGTGTCTCAAAGATGCGAGGCAAAGTTTGCGAGTTATCCGTGTTTGCACCTCATTTGGTGGTGAATGAGGAACGTATGACGCGGATGTTTCTTACAGGTTTGAAACCCGGCGATACGTCGAATGTCTCATTTCTCATAAATTTTCTCTATTCCGGATGTTGTAAACAAGGCTCAATTATTAGAGCGAGATAACGAAAGTACGGTCAACTGAGGACCACAATCGAGGATCATACTGGGAGATGCGATCAACAAAACAACGATAACCAAATAAGAAAGAAAAGATTTTACAAAAATGGTAACCACTCGGTGGTAATCATGGCCATAAAAATAGAAGAAGCGAAGTCGGGGAGGAGATTTAACAACGACCGTATGAAGACGACAGCGGTCTTGGCAAAGAATCGGTTCTAAGGGAGGAGAACGACCACCGGTCATATATGCTATAAATGCGGGAAAGAGGGACATATTAGTCCAAACCGCCTACAACAGCTTCAAGGTATGCTATAATTGTGAAAAGGAAGGACATATCGCTCGAGAGATTGTGCGGTGGCGAAACCTAGTTCAATGGGGACGGTGACTCAAAAGACCGTCCCGAAAAAGTCAAAGTCAACGGTTCTTGGAAGAGAGTTTGTTGTGACTAGTCAAAATGCGAGGAACCCAAACGAGGTGATAACGGTAAGCTATTTATAAATTCTTGCGAAGTTTATACCTTACTTACCTGGGTGCTACCCATTCATTTATCTCTCCGCTTGTGCTCAACGTTTAAACTTGACTCAGGAAAAATTAGACTTTGACTTTATCTGTGGAAACTCAGTTAGCGAAACTTTCATCACATCCACCGCTTATAAATCTTGTTTGATTCAAGTTGGCACCATTACCTTACACATTTGACCTTATCTCTTTAAAGATACTTGCTTTTTATGTGATTTTAGGGATTGATTGGTTAACTACTCATCATGCCAAAATTGATTGTTTTAAGTGTTGTTAGTTTTCATATTCCTAACCAACCTATTATGCAATTCAAGCAACTAAACCATTAAAATCAATCACTATCATATCTAATCATAAAGCTATTCGTTTATTGAAAAAATGGATGTCAAGCTTTCTTAGCCCATGTTATGGATTTGAATAAAGACACGTCAAATTTGAATAATATTCCTGTTGTTATTGACTTTCTGACGATTTCAAAGAACTTCCGATCCTACCCCGTAACGTGAAGTTGAATTCTTTATTGATCTTGAACCTGTACAAAGCCCATTTCTAAAACCCCATATCGAATGGCTCTATTGAACTTCAGGAGTTAAAGGTCCAACTACGTGAATTATTGGACATCGGTTTCATTCGTCCCAGTACATCTCCTTGGGGTGCTCTGTTTTATTCGTAAAGAAGAAAGACGGGAGTATGCGACTTTTTATTGACTATCGAATTGAACCATATCACCATCAAGAATAGGTATCCTCTACCTCGTATTGATGACTTGTTTGACCAATTCTGAGGGCACAATTTTTTCAAAGATCGATCTTCGCTCGGATATCATCACCAAGATTAGGCGAGGATATTCCAAAACGCTTTAGAACTCGGTATGGGCATTATGAATTCTTAGTCATGTCTTTCGGATTGACTAATGCTCCTGCGGTTTTCATGGATATGATGAATCGAGTATTCAAGGAATATTTGGATCAATTCGTTGTTGTCTTTATTGATGACATCCTTATATATTCCAAAAGCCGTGAAGATCATGAGCACCATTTGAAGATGGTACTCCAAAGGCTTCGTGAAAACAAACTATATGCCAAATTGAAGAAATGCGAGTTCTGGCTTGAGGAAGTATCATTCCTTGGGCACGTGGTGTCGAAATATGGAGTATCTGTTGATCCGTGAAGATTGAAGCAATACAAAGTTAGAGCAACAAGAAGTCGACTACTAAAGTACGTAGCTTTTTGGGCTTAGCTGGTTATTATCGGAGATTCGTGGAAGGGTTTTCTCAAATCGCTACTCCATTAACCCAACTAACTCGGAAGGATACAAAATTCGTATGGAGCGAGGAATGCGAGAAGAGTTTCCAAGAGCTCAAGATGAGACTCATTTCGGCACCTGTTCTAACAATACCATCTGGTACGGATGGATTTGTTATCTACAATGATGCTTCAAGCAAAGGGTTAGGATGTGTTCTCATGCAACGTGGGAAAGTCATAGCCTATGCCTCGTGACAACTTAAAGAGTATAAGAGGAATTATCCTACTCATGATCTAGAGTTGGCGGCGATCGTTTCACAGCTTAAAGATATTGAGGCACTATCTATATGGGGAGAAAGTGGAGATATATTCAGACCATAAAAGCCTCAAATATTTCTTCACGCAAAAGGAACTCAACATGCGGCAACGACGTTGGCTTGAGTTGTTGAAAGATTATGACCACACTATTCAATACCATCCTGGAAAAGCGAACGTGGTAGCTGACGCGTTGAGTAGAAGATCATATGCAAGAATGAGTGCGATGATGTCAAGTGTGACGCCCCCAAAATTAGGTATACGTCACCCATCTTGGGTCGCCACTTACATGGTACAGAATTTAAATACAACTTACTAACATAAGCGTGGTATACAATACGACATAAACCGTGAGTTTGAATACAAATATCGCCTACTAGATATTATACTGACTCAAAAGGAGTCCTCATTACAATTATTATCACACTATTTCACGTAATAGTGAGGACTACTAATGCTATCTTCAAGACCATCACTCGTTTCCCAGACTCGTCCCGGCTATATTCTCATTTCACGAAGAAAAAGTGAAAGAAAGGTGAGCTCAACTAGCCCAAGAAGAAATATTATGACTAAGATAATGCGAATAAATTATCAATAGTCTTCAACAATGTTAAACCGATAAAATACAATAGACAACCGGTTTAATCTGCAGTGGAATATCAATCCATTAAAAGGGTCAAGTAGAAAATAAAGTTTACTATCTTTTAGGTTTTAAAAGGTTTTCATCAATTTTTATCACTAAGACTCGGTTTAATGAATAAACCACAATATCTAATCATCCACACTACTACGGTCAAGGATTTTCATCAAATTATCAATGGTCATGACTATACCAAATCACCCCGGTCATAATCATACCAAAACTATCCAATCTTGCATTACAGAGCACCGAGGACTTTTGTCACATCATTTATAACAAGCCATGATTATACCGAATGATCCCCGTCATAATCATACTAAGTTCATCTATGCACGTAAGCGAAAAGATAACATAATATAACATGAGGATGATGACAATGACATAATAATTCAATAAAACAAGTTCACGAATTAATTTTTCAGAACTAATAACGTCCAAATTGTCAACATGATCTTCGCTTTGTAGAGTAAAATTCAAGAATGATCGGAAGAATATTTCCATGAAAAGATCTTTGGATGAAACGCAAATATCAAGAATATTCTACTAATTTCATGGAGTATAAAGTCAAAGTTTTAACTTAACCGGGTATAATAAAGAATGGAATAACAAAGGAAATCACCATGCATGCGGTACTTGATGTATGCGAGTTATTCCAATGAATAATAATAACGGAACCGGTCAAGTGAAATTCACACCGACAGGATGATCCAATGAGAATAATAAATCTTTGAATAATAATAAACAATGGAACCGTGTCCGGTGTAAAACACACACACGTGGATATTCAAATGTAATAATAAATGCGGAATAATAAACAATGGAACCGGTCCCATGTAAAACACACGCGAGGATATTCCAATGAATAATAAAGAATGGAATAACGAGAAGAAGATTACCAAGTATAGGGGATTCCAGATCTGAGTTATTCCAATGTAATAAATAAGAATGGAATAATATAAGGATTTCACCAAGTATAGGGTATCTGGCGTATACGAGTTATGTATAGGGTATGCCACTTTTACAAAAGTTATTCCAATGTAATAATAATGAATGGAATAACGAAGTTCTCTTCATGAATAAGAAAGAATAACACCCTTTACGAATTACAACAAATAATATTTCCTACCTTAGAAGAACCAATATTGGCAAAGTGAAGTAGCGAAATACTTTTCTTCTTTCTCTCTATAGTTTCTCTCTCTGTTTTGGTGAATTAAATAAGAAAATAATGAAGGAATGAGCTTCTATTTATAGGAAAATAGAATGCATAGTAATTAATCCATGAACGGTCCAGATTGATTTACTTTAATCTGACGATCCATATTTAAAGCAAAATCTTTTAAATAAAATATAATATATTCTATTTATATAAAAACATTTTACTTGCAAACACTATGCGAACACTACGCAAAACACTATGCAACACTATGCGTAATAAAATATAATATATTCTATTTATAGAATAACTTTAATAAAGTATTACATTTTATATAAAAAGATGTTTCTATTTTATTACGTTAATAATACTGAATAAAACAAAACGTCATTATCGCTTATAATAATTCATATTATT
This sequence comes from Panax quinquefolius, assembly GCA_020205615.1. Classification (NCBI taxonomy): domain Eukaryota; kingdom Viridiplantae; phylum Streptophyta; class Magnoliopsida; order Apiales; family Araliaceae; genus Panax; species Panax quinquefolius. The sequence goes on along the minus strand of CM035171.1, from coordinate 114,800,461 downwards.
AATCGACAATAATGGAATCAAACCGAGTGACTTCTCATATAAGCATCAATAATCAATACCGCAAATGCTTTCTTACGCAACCACACGTATTCTCGTTCTTTTACTACCGAGTAGTTCAGCGGTATCAACGGTAAAAACTTCACCAGTTATTTCAATAAAATATTTTTGTCGTTTTTCTCAATTCGACAATAATAATTACATTATTAGGTCCACCAATGATTGAGTAGTTGTAAGAATATTCCTGCTAAACCGAATATTCCCCGACCAATCGAATATAATATAACCACTTGCTTACTTTGCAAAATTTATAAATACTACCCATAACTATAATATTATCTCAAATTCACACCATAATATTAAAAATTATTTCGACAAAATTCAAATCTTTATTGATAAAATCTGGGGTCTCACATCAAGTGTAAGACCCCAAAATTTTTTAAATAAAAAGGAATTTCCTTTATTTATTATTTTGAAATAGTAAGGGTTGATTTGATTAATGTGGATAGTTAAGGGTTAAATACGCAAATATTTCAAAATATAAGCAAGTGGTTATAAAATATTCATTATTATTTGAATATTCGTTTGGTCGTGGAATATTCAATCTTTGTCGAGAATATATTCGTATGACAGTAGCACCATGTGTGGCCCCATAACTGAAAGCGATTGGATGAAGAAAGCGACAAATATAAGTTGTTTTAAATAACTTGGCGTAGTTATTATCAGTATTTATTTTATGAAAACGTTTTTTTCTTACTTTTCAGAAGGTGGCATGTGGAAATGCTAGGATCCGAATTCTAAAGTGGGCGTATGAATTTGATATATATATATATATATATATATATATATATATATATATATAATTTATTAAATTTTACGCTTTGGTGTTACAAGCATTTTCCTATAAATAGGTGCTTAGGTTAGAATTGAAAATCACACCGTAAACTAAAGTTTTCTCTCTATATTATCGAGTATTCTTGTGAGTATTTTGAGTATACTTTGAGTATTGCTAGACGGTGCAAGTTCCTTCAAAGACTATACCCTTATTCTAGCTAGAAGTCTTGATCTTTCGAGGTAAGGGATATTTTTTTTTTTTAATGATATTATTTCTTCAATATCATTATCTTTGAAATGTTGATCTGAAGTTTTTATCAAATTTGGAACTTTTTCATGTAAGGTTACTATTCATGGGTTACTATTCATGAGTTACTATTCACGAGTTACTATTCATGAGTTCTTATTCACGAGTTCTTATTCACGAGTACTATTCATGAAAGCGTGAAGATGTTTTTGTGGAATTTCTATCTTTTGGTGTCGAGATTACTATTCACGATATCGGCAGACTATTCACGTATCTGACACTATTCATTCATGATATCTGATCTATTCAATAGAAAAATAAAATTTCTTCTTTTAAGTCTAAAACATCTATTCTGGATACTAACTTTGATTGTATCCATGTTTTGATCATTCTTGAATTTTACACCACTATGATTATTTTTGAGGTATTTTTGGACGTGGATAAAACCAAGTACGAATCCTTAATCCTTAATCCTTAATCCTTGTCATTTTGTTTCACTGGATTCGTTTTTTTAAAAAAAAAAATATTTTTCATCATCCTCAATCTTAAATGATGATATTATGGAATATCTTTGGCTTTGAGTAAAAAGATGAATGATTTCTTAAGAATATCTTTGGCCCAGTAGTGCAAAGATGAATGATTTCTGAAGAATATCTTTGGCCCAGTAGTGCAAAAGATGAGCAGTGTTTAAATGAACATGACCAATCGATGAATATCTTTGGCTTCAGTAGTGCAAAGATGAGTATTTGATTCGAGTATGTATATTGATTGATGTTACAGGGATAAAAGATGAGACGATGAACTTTTAAATTCATACATAGAAGATAGTAGTTTGCATTCTCTACTTAACTCTTCTAATGAATTATTATTTCATTGCGAATATTGATTTAAAATTTGTTGTCTATTGTATTCTATTATATTTTTTCTGTTGAAGACTAACGATAATTTGTTGTATATTATCTTAGTCATAATATTCTTTTATCTTGAGCTAGTTGAGCTCACCCTTTTCCTTTTTGTTCCATTTTTCTCGTGGAGGCGAGAATATAAGCGAGTACGAGCCTGGGTATGGAATGAAGGTTTTAGAAAGGATTGTTTAGTAGTCCTCACCATTTTGTAAAATAATGTATCAATAAATGTGATGAGGATTTAATTGAGTATAGATATTGTCTGAAGATAATATTTGTATTCAAACTCACAGCTTTCTTGTTGTAATAATAAAGTTGTAGTTGTTTTACGTACCATGTATTTGACAACTCAGAATAGGTGATGTATACCTATTTTGGGGGCGTCACATCAAGTATACGCATAGAGTCAACTTTAATAGAAAAAGTTAAGGTTGCTTTCGAGCCACCGAGGCCGGGCGATGCGTATGAAGAAGAAAGTACAAGAAGGTGCTATTCCGTAGCGAAATTGATGAAGAAGGAATACTTGAGTCCTCCTGGACTTTGTGTCCCTAACGACTCTGATTTGAAGTACAAGATTATGATGGAGGCACACAATACACCCTTTGGAATCCATCCTGGAAGTACCAAAATGTATCGTGATCTTCGACATACATTTTGGTGGAACAATATGAAGAGAGAGATTGCAAAGTTTATCTCAATGTGTTTAACTTGTCAACGTATAAAGGCGGAGCATATAGTACCTAAGGGTCCGTTACAACCACTTGAGATTCCGAAATGGAAGTGAGAACACATTACCATGGATTTCGTTACGGGTCTTCCTACGATTTCTCAAGGCATCAATGCTATTTGGGTTATTGTTGATAGATTAACCAAGTCTGCTCATTTCTTGCCGATCTGGAGACTTATTCCTTGAGCGTCTTGCTAGTATGTACGTGAATGAGATTGTGAGGTTGCATGGCATGCACAGTATCCATAGTTTCGGATCGTGACCCAAGATTCACTTCAAGATTTTGGGTTAGCTTGCAAAAAGCTATATGGCGCGGTTTGCGATTTAGTTTGGCATACTATCCTCAAACGGACGGACAATCGAGAGGACTATTCAAACTCTTGAAGATCTATTAAGACTCGTGTCCTGACTTCAAGGACGGTTGGGATAAGTATTTACCATTGGTGGAATTCTCCTACAACAACGCAGTTATCGTGCAAGTATAGGTGTGGCTCCATTTGAAGCATTATATGGACGAAAGTGTCGCTTCTCGATATGTTGGGATGAGGTGGGTGAAGCAACATTGTTGGGACCCGAAATTAAATGACGTGATGACTCACCGAAAATATCCAAATGATTCGACAACGATATACAAGCGGCACAAGATCGACAAAAGAGTTATGCGGATCTTCATCGAAAGGGCGTGGAATTTAATGTAGGGATCATGTATTGTTGCGAGTTGCTCTATGGAAGGGAGTTACAAGATTTGGGAAGAGAGAGAAAGCTCAATCCACGATTTATTGGTCCATTTCAAATTCTTGACCGAGTAGGAAATGTAGCCTATAGAATTGCGTTACCTCCGAGTATGTCTCAGATTCATAATGTGTTTCACATATCCAGCTTAAATAAATATGTGAAAGACCCGAACCACGTTATTGAGTTAGAACCGGACGAGATAGCCAAGACTTAACATATGAGGAGGTACTGTCAAGATCTTGGATAGGAAGGAGCATGTCCTACTACTGCAAGGTCATACCACAAGTTAAAGTTTTGTGGAGGAATCATGCTATAGAGGAAATGACACAGGGAATTGGAAAGCGGAAATGAAAGCGAGGTATCCTCACCTTTTGAAACACTGTGCGTCGTCACGTCAATTTCGAGGACGAAATTTCATAAGGAGGGAGGTTGTAAGACCCCAAATTTTTAAATAAAAAGGAATTTCCTTTATTTATTATTTTGAAATAGTAAGGGTTGATTTGATTAATGTGGATAGTTAAGGGTTAAATACGCAAATATTTCAAAATAAGCAAGTGGTTATAAAATATTCATTATCGTTGGGAATATTCGTTTGGTCGTGGAATATTAAATCTTTGTCGGGGAATATTAAATGCGACGAGTAGCGACCATGTGGGGCCCATGTAACGAAAGCGATTGGATGAAGAAAACGACAAATATAAGTTGTTTTTAAATAACGGCGTAGTTATTCTGCAGATTATCTTTGTTGGAATACCCGGTGGTTAAAACACACTAATCGCGCGTTGTTGAACAAGAAGATACTGCGGTATTGCACCAATTATTGATTCTTACGTGAGAAGGCACTACTCAATAATGGTTACGATAATTCTTTCACAGATTTTTTATTGAGTTAATAATTCTTTGCGTTGATATTTTATATTCTTGTTGTTTGATAATTGTCATTACACGATATTTTCATTATCGAAGCAATAATTCATATTATCCGAATAATATTATTAGATAACATTATTGGCAATGTCTAGAAAGTTACATCTAAGGAGAGGTTTGGTCACCTAATTGCGGCGCCCGATGAAGGAGAAATTCTTATTGGAAAGCCCTGCTTTCCTGGGGCTATGCGGTTGTCGATATTGTGATTACGTAATATTATTTGTGAATAATTAATTATTGATTCATATGATGAGGAAAATATTGATTTTATGTGGATATAGATGGAGAAAATTTTTAATGTGACAATTGTTGAAAATTGAAATTTTATCTTTTTCTGATAAAATAATTCATTTAAATATATTATTATATTTTAATAATATAATAATGGTGATATTTTTACAACGAATGTGGGATATATGAGTATACGAGGAGGAAGAGTATTTTTGTTGCAATAAATGTTTAAAACATGTTAAACATGTCGGTGGACCCCATTTATTGACTGAAATTTGATTATAACTTTGTAAAATCGCTTGGTTTGTGGATTTCGGTCAATTTCTATTTGGAATTTGGAAAAACTTTCTTCTGCAAAGTTGTAGAGAATTGAATTTCCTATAAAAACTCGCGAGATTTGAATTTTCTGATGAAAGGGCTATTTATTATGAATTATTGAAGTTCCGAAGCTCCGAAATAATTGATTTTTTTAAAGTTTTAATTATTTATTTTATGAAAAACGTTTTTTTTCTTACTTTTCTAGAAGGTGGCATGTGGGAAATGCTAGGATCTGAATTCTAAAGTGGGCGTATGAATTTGATATATATATATATATATATATATATATTAATTTATTAAATTTTCTGCTTTGGTGTTCTAAGCATTTTCCTATAAATAGGGTGCTTAGGTTAGAATTGAAAATCACACCAGAAACTAAAGTTTTCTCTCTCTATATTATCGAGCGTATTCTTGTGAGTATTTTGAGTATACTTTGAGTATTGCTAGACGGTGCAAGTTCCTTCAAAGACTATACCCTATTATTCTAGCTAGAAATCTTGATCTTTCGAGGTAAGGGATATTATTTTTTTTTAAATGAATGATATTATTTCTTCAATATCATTATCTTTGAAATGTTGATCTGAAGTTTTTATCAAATTTGGAACTTTTTCATGTCGGGGTTACTATTCAGCTGGTTCTTATTCATGAGTTACTATTCACGAGTTCTATTCATGAGTTCTTATTCACGAGTTACTATTCACGAGTACTATTCATGAAGCGTGAAGATGTTTTTGTGAAATTTCAATCTTTTGGTGTCTCTGAGTTACTATTCACGATATCTCACGCACTATTCACGATATCTGACTATTCACGATATCTGATCTTATTCAATTAGAAAAATAAAATTTCTTCTTTTCGTCTAAAACATCTATTACGGATACTAACTCGATTGTATCCATGTTTTGATCATTCTTGAATTTTACACCACTATGATTATTTTTTGAGGTATTTTTGGACGTGGATAAAACCAAGTACGAATCCTTAATCCTTAATCCTTGTCATTTTGTTTCATTGGATTCGTTTTTTTAAAAAAATAAAATATTTTCATCATCCTCGGTCTTAAATGATGATATTATGGAATATCTTTGGCACCGTAGGGCAAAGATGAATGATTTCTTAAGAATATCTTTGGCACGTAGTGCAAAGATGAATGATTTCTGAAGAATATCTTTGGCCCAGTAGTCAAAAGATGAGCAGTGTTTAAATGAACATGACCAATGATGAATATCTTTTTGCTTTGTAGTGCGAGATGAGTATTTGATTCGGATGTATATTGATTGATGTTACAGGGATAAAAGATGAGCGATGAACTTTTAAATTCATACATAGAAGATAGTAGTTTGCATTCTCTACTTAACTCTTCTAATGAATTATTATTTCATTGCGAATATTGATTTAAAATTTGTTGTCTATTGTATTCTATTATATTTTTCCTGTTGAAGACTAACGATAATTTGTTGTATATTATCTTAGTCATAATATTCTTTCTTGAGCTAGTTGAGCTCACCCTTTTCCTTTTTGTTCCATTTTTCTCGGGAGGCGAGAATATAAATGCGAATTTGCAGTCGGGTATGGAATGAAGGTTTTAGAAAGGATTGTTTAGTAGTCCTCACCATTTTGTAAAATAATGTATCAATAAATGTGATGAGGATTTAATTGAGTATAGATATTATCTGAAGATAATATTTGTATTCAAACTCACGCTTTCTTGTTGTAATAATAAAGTTGTAGTTGTTTACGTACCATGTATTTGACAACTCGAGAATAGGTGATGTATACCTATTTTGGGGGCGTCACGAGTTAGTATCGAGCTTAGGGATATGATCTCTGGCGGAGATCGGGAATAGAACTAGGAGGGAGAGAGAGAGTAAATCCTTCGCTAGTCCTACTAAGCTTATTTGTTAGTTAGTCGATTATATAGGGATATTATGTGATATATTGATTTCCTTAATTAACCCTTGTTTTATGATGGTATTTGAGAATGTCGATGAGAATATTAACAATGGAAATGAGGCCGTGGAGATGCTCACTCACCAACGAGGAGAACGCGTAACAGTCGGGCAATGTTCTCCCCGTGAACAACACCATTGAGCGAGATGATGAGCGAGGGATGTTTAGAAGTTTTTGCAGTTCATGCAAAATCGATTTAGGAGACTCGTGTTCAAAATACGAGGAGAAATGATAGCAATTCACGGGTTGTCACACGACAGCAAGCGATTCAAAGAGTTGGGACCACCGAATTTAAGGAAAGCGAGATCCGATCATGGTGGAAACATGGGTCAAACAAATTACCAAGATATTCGATGTCTTGGGATGCACGGAGAACAGAGGTTCCATTCGCCACCTTTATGTTCCGTGGCGAAGCGGACATCTTGGTGGGAGATCGTGAGCGTACCATCCATCCACCGCACTTTCGGCATGTCTTGGGAGACGTTTGAAGCTATTTAATGACAAATACTTTCACGAAAGTGTTCGTCGTATGAAGGAAGTGGAGTTCATCGAGATTGGAACAAAACAACGTGGCGGTGTCTCGATGCGAGGCAAAGTTTGCGAGTTATCCAGTTTGCACCTCATTTGGTGGAGAATGAGGAACGTATGGCGGATGTTTACGAGAGGTTTGAAACCCAGCGTCGACAATATCTCATTTCTCATAAATTTTCTCTCTATTCGGATGTTGTTATGCGAGGATCAATTGTTAGAAAGCGAGATAACGAGTATATTCAACCAAGAGGACCATAACCGAGGATCGTACCGGAGATAGCGATCAATGAAATAATGATAACCAAATGAGAGAAAAAACAGACGGACAAAAATGGTAACCACTCGGTGGTAATCATGGCCATGAAAATAGAAGAAGCGAGTCGGGAGGAGATTTTAAAAAGAGGAGATTTAACAACGACCATGTGAAGGCGACGGTCTTTGCGACAGAATCGGTTCTAAAGGAGGAGAACGACTACCTAGGTCATATCTTTATAAATGCGGAAAGAGGGACATATCGATCCAAACCGTCCCACAACAGTTCAAGGTATGCTATAATTGTGGAAAGGAAGGATATATCGCTCGAGATTATGCGATGAATGAAACCTAGTTCAATGAGGACGGTGACTCAAAAGATCGTCGAGAAAATTCAAAGTCAACGATTCCGAGAAGGGCGTTTGTTGTGATCGGTCATAATGCGAGGAACCCAAACGAGGTGATCACGGGTAAGCTATTTATAAATTCTTGCGAAATTTATACCTTACTTGATCTGGGGTCTTACCCATTCATTTATCTCTCCTGCTTGTGCTCAACGTTTAAACTTGACTCAGGAGAAATTAGACTTTGACTATCTGTGGAAACTCCGTTAGGAGAAACTTTCATCACATCCAATTGTTTATAAATCTTGTTTGATTCAAGTTGGCACCATTACCTTACACATTGACCTTATCTCTTTAAAGATACTTGCTTTTGATGTGATTTTAGGGATTGATTGGTTAACTACTCATCATGCCAAAATTGATTGTTTTCGTAAGGTTGTTAGTTTTCATATTCCTAACCAACTTTGTTATGCGAATTCAAGCAACTAAACCATTAAAATCAATCAACATCATATCTAATCATAAAGCTATTCGTTTATTGAAAAAACGGATGTCAAGCTTTCTTAGCCCATGTTATGGATTTGAATAAAGACACGTCAAATTTGAATAATATTCTGTTGTTATTGACTTTCCCGACGTATTTCTGAAGAACTTCCGGTTACCCCGTAACGTGAAGTTAAATTCTTTATTGATCTTGAACTGGTACAAAGCCCATTTCTAAAACCCCATATCGAATGGCTCTATTGAACTTGAGGAGTTAAAGGTCCAACTACGAGGAATTGTTGGACATCGGTTTCATTCGTCTAAGTACATCTCCTTGGGGTGCTCTGTTTTATTTGTAAAGAAGAAAGACGGGAGTATGCGACTTTGTATTGACTATCGGAATTGAACCATGTCACCATCAAGAATAGGTATCCTCTACCTCGTATTGATGACTTGTTTGACCCGATTGCAAGGGGCACAATTCTTTTCAAAAATCGATCTTCGCTTACGGATATCATCGGTGAAGATTAGAATCGAGGATATTCAAAGACGCCTTCGAGAACTTCGGTATGGGCATTATGAATTCTTAGTCATGTCTTTTCGGACTAACTAATGCTCCTCTGACTTTCATGGATATGATGAACCAAGTATTCAAGGAATATTTGGATCGGTTTGTTGTTGTCTTTATTGATGACATCCTTATATATTCCAAAAGTCGTGAAGATCATGAGCACCATTTGAAAATTGGTACTCCAAAGGCTTCGTGAAAACAAACTATATGCCAAATTAAAGAAATGCGAGTTACGGCGAGAGAAGTAGCATTCCTTGGGCACGATGGTGTCGAAACATGGAGTATCTGTTGATCCGTGAAGATTGAAGCAATACAAGTTAGAACAACCGAAAGTCGGTGGCCAAAAATCACGTAGCTTTTTGGGCTTAAATTGGTTATTATCGGAGATTAGTGGAAGGGTTTTCTCGAATAGCTACTCCATTAACGCAGCTAACTTTCGAAAGGATACAAAATTCGTTTGGAGCGAAGAATGCGAGAAAAGTTTCCAAGAGCTAAGAGGAGACTTATTTGGCACCTTTTCTAACAATACCATCTGGTTCGGATGGATTTGTTATCTCTGATGATGCTTCGTGCAAAGGGTTAGGATGTGTTCTCATGCAACGTGGGAAAGTCATAGCCTATGCCTCATGACAACTTAAAGAGTATGAGAGGAATTATCCTACTCATGATCTAGAGTTAGCGGCGATCGTTTTAAAAAAATATGGAGGCACTATCTATATGGGAGAAAGTGGAGATATATTCAAACCATAAAAGCCTTAAATATTTCTTCACTCAAAAGAACTCAACATCTGGCGGCGACGTTGGCTCGAGCTATTGAAAGACTATGACCACACTATTCAATACCATCCCGGTAAAACGAGCGTGGTAGGTGGCGCATTGAGTAGAAGATCATATCGCGAGAACGAGTGCGATGATGTCAAGTATCGCGTAGAGCCAACTTTAATAGAAAAAGTTAAGGTTGCTCGAGCCACCGGCCGGAGTAATGCGTATGAAGAAGAAAAGTACAAGAAGGAGCTATTAGGGCGAGAATTGATGAAGAAGGAATACTTGAGTCCACTCTAGACTTTGTGTTCCTAACGACTTCGATTTGAAGTACAAGATTATGATGGAGGCACACAATACACCATTTGCAATCCATCCTGGAAGTACTAAAATGTATCGTGATCTTGACATACATTTTGGTGGAACAATATGAAGAGAGAGATTGCAAAGTTTATCTCGATGTGTTTAACTTGCCAACGTGTAAAGGCGGCATCTCTTGTACCTAAGGGTCCGTTGCAACCACTTGAGATTCCTAATGGAAGTGGGAACACATTACTATGGATTTAGTTCACGGTCTTCTACGGTTTCTCAAGGCATCAATGCTATTTGGGTTATTGTTGATAGATTAACCAAGTCTGCTCATTTCTTGCCGTCTGGGGAGACTTATTCCTTGAGCGTCTTGCTAGTATATACGTGAATGAGATTGTGAGGTTGCATGGCATGCCGGTATCCATAGTTTTGGATCGTGACCCAAGATTCACTTCAAGATTTTGGGTTAGCTTGCAAAAAGCTATGGGCGCAGATTACGATTGAGTTCGGCATACCATCCTCAAACGGACGAGACAATCGAAAGGACTATTCAAACTATTGAAGATTTATTAAGACTCTGTGTCCTGACTTTCAGGCGCGGTTGGGATAAGTATTTGCCATTGGTGGAATTCTCCTACAACAACAGTTATCGAGCAAGTATAGGTGTAGCTCCATTTGAAGCATTATATGGACGAAAGTGTCGCTTCTCCGATATATTGGGATGAGGTGGGTGAAGCAACATTGTTGGGACCCGAGTTAAAACGCGATATGACTACCGAAAGATCCAAATGATTCGACAACGTATAAAAGCGGCACAAGATCGACAAAAGAGTTATGCGGATCTTCATCGAAAGGACGTGGAATTTAATGTAGGGGATCATGTATTGTTGCGAGTTGCTCATGGAAGGAGTTACAAGATTTGGGAAGAGAGAAAAGCTCGATCCACGATTTATTGGTCCATTTCAAATTCTTGACCGAAGTAGGAAATGTAGCCTATAGAATTGCGTTACCTCAAAGTATGTCTCGTATTAATAATGTGTTTCACATATCCGCATTTCGTAAATATGTGAAAGACCGAACCACGTTATTGAGTTAGAACCCAGACGAGATAGCCAAGACTTAACATATGAGGAGGTACTGTCAAGATCTTGGATAGGAAGGAGCATGTCCCTGTGCGAAGGTCATACCACAAGTTAAAGTTTTGTGGAGGAATCATGCTATAGAGAAATGACACAGGAATTGGAAACGGAAATGAAAGCGAGGTATCCTCACCTTTTGAAACACCAGTCGTCACGTCGATTTCGAGGACGAAATTTCATAAGGAGGGAGGTTGTAAGACCCGAAATTTTTTAAATAAAAAGGAATTTCCTTTATTTATTATTTTGAAATAGTAAGGGTTGATTTGCTTAATGTGGATAGTTAAGGGTTAAATCACGCAAATATTTCAAAATAAGCAGTGGTTATAAAATATTCATTATCGTCGGGGAATATTCGTTTGGTGCGTGGAATATTAAATCTTTGTCGGGAATATTAAATGCGACGACAGCCATGACCATGTGTGGGCCCATAACTGAAAGCGATTGGATGAAGAAAGCGACAAATATAAGTTGTTTTTAAATAACGTAGCGTAGTTATTACAGAATTAATCTTGTTGGAATACCGGTGGTTAAAACACACTAATACGCTGCGTTGTTGAGCGAGAAGATACCTGCGGTATTGCACCAATTATTGATTCTTACGTGAAGGCCTTTACTCGATAATGGTTACTGATAATTCTTATTCGATATTTTATTGAGTTAATAATTCTTTGCGTTGATATTTTATATTCTTTGTTGTTTGATAATTGTCATTACACGATATTTTTCATTATCGAAGCAATAATTCATATTATCTGAATAATATTATTAGATAACATTATTGGCAATGTCTAGAAAGTTACATCTAAGGAGAGGTTTGGTCACTAATTGCAGCGCCAATGAAGGAGAAATTCTTATTGGAAAGCCCCTCTTTCCTGAACCGTAAGTTTGTCGATATTGTGATTCTGTAATATTATTTGTGAATAATTAATTATTGATTCATATGATGAGGAAAATATTGATTTTATGTGGATATAGATGGAGAAAATTTTAATGTGACAATTGTTGAAAATTGAAATTTTATCTTTTCTCGATAAAATAATTCATTTAAATATATTATTATATTTTAATAATATAATAATGGTGATATTTTTACAACGAATGTGGGATATATGAGTATACGAGGAGGAAGAGTATTTTTGTTGCAATAAATGTTTAAAACATGTTAAACATGTCGGTTGGACCCCATTTATTGATTTGAAATTTGATTATAGCACAATAAAATCGCCTGTTTGTGGATTTCGGTCAATTTCTATTTGGAATTTGGAAAACTTTCTTCTGCAAAGTTGTAGAGAATTGAATTTCCTATAAAAACTCGCGAGATTTGAATTTTCTGATGAAAGGGCTATTTATTATGAATTATTGAAGTTCAAAACTCAAAATAATTGATTTTTTAAAGTTTTAATTATTTATTTTATGAAAAACGTTTTTTTCTTACTTTTCTAGAAGGTGGCATGTGGGAAATGCTAGGATCTGAATTCTAAAGTGGGCGTGATGAATTTGATATATATATATATATATATATATTAATTTATTAAATTTTATAACTTTGGTGTTACAAGCATTTTCCTATAAATAGGTGCTTAGGTTAGAATTGAAAATCACACCGAAACTAAAGTTTTCTCTCTCTATTTATCGGCGTATTCTTGTGAGTATTTTGAGTATACTTTGAGTATTGCTAGACGGTCTGAGTTCCTTCAAAGACTATACCCTTTATTCTAGCTAAAATCTTGATCTTTCGAGGTAAGGGATATTATTTTTTTTTCAGTAATGATATTATTTCTTCAATATCATTATCTTTGAAATGTTGATCTGAAGTTTTTATCAAATTTGGAACTTTTTCATGTCGGGGTTACTATTCATGGGTTACTATTCATGAGTTACTATTCACGAGTTACTATTCAAGCGATTCTTATTCACGAGTTACTATTCACGAGTACTATTCATGAAGCGTGAAGATGTTTTTGTGGAATTTCTATCTTTTGGTGTCGAGTTACTATTCACGTATCTGACCTTTATTCACGATATCTGACACTATTCACGATACTGATTATTCAATAGAAAAATAAAATTTCTTCTTCGTCCAAAACATCTATTCGGATACTAACTCGATTGTATCCATGTTTTGATCATTCTTGAATTTTACACCACTATGATTATTTTTGAGGTATTTTTGGGCGTGGATAAAACCAAAGTACGAATCCTTAATCCTTAATCCTTGTCATTTTGTTTCCTTTGGATTCGTTTTTTTTAAAAAATAAAATATTTTTCATCATCCTCGGTCTTAAATGATGATATTATGGAATATCTTTGGCTGTAGTGCAAAGATGAATGATTTCTTAAGAATATCTTTGGCACCTAGTGCAAAGATGAATGATTTCTGAAGAATATCTTTGGCCCAGTAGTGCAAAGATGAGCAGTGTTTAAATGAACATGACCAATGATGAATATCTTTGGCTGTAGTGCAAAGATGAGTATTTGATTCGGATGTATATTGATTGATGTTACGAGGATAAAAGATGAGCGATGAACTTTTAAATTCATACATAGAAGATAGTAGTTTGCATTCTCTACTTAACTCTTCTAATGAATTATTATTTCATTGCGAATATTGATTTAAAATTTGTTGTCTATTGTATTCTATTATATTTTTCCCATTGAAGACTAACGATAATTTGTTGTATATTATCTTAGTCATAATATTCTTTACTTGAGCTAGTTGAGCTCACCCTTTTCCTTTTGTTCCATTTTTCTCGGGAGGCGAGAATATAAGCGAGTACGAGTCGGGGTATGGAATGAAGGTTTTAGAAAGGATTGTTTAGTAGTCCTCACCATTTTGTAAAATAATGTATCAATAAATGTGATGAGGATTTAATTGAGTATAGATATTGTCTGAAGATAATATTTGTATTCAAACTCACGCAGCTTTCTTGTTGTAATAATAAAGTTGTAGTTGTTTACGTACCATGTATTTGACAACTCGGAATAGGTGATGTATACCTATTTTGGGGCGTCCACATCAAGTATCTGCGATAGAGTCAACTTTAATAGAAAAGTTAAGGTTGCTCAAGCCATAGGCCGGAAATGATCATGTATGAAGAAGAAAGTACAAGAAGGTGCTATTCGAAGCGAAATTGATGAAGAAGGAATACTTGAGTCCACTCCGGACTTTGTGTCCCTAACGACTCGATTTGAAGTCTGAAGATTATGATGGAGGCACACAATACACCCTTTGGAATCCATCTCGGAAGTACCAAAATGTATCGTGATCTTGACATACATTTTGGTGGAACAATATGAAGAGAGATTGCAAAGTTTATCTCAATGTGTTTAACTTGTCAACGATAAAAAGGCGGAGCATATAGTACCTAAGGGTCCGTTACAACCACTTGAGATTCGAAATGGAAGTGAGAACACATTACCATGGATTTCATTACGGGTCTTCCTACGATTTCTCAAGGCATCAATGCTATTTGGGTTATTGTTGATAGATTAACCAAGTCTGCTCATTTCTTTGCCGTCACGGAGACTTATTCCTTGAACGCCTTGCTAGTATGTATGTGAATGAGATTGTGAGGTTGCATGGCATGCTGTATCCATAGTTTGGGATCGTGACCCAAGATTCACTTCAAGATTTTGGGTTAGCTTGCAAAAAGCTATGGGCACGCAGTTTGCGATTTAGTTAAGGCATACTATCCTCAAACGGACGGACAATCGAGAGGACTATTCAAACTCTTGAAGATCTATTAAGACTACGTGTCCTAGACTTCAAGGACGATTGGGATAAGTATTTACCATTGGTGGAATTCTCCTACAACAACAGATTATCGAAAAGTATAGGTGTGGCTCCATTTGAAGCATTATATGGACGAAAGTGTCGCTCTCAATATGTTGGGATGAGGTGGGTGAAGCAACATTGTTGGGACCCGAGTTAATGCGTATGACTCACCGAAAATATCCAAATGATTCGACAACGATACAAGCGGCACAAGATCGACAAAAAAGAGTTATGCGGATCTTCATCGAAAGGACGTGGAATTTAGTATAGGGGATCATGTATTGTTGCGAGTTACTCCATGGAAGGGAGTTACAAGATTTGGGAAGAGAAAAAAGCTCAATCCACGATTTATTGGTCCATTTCAAATTCTTGACCGAGTAGGAAATGTAGCATATAGACTCGCGTTACCTTCGAGTATGTCTCGTGTTCATAATATGTTTCACATATCTGCTTATCAGAAATATGTGAAAGTCCCGAACCACGTTATAAAGTTAGAATCTGGGCGAGATAAAGCAGAAGACTTAACGTGATGAGGAGGTACTGTCCAAGATCTTGGATAGGAAGGAGCATGTCCTACGCCGTAAAGGTCATACCACAAGTTAAAGTTTTGTGGAGGAATCATGCTATAGAGGAAATGACACAGGAATTGGAAACGGAAATGAAAGCGAGGTATCCTCACCTTTTCAAAAACACAGTATCGTCGTCCAATTTCGAGGACGAAATTTCATAAGGAGGGGAGGTTGTAAGACCGAAAAATTTTTAAATAAAAGGAATTTCCTTTATTTATTATTTTGAAATGGTAAGAAATGATTTGATTAATGTGGATAGTTAAGGGTTAAATACATAAATATTTCAAAATAAGCAAGTGGTTATAAAATATTCATTATCGTCGGGGAATATTCGTTTGGTCGTGGAATATTAAGATCTTTGTCGGGGAATATTCATACGACGCGACCATGTGTGGGCCCATAACTTGAAAGCGATTGGATGAAGAAAACGACAAATATAAGTTGTTTTTAAATAATTGGCGTAGTTATTACAGATTATCTTTGTTGGAATACCCTTTGGGTTAAAACACACTAATACTGCGTTGTTGAAGATGATACCAGTATTGCACCAATTATTGATTCTTACGTGTAGAAGGCACTACTCAATAATGGTTACGATAATTATTATTCAAGATTTTATTGAGTTAATAATTGCTTTGCGTTGATATTTTATATTCTTTGTTGTTTCATAATTGTCATTACACGGTATTTTCATTATCAAAGCAATAATTCATATTATCCTAATAATATTATTAGATAACATTATTGGCAATGTCTAGAAAGTTACGCTTCAAGGAGAGATTTGGTCACCTAATTAAGCGCTACCAATGAGGAGAAATTCTTATTGGAAAGCCCTCTTTCACAGGAACCGCACGGTTGTCGATATTGTGATTCATAATATTATTTGTGAATAATTAATTATTAATTCATATGATGAGGAAAATATTGATTTTATGTGGATATAGATGGAGAAAATTTTAATGTGACAATTGTTGAAAATTGAAATTTTATCTTTTTCTCGATAAAATAATTCATTTAAATATATTATTATATTTTAATAAAATAAATAATGGTGATATTTTTACAAATCGAATGTGGGATATATGAGTATCTGAGGAGGAAGAGTATTTTTGTTGCAATAAATGTTTAAAACATGTTAAACATGTCAAATTGGACCCCATTTATTGATTGAAATTTGATTATAACACAATAAAATCGCCTGCTTGTGGATTTCGGTCGATTTCTATTTGGAATTTGGAAAAACTTTCTTCTGCAAAGTTGTAGAGAATTGAATTTCCTATAAAAACTCATGAGATTTGAATTTTCTGATGAAAGGGCTATTTATTATTAATTATTGAAGTTCAAGTTCAAAATAATTGATTTTTTAAAGTTTTAATTATTTATTTTATGAAAACGTTTTTTCTTACTTTTCTAGAAGGTGGCATGTGGAAATGCTAAGATCTGAATTCTAAAGTGGGCGTATGAATTTGATATATATATATATATATTAATTTATTAAATTTTACTGCTTTGGTGTTACAAGCATTTTCCTATAAATAGGTCTTAGGTTAGAATTGAAAATCACACCAGAAACTGAAGTTTTCTCTCTCTATATTATCGAGCGTATTCTTGTGAGTATTTTGAGTATACTTTGAGCATTGCTAGACGGTGCAAGTTCCTTCAAAGACTATACCTATACGATTCTAGCTAAAAATCTTGATCTTTTTCGAGGTAAAGGATATTTTTTTTTTCGTAATGATATTATTTCTTCAATATCATTATCTTTGAAATGTTGATCTAAAGTTTTATCAAATTTGGAACTTTTTTTTCATGTCGGGTTACTATTCATGGGTTACTATTCATGAGTTACTATTCACGAATTACTATTCATGAGTTACTTATTCACGAGTTCTTATTCACGAGTACTATTCATGAAGCGTGAAGATGTTTTTGTGGAATTTCTATCTTTTGGTGTCGGAGTTACTATTCACGTATACGGCACTATTCACGTATACGGCACTATTCACTTTTGAGTTAGATTGAATTCTAAACATATATATTAGTGACTTGTGTATAAGTATGAGACGGACGAACTTCTCGATTGTTTTCCAATAATAACTGTAAGACCCCAACTTATTATTAATGAAATTTAATTTTCTCTATTTATTATTTTGAAATAGTAAGGGTTGATTTGATTAATGTGGATAGTTATGGGTAAAATACGCAAATATTTCAAAATAAGCAAGTGGTTATAAAATATTCATTGTTGTCGGAGAATATTCGTTTGGTCGTGGAATATTCTTGGTGTCGGGGAATATTCGTACGACGGCGCAGTCTTTTGTGGGCCCCATAACGGAAAGTGATTGGATGAAAAAAACGACAAATATAAGTTGTTTAAAAATAACGGCGTAGTTGTTACAGTTAATACTGTTAAAATACTCGGTGGTTAAAACACAGTAGCACACGGTATTGCACCAATTATTGATTCTTACGTAAGAAGGCACTACTCAATAATGGTTACAGTAATTATTGTTCAGTATTTTATTGATTTAATAATTGTTGCGTTGATATTTTATATTCTGTTGTTTCAATAATTGTCATTACGGATTTTTTATTATCGAAATAATAATTCATATTATCCTAATAATATTATTAGATAACATTATTGGCAATGTCTAGAAAGTTACGCTTAAGGAGAGGTTTGGTCACCTAATTGCGCCACCAAGAAGGAGAAATTCTTATTGAAAGCCCCTCTTTCTGAGGACGGCACAGTTGCCAAATCTTTGTGATTCTCAGATTCTTATTTGTGAATAATTAATTATTGATTTATATAATGAGAAAATATTGATTTTATGTGGATATAGATGGAGAAAATTTTTAATGTGACAATTGTTGAAAATTAATATTTTATCTTTTTCGATAAAATAATTCATAAATATATTATTTTAATAATATAATAATGGTGATATTTTTACAACGAATGTGGGATATATGAGTATCTGAGGAGGAAGAGTATTTTTGTTGCAATAAATGTTTAAAACATGTTAAACATGTCATTGGACCCCATTTATTAATTGAAATTTGATTATAACTTTTAATAAAATCGCTTGGATTTGTGAATTTCGGTCAATTTCTGTTTGGAATTTGGAAAAACTTTCTTCTGTAAAATTGTAGAGAATTGGATTTCCTATAAAAACTCGTGAGCCTATTTTGAATGTGACATCATCCGAGCTTGCATCAATGAATATGAACGAGCCTCGGGTCAACAAATCAACTTCCAGAAATCTTCTATTTCTTTTAGTGTGAATACTCCTTTGCCTTTACAACATTTAATTTGCTCTTCCTTGAATGTTCAACGAATTACAGGCCATGACAAGTATCTTGGTCTACCCACGTGTATTGGAAGAAATAAGACCCAAATTCTTTCTTTTCTTAAAGAGAAGTTTTGGTCTCGTTTAGCAAGCTGGAAGAAAAGTTTTCTATCAAAGGCTGGCAAGGAAATTTTGATTAAAACAGTTGCCCAAGCTCTACCAACGTATGCTATGAGTGTTTTTCTTCTTCCTTTGAATTTATGTGCGGATCTTGAAAGAATTATGAGCAGATTTTGGTGGCGATCTAACTCTGGAGAGTCATCGAGTATTCATTGGAAGAGCTGGAATGCTCTCTGT
The DNA here is from genome assembly GCA_020205615.1 of Panax quinquefolius. Classification (NCBI taxonomy): domain Eukaryota; kingdom Viridiplantae; phylum Streptophyta; class Magnoliopsida; order Apiales; family Araliaceae; genus Panax; species Panax quinquefolius. Next base: position 114,781,208 of record CM035171.1, on the reverse strand, counting down.
GCTCGCAAAAAATTTGGGGGACTTGGCTTTTGTAAGCTCCACGAATTTAATTTAGCTATGTTGGGAAAAAAAATGATTGCAGACTAATAATTTCCCCCAATTCTCTTGGTGCCTGTGTCTATAAGGCTAAATACTATAGAAGAACTGATTTTACGCATGCCAACAAGAAGAATAATGCTAGTTTCATTTGGAGCGATATCATGGTATTTTCTCGGATCTAATGAAGCGAGTAATGTTAGATGGCGAGTGAGAGATGGTTCATCTATTAATATTTGGGCGACGCCGCTCTCCTGATGAAGCTAACCCTCGAATTTCCTCTCCTCGATTCCTGGGGTTCATTGAAAAGTGCGTCAGATGCATCTTTGATGATCCCAAATGAACAGTGTTGGGATATTGATCTAATCAATGATCTCTTCACTCCTCGAGATTGTGCTCTAATTCTACAGGTACCTCTTCCTGCTCTACGTTCTTGTGATAATATTTTCTGGTGCAAGGACACAAGTGGTATGTATTCAGTCCGTAGCGCATATCAAAATCTCACCGCTCATTTGAATTCTATTAATCCTGGTCATTCCTCTCAAATTTGGAAGAAATTATGGTTGCTAAAGATCCCTCCTAAAGTGCGGAATTTAATTTGGCGCATTTGCCAAGGATGTCTTCCAACCAAAGAGAATCTAAGACAAAGACGGGTTGATGTAGATTCCTCTTGTTCAGTTTGTGCCCAGTCCATGGAGACGACTTCACATCTATTTCTTCACTGCCCAATTGCTGTTGAGTGTTGGAGACTTTCAGCTTTACTGCTTCCCTCTCCCAATGGTGATGATATTATCCAATGGATTGAAGCTCTTATTATGGGCAACAACAGTGAGGTCATACAACTGTCTTGTGTGATTTTATGGTCTCTATGGAAAAATCGAAATGATGTGATTTGGAAAAACTTGCGTAAATGGCCTTCGGCGATTGTCAACCTGGCTGGTTCCTTTCTTACTCAATGGCAACATTCCCAAATCCTCATAAATGGTGACCGTTGGTCGTGATATTTCTCTATCAATGTAGAATGGATTGGGCCTACATATTCGATTAGTCCATCGGGTCTTCACTATTGGGTGTTGACATTATCGGATCTAGTCACTTTATTATCTTTGTTAAGTCCTTCTAATATCGGACCAAATCAGTGGGTCGACCCATCATATACTTAAATATCTACATCTTTGACCAAATGATGATGATGAAAGATACGGCCGATCGTTATCTTACACGGCATTAATAAGTATTGACAACAATGGCGATGGTGGATAGAGGGGATGGGATTAACAGGTGTCAGGAGGGTTAGTGGCACGGTAAACCAGGTCCTGTAGTGTATCATAGCAAAGAGGTCTACACAAGTAGGTACGTCTTCATTCATAATCACATACACACAACCGAGAATTATTATCTCTCTCTCTCAATACACTAGACATTACATCCTCCATTGTGAACCTTGTGAACACCGATACTGACTCTCACGCTTGAGCTATCCCCCGACGGTCCACCAAAATCGAGCTTTTAGTGTTGATCGTGTTTCTTCGTGCGGGATCGTATGCCTTACGTGATCGGGACTCGGAAAAAGATCCCGGCCTTAACATCGGGCGCTAGAAGGAGGGCGTTTTCTAGTGTTCTTGAGCTATCAATCACAATATTTCCAGTTGTTCTACATCGGAAGTTATGGCACCAATTAGGGGGTTCTCGTTCGAGATCCCGCGGCGAAGCCCGAAGATGGTTGGTCTTTGTTGCTGACAAAGAGCATGATCATGGCCGAAGGCAAGTAAAAGGCACCCCGCCTAGAACTCTTCGCAAGACCAAGTGGTCAGCCGATAAAGATGGTGGACGGCGCGGATGGAGCTTTGGAGGTTCTCTTGGAGCGGAGCGAGGATGTGGCTGTGTGGAGCAAGGATGTAGCTGAGCAGAGCAAGGATATAGTTGTGCAGATTCTTCGGATTGCCAAGTTGAGGGACAAAGCGTTCAATTATGTCCAGTCTGAAAGATGTGGTACGCCTAAAGATGGATAACCGTGAGTAGAAAAGTAGTCTATACACTTTGAGGACATGTCTCAAGGTGATCCTCATGACCAAAGAAGACCAAAGAACCATATTCCTGAGCATCCGAAGAGGGTACTCCACCCTATTGGTCTTCGGTATTATGGTCGGAGCAGAGTAGATGAAGACCCAACAGCTATTTTCCTAATTGACCGAAGAGGGTACTCCATCCTATCGGTCTTCGTGATTATGGTCTGAGCAGAAGTAGATGAAGACCCAACAAACCATTTTCCTAATTGTCCAAGAGGGTACTCCACCCTATTGGTCTTCGTGATTATGGTCGAAGCAAGAGTAGATGAAGATTAAACAACCATTTTCCTAATTGATCGAAGAAGGGTATTCCGCCTATCGGTTTTTACGGATTATGGTCGTAGCAGATTTAAGAGACCGATCCAGGGAGCATGCACCTCGTAATACAAATAAGACATTCTCGCCTCGAGTATCCTCACCACCGTGATGTAGAGTTTCACCGGCGTAGATCCGTAAATTACACTCAGAGTCCACCGAGGCACACCGCCTATAGAGATACTTTTCTTCTGAGATGCCCGCCTGCGTCACCGTGTTCGGGATTCAAAGACACAAAATGCACCCATATTCCTAAGCATCCGAGGAGGGTACCTCATCCTAGGGTTTCTAGGACTATGGCACAAACAGATTTGGAGAGCAATTCAAGAATATATTCACCCGAGAATGCAAAAAAGGCACTCGCCTTGAGTGTTCTCACCATGCAATGAAGGACTTCGCCACCAAAGAAGATCTATAAGCCGCACTCTTGGAAATCCGAACACTTTGGTAAATATTTCCAAGGTCGGTTGACATTATGGTCGGACAATTCTTTTCTGAAGCTGATAATAGTTAAAGAGAAGCCGAGGAGTTTGACAAAGCCATTGCAGTTCTTCAGCAGAAGCAGAGCTCGTGGACATTGCATGCAGATGGATATTCTATTTTGGACATCAGTACAACAGGCTATCAAGGGGTCGATCACAATAACAATTCCGTTGCTGATGCATTATCGAAGTTGGCTACTACGGATGCTTATAACTTTGATGGCTTATTGTGTCCTTCCTTCAGATCAGATGCCGGCTAAAGAATGTCAAGTACAAGAGTGTCAATTTTGCTCTCATTGATGAGAATCTTTATCGAAAGACCTTTTTCGTCATCATTGCTCAAACATTTGGTTCTACCCGAAGTAGAGTATGTTCTTCGGGAAACTCACAAAGACATTTGTGGCGATCATTTGACCCGAAGTTGTTGGCCTATAAAGCGCTTCGACAGGGATATTCATGAAAGAACCGGAGTCAAGACGCGACAGATTTCTGGCTCATCCACATTCACTTTTTTTCACTATCGATCCCGATCCTATTTGTCCTAAGGTCACAATGGTGTAAGGAGGTATGGTAGACTCATCGGCCATTCGATGGCAAAATTCATAAAGGTCCTTATGATCCTATATTGATTTTACCAGGGTGGTAAATCAATGGTCACTATTGATCCTGGTCCTATTTGTCCTAAGGTCACAATGGTGTAAGGAGGTATGGTAGGACTCGCTGGCCATTCGATGGCGTACCATATAAAGGTCCTTATGATCCTATATTGATTTTACCAGGTGGTAAATCAATGGTCACTATCGATCCCGGTCCTATTTGTCCTAAGGTCACAATGGTGTAAGGGTAGGTATGGTAGACTAGTCGACCATTCGATGGCGTTTATAAAGGTCCTTATGATCCTATATTGATTTTACCAGGGTGGTAAATCAATGGTCACTATTGATCCTTATATATTGATCCTTATATCTTGGTCCTTATATACTTGTTATACCCTGAGTGGTAAGCAAGATTTTGATGGTGCAAGGATGATCAGCCGAATTCACCTCACACATGACCGATCTCACACTTCGAAAACGATAAGTATACATTACTTTATTTTGTTCAAGTGTTGAGTTCACCATTCAATATTGTTTCATTAAATTCTATCCATTAAATTCAGTTCACTTCATTTCATAAATTAACTGTTATACGCCTTATCTAGTTCATGTCCTAAGTTAAGTTCATACAGATTAATTGATACTGAATTATTAACAAGAAATGTTGACTTAGAAGTAACAAGGCATGAAGTTGATATTTTAATATTAATTGTTCACAACAAGTTAGAATTTTTACAGAAAGTTCTACAGCTAAAGATAAGGAGAGGTCATCTTCAGTGCTCTTCCTCATGTCATCGTCACCATCTAAAGAGTCTAGAAGAGATGGATCTACCTTGGCCCGAGCTTTTTCTTGCCTTTACTTCGGCAGATTTCATATCCTTTGGCATAAATATGGACGATCTTATTGTTCACTTTCTATGGATTTTCTCAGATTCTCACTGGATCTCCTTACGAAAGTCTTCTATTAAATAAGGACCCAAATCTCTAAGGGACCTAATCTTTGAGCTCTTCTTCGAGCTTCGATGATGTACCGATGCTTTGATCCTTTAGCTCGACAGATCGACATTTATATCGTTGATGACCCGATGAGTGGCCTCGGTCGTTTTCAGCTCTTCTTCGACCTTGTCGATATCCTTTTGAAGGCATTCATTGTTGAGAAGAACAATGTCAAGGTCGCTTTTTCCTTTTGCCAAACACGCACTTCAGAATGGCTTTCTCCTTCTAAGATTATCTTGAGATTCTCTCTCTTCGTATTCTCTTCTTGCATTATCTTTGTATCCTTTTCGCTTTCTTTATTTGGGGCTAAACACACGAAGACAAAGTTTACTACTTGCAGATGACCAATATTAATCGATCGCCTGATTGATGGTCAAATCTCAACTTCCTTTAGTCCGGTATTTCACTCCTTCATCCATCGGGCCCATGATGGAATTATTGCCGAACCGATGATCATCGATGTCGCCACAGCTTCGGGCCTAGATTCAGAAGAGAATGGTTTTTGTGGCGAAGGTTTGGGTTGTTCGAGAGGCGGTGAAATATTTGTTGTTGTATGTTTGGCTGGAGCGGGATCTTTAAATGGACTTCCAATCTTAATTTATGTTGCCATTTGATGTTCACCAGATGGGCTTCGATAAGCCGTATTTTGGGCCTTCATTGGTCTTATATTAGTTCCTTTTGTCCTGAACCGATGCCATTTATAGTTTCCTATTAAACCTCTTGTTTAATAAAAACTAGGGGCAATGTCATCGTGATATTTTTCCTATCAATAGAATGGATCGGGCCTACATATTCGCTAGTCCATCGGGTGTTCACTATCGGGTGTTGACATTATTAGATCTAGTCACTTTATTATCTTTGTTAAGTCCTTCTAATATCGGACCAAATCAAATGGGTCGACCCATCATATACTTAAATATCTACATCTTTGACCAAATGATGATGATAAAGATACGGCCGATCGTTATCTTACATGGCATTAATAAGGATCGACAACAAGCAATGGTGGATAGGGGATGGGATTAACAGTGTCGAGGGTTAGTGGCACGGTAAACCAGTCCCAGAAGTGTATCATATAGCAAGGAGGTCTACACAAGCAGTGCACGCGTTTCATTCATAATCACATACACACAACCGAGAATTATTATCCTCTCTCTCAATACACTAGACATTACATCCTCCATTGTTAACCTCAGGAACACCGATATCGACTCTCACGCTTGAAGCTATCCCACTCGGCCCAAATTGCCAAGCTTTTGGTGTTTATCGTGTTTATCGCAAGGTGATCGTATGCCTTACGTGATTGGGACTCGCAAAAGATCCCGCCTTAATCATCATGCTAAGGAGGAGGCGTTCTAGTGTTCTTGAGCTATCAATCACAATATTTCCAATTGTTCTACATCGGAAGTTATGGCACCAATCGTGGGGTTCTCGCTCGAGATCCCGTGGCGGCCTCAAGATGGTTGGTCTTTGTTGGTCGACAAAGAGCATGATCACGGCCAAGGCAAGTAAAAGGCACCCCGCCTAGAACTCCAAGACCAAGTGGTCAGCCGATAAAGATGGTGGACGGGCGTATGGAGCTTTGGAGGTTCTCTTGGAGCGGAGCGAGGATGTAGCTGTGTGGAGAGAGGATGTAGCTGAGCAGAGCAAGGATATAGTTATGCAGATTCTTCGGATTGCCAAGTTGAGGGACAAAGCGTTCAATTATGTCCAGTCTGAAAGATGTGGTACGCCTAAAGATGGACAACCGTGAGTTGGAAAGTAGTCTATACACTTTGAGGACATGTCTCAAGGTGATCCTCACGACCAAAGAAGACCAAAGAACCATATTCTCGAAAGATCCAAGAGGGTCCTCCACCCTATCGGTCTTCATATGGTTTGAGTGGAGGATACGACCCAACAATGCCCATTTTCCTAATCGACCAAGAGGGTACTCCATCCTATCGGTCTTCGTGGATTATGGTCGGAGCAGAGTAGTAGATGAAGACCCAATGTACCATTTTCCTAATTGTCCGAAGAGGGTACTCCACCCTATTGGTCTTCGTGATTATGGTCAAGCAGAGTAGATGAATATTCAACAACCATTTTCCTAATTGATCAAGAAGGGTATTCCGCCCATACGGGTTTTGGATTATGGTCGCAGCAGCAGACGAAGAGACCGATCCAGGAGCATGCACCTCGTATCACAAATAAGACATTCTCGCCTCGAGTATCCTTACCACCGCGATGTAGAGTTTCACCGGTAGATCCGTAAATTACACTCCCCGAGAGTCCACCGAGGGCACACCGCCTCAGATACTTTTTTTTCTGGAGATGCCCGCCTAAGGATGTCGTGTTCAGATTCAAAGACACAAAATGCACCCATATTCCTAAGCATCCAAGAGGGTACCTCATCCTAGGGGTTCTGGACTATGGCACAAACAGACGAGGAGCAATTCAAGAATATATTCACCCGAGAATGCAAAAAGACACTCGCCTTGAGTGTTCTCGCCAGAAATAAGGACTCACCACCAAAGCAGATCTATAAGTCGCATTCTTGGAACCAACACTTCAAAATATTTCCAAGGCTCATTGACATTATGGTCGGACAATTCTTTTCTCGTCGATAATAGTTAAAGAGAAGCCGAGGAGTCCGAAAAAAGCCGCTGCAGCTTCTTCAAAGGCAGGCGAGCTCGTGGACATTGTATGCAGATGGATATTCTATTTTGACATCAATCAACAACAGCTATCAAGGGGTCGATCACAATAACAATTCCATTGTTTGATGCATTATCGGTTTGGCTACTACGGATGCTTATAACTTTGATGGCATATGGTGTCCTTCCTTCGATCGATGCACGCTAAAAGAAGATCAAGTACAAGAGTGTCAATTTTGCTCTCATTGATGAGAATCTTTATCGAAAGACCTTTTTCGTCATCATTGCTCAAACATTTGGTTCTATCCAAAGTAGAGTATGTTCTTCGGGAAACTCACAAAGACATCTCGTATGCGATCATTCGACCCGGTTGTTGGCCTATAAAGCGCTTCTAGGATATTCATGAAAGAACCGGAGTCAAGACGACATGATTTCGGTTGGCTCATCCACATTCACTTTTTCACTATCGATCCCGGTCCTATTTGTCCTAAGGTCACAATGGTGTAAGGAGGTATGGTAGACTCATCGGCCATTTGATGGCAAATTTCCATAAAGGTCTTTATGATCCTATATTGATTTTACCAGAGTGGTAAATCAATGGTCACTATCGATCCCGGTCCTATTTGTCCTAAGGTCACAATGGTGTAAGGAGGTATGGTAGGACTCACCGCCATTCGATGCCAAATTTAAAAGGTCCTTATGATCCTATATTGATTTTACCAAGGGTGGTAAATCAATGGTCACTATTGATCCTGGTCCTATTTGTCCTAAGGTCACAATGGTGTAAGGAGGTATGGTAGGACTCGCTGGCCATTCAATGGAAGCCCATAAAGGTCCTTATGATCCTATATTGATTTTACCAGGGTGGTAAATCAATGGTCACTATTGATCCTTATATCTTGATCCTTATATCTTGGTCCTTATATACTTGTTATACCCCTTGGTAAGCAAGATTTTTGATGGTGCAAGGAGGATCACCAAATTCACCTCACACATGACCGATCTCACACTTCAAAATGATAAGTATACATTACTTTATTTTGTTCAAGTGTTGAGTTCAGCCATTCAATACCGCTTCATTAAATTCTATCCATTAAATTCAATTTCACTTCATTTCATAAATTAACTCATTATACGCCTTTATCTAGTTCATGTCCCAAGTTAAGTTCATACAGATTAATTGATATCTAATTATTAACAAGAAATGTTCACTTAGAAGTAATAAGGCATGAAGTTGATATTTTAATATTAATTGTTCACAACAAGTTAGAATTTTTACGTAAAGTTCTACAAATTAAAGATAAGGAGAGGTCATCTTCGTGCTTCTTCCTCACATCGCCACCATCTAAAGAGTCTGAAGAGATGGATCTACCTCGCCCCGAGCTTTTCTCTCCTTTTTACTTCATCAGATTTCATATCCTTTGGCATACATATGGATCGATCTTATTGTTCACTTCCAGATTTTTTCAGATTCACGCCTGGATCTCCTTACGAAAGTCTTGATCATGGCGGCGACCCAAATCTCTAAGGCCTTAATCTCTTTGAGCTCTTCTTCGAGCTTCCTGACGATGTACCGATATGCTTTGATCCTTTAGCTTGACAGATCGACATTTATATCGTTGATGACCAATGAGTGGCCTCGGTCGCTTTCAGCTTCTTCTTCGACCTTGTCGATATCCTTCCGAAGGCATTCATTGTTGAGAAGAACAATGTCAAGGTCAGTTTTTTCCTTTTTTGCCAAACATGCACTTCAGAATGGCTTTCTCCTTCTACATTATCTTCGGCATTCTCTTCAGATTCTCTTCTAGATCCTTCTGATCCTTTCTTTTCAGATTTGGGGCGGAACACACGAAGACAAAGTTTACTTACAGATGACCAATATTAATCGATCGCCTCAGATTGATGGTCAAATCTCAACTTCCTTTAGTCCGGTATTTCACTCTTCATCCATCGGCCCATGATGGAATTATTGCCGAACCGATGATCATCGATGTCGCCACACGCCTTTCGCCTAGATTCGTAAAAGAATGGTTTTGTGTATAAGGTTCGGGTTGTTCGAGAGGCGGTGAAATATTTGTTGTCAGATGTTCTACCGAGCTGCCTTTTAAATGGACTTCCAATCTTAATTTATGTTGCCATTTGATGTTCACCGATGGGCTTCTGAAGTCGTATTTTGGGCCTTCATCGGTCTTATATTAGTTCCTTTTGTCCCGAACCGATGTCATTTATAGTTTCCTATTAAACCTCCCCGCTTAATAAAAACTAGGGGCAATGTCATCGTGATATTTCTCCTATCGGGCCGAATGGATTGGGCCTACATATTCGCTTAGTCCATCGGGTCTTCACTATCGGGTGTCGACATTATTAGATCTAGTCACTTTATTATCTTTGTTAAGTCCTTCTAATATCTAACCAAATCGGGGGTCGATTCCATCATATACTTAAATATCTACATCTTCGACCAAAGGATGATGATGAAAGATACGGCCGATCGTTATCTTACATGGCATTAATAAGGATCGACAACAACAATGCATGGATGTAGGGATGGGATTAACAGTGTCGAGGGTTAGTTAGCACACTAAAACCGTGTCCCAGAGTGTATCATAGCAAGGAGGTCTACACAAGCAGTACGCCTTCATTCATAATCACATACACACAACCGAGAATTATTATCTCTCTCTCAATACACTAGACATTACATCTTCCATTGTGAACCTTGTGAACACCGACATCGACTCTCACGCCGAAGCTATCCCTCGACGGGCCGGTACGAGCTTTTTTGGTGTTGATCGTGTTTATCGTGGCAGATCGTATGCCTTTTACGTGAATGGGACTCAAGCAAAGATCCCGGCCTTAACATTGGTGTGAGACCCCGATTTTATTAATAAAGATTTAAATTTTGTCAAAATAATTTTTAATATTATGGTGTGAATTTGAGATAATATTATAGTTGTGGGTAGTATTTATAAATTTTGCAAAGTATGCAAGTGGTTATATTATATTCGATTGGTTGGGGAATATTCGGTTTAGCAGGAATATTCAGATAACGGCTCAATCATCAGTGGACCCCTAATAATGTAATTATTGCTTGATTGAGAAAACGACAAAAATATTTTATTGAAATAACGGCGGAAGTTTTACTGCTGATCTTGTGAACTACTTGGTAGTAAAAGTTCAAGAATACGCGTGGTCGCATAAGAAGATACACGGATTGATTATCGATGCTTATGTGAGAAGTCACTCAAGTTTGATTCCATTATCATCGATTAATAATATGAATTATTATAGCGATAATGACGCTTTTGTTTTATTCAGATATTAACGTAATAAAATGTAAACATCTTTTATATAAAATGGAATACTTTATTAAAGTTATTCTAAAAATAGAATATATTATATTTTATTATGCATAGTGTTGCAACATAAAGTGTTTTGCATAGTGTTTGCATAGTAAAATGTTTTTATATAAATAGAATATATTATATTTTATTTAAAAGATTTTTCTTTAAATATGGACCGCCGATTAAAGTAAATCAATCTGGACCGCTCATGGATTAGTTACTATGCATTCCATTTTCCTATAAATAAGCTCATTCCTTCATTATTTTCTTACGAATTCATTGAAACTAGAGAGAGAAATTATAGAGAAGCTTTATAGAGAGAAAGTTATAGAAAGAAGAAGAGTATTCTCGCTACTTCACTACTTCTATATTCAGCCTTCTTTTACTGGTAGTGGGTGTTATTCTTTCTTCTTGAAGAGAACTTCATTATTCCATTCATTATTATTCATTGGAATAACTCGTAAAAGTGATATACCCTATACATAACCTCGTATACGGCAGATATCCTATACTTGGTGAAATCCTTATGTTATTCCATTTTTATTTATTCTGCTGGAATAACTCGTGTACGCTGTGATTTACCTATACTTGGTGACATTCTTCTATTATTCGCTGAACATCCTCGTCTCACAGGTTTTTACACCCACCGGTTCCGCTTTTTTATTATTCTCATTGGAACATCCTGTTCGTGTGTTTACACCTGACCGGTTCCGCTTTTATCATTCTCGTTGAATATCCTATCATGTGTTTTACACCTGGATCTCGGTTCCATCTTTATTATTCTGTTGAACATCCCGCTTGCGTGAATTTCACCGACCGGTTCCGCTTATTATTATTCTGTTGAATAACCTGCCTGCATGCTGGCACCGCATTTGCATGGTGATTTCTTTTGTTATTCCATTCTTTATTATACCCAAATGGTTAAAACTTTGACTTCTATACTCCATGAAATTAGTAGAATATCCTCGATATTCATGCGTTTCATCCAAAGATCTTTCATGGAAATATTCTTCCGATCATTCTTGAATTTTACTCTACTAAAACAAGATCATGTTGATAATTTGAAGTTAATAATTCATGGATTAAATAATTCTTGAACTTGTTTTATTGAATTATTATGTCATTGTCATCATCCTCATGTTATATTATGTTATCTTCGCTTACTAGCATAGATGAACTTAGTATGGTTATGACCGTGGATCATTCTAGATAATCACGACTTGATATAAATGATGTGACAAAAGTCCTCGAAGGCTTCGTAATGCAATGATGGATAGTTTTGGTATGATTATGACTGTGGTGATTCTAAGATAGTCATGACCATTGATAAATTTGATGAAAATCCTCGACCGTGGGTACGAGGATGATTAGATGTGGTGGTTTATTTATTAAGTTGAGTCTCAAATGATAAAAATTGATGAAAACCTTTTAAAACCTAAAAGATAGTAGACTTTATTCTCTACTTGACTCTTTTAATGGATCGTGATATTCACCGCAGCTTAAACCGGTTGTCTATTGTATTTTATCGCTTAACATCGTTGAAGGCTAATGATAATTTATTCTCGCATTATCTTAGTCATAATATTTCTTCTCGGGCTAGTTGAGCTCACCCTTTCTTTCAATGCTCTCTTCGTGAAATGAGAACATAGTGGGACTAGCCTGGGAACCAGAGTAATTGTCCGTAGGATAAGATTAGTAGTCCTCACTATTCTCGTGAAATAGTGTGATAATAGTCAGAATGAGGACTCCTTTTGAGTTTGTATAATATCTAGTAGACAAAATTTGTATTCAAACTCACGCTTTATGTCAGATTATACACTTACGCTTATATTAGTAAGTCAGATTTGAATTTATGTACCATGTAAGTGGCGACCCAAGATGGGTGACGATACCTAATTTTGGGGCGCCACAAGCAGGTATCGAGCTTAGGATACGATCCTCGCTAAGATGTGAGAATAAGTACTTGTGAGGGGAGAGACGGGAATTCCTTCGCTAGTATGACCTACCTAAGTTTATTTGGTATTTGATTGGCTCACGAGTATAGTGATAATATGTTGCATGTTAATTAACCCTTGTTTTGTGACAAAGTTTTGTATTTAGGACGCCCCAAAATAGTATACACAACACCCATTCTCGAAAATCGCCAAATACACCCATTCTCGGTATGTAAACAACTACAACTTTTATTATTACAACAAGAAATCGTGAGTTTGAATACAAATATTATCTTCTGCATAATATCTATACTCAAATAAATCCTCATCACATTATTGATTCATTATTTTACAAAAATGGTGAGGACTACTAAACAACTCTCTCTAGAAATCTCATTCCATACTTCCGACTAAGACTCGCTACATTCTCGCCTCCCGAGAAGAAAAATGGAACAACAAGGAAAAGGGGTGAGCTCAACTAGCCCAAGAAAGAATATTACGACTAAGATAATATACAACAAATTATCGTTAGTCTTCAACAGGGAAAAACTGATGTAATACAATGTACAACAAGTTTCAGATCAATATTCGCAATGAAAATAATAATTCATGTAAGAGTTACGTAGAGAATGAAATCTACTATAATCTATGAATTTAATAAATTCATCATCAATATTTTATCCTCAGAACATCAATCAATATACATCCGAATCAAATATTCATCTTTGCACTACAGCCAAAGATATTCATCAATCAACATGTTCATCTTAACACTGCTCATCTTTGCACTAAAGGCCAAAGATATTCATCAATCTACCATGTTCATTTAAACACCGCTCATCTTTGCACTACAAAAGCCAAAGATATTCTTCAGAATCATTCATCTCAGACTACAAAAAAAGATATTCAATAATATCATCATTTAAGACCGAGGATGATGAAAATATTTTTTAAGAAACGAATCCAAAGAAAACAAAATGACAAGGATTAAGGATTAAGGATTCGTGATTGGGTTTTATCCACGCCCAAAAATACCTCAAAAATAATCATAGTGGTGTAAAATTCAAGAATGATCAAAACACGGATACAATCGAAGTTAGATCCGTATTAGATATTTTGACAAAAAAGAAGAAATTTTATTTTTCTATGAATAAAGACCAGATACGTGAATAAAGGTCAGATACGTGAATAAAGGCCGATACGTGAATAGTAATCTCGACACCAAAAGATAGAAATTCCACAAAAAACATCTTCACGCTTCATGAATAAGACTTTGAATAAGAATCGTGAATAAGAATCTCGTGAATAAGAATCGTGAATAAGAACTCATGAATAAGAATCTCATGAATAAGAACTCATTAATAGTAACCCCATATGATGAAAAAAATTCCAAATTTGATAAAACTTCAGATCAATATTTCAAAGATAATGATATCAAGAAATAATATCATTACAAAAAAAAATAATATCCCTTACCTCGAAAGATCAAGATTTCTAAATGTAATACCTGTATATAGGTCAAGGGAACTTGCACCGTCTAGCAATACTCAAAGTATACTCAAAATACTCACAAGAATACGCTCAAAATATCGAGAGAGAAATAGAGAGAAAACTTCAGCTTTCGTGTGATTTTCAATTCTAACCCAAGACCCTATTTATAGAAAACGCTAGAATATCAAAGCGTAAAATTTAATATAATATTAATATAATTATACAAATTTTCCTTAGCCCACCTTTTGGTCAAAACACCAGCCACACATGTTAATGATGTCCAAAAAAATACAAAAAACGTTTTTCTTAACAAAAATAATTTAAACTCCCAAAAATCAATTATTTTGAGCTTCTAACTTCAATAATTCATAATAAATAGCCCTTTCATCAGAAAAATTCAAATCTCATGAGTTTTTATAGGAAATTCAATTTCTACAACTTTGCAAGAAAGTTTTTCCAAATTCCAAACAAAAATCGACCAAATCCACAAACCAAGCGATTTTACAAAGCTATAATCAAATTTCTACCAATAATTGTGTCCACCAACACACAAAACATGTGTTAAAACATTTAATGCCACAAAATACTCTTCCTCCTCATATACTCATATATCCCACATTCATTGTAAAAATATCACCGCTAATATATTATTAAAATAATATATTTAAATGAATTATTTTATCGTAAAAGATAAAATATTAATTTTCAACAATTGTCATTTTAAAAATTTTCTCCATCTATATCCACATAAAATCAATATTTTCCTCATCATATAAATCAATAATTAATTATTCACAAATAATATTACGTAATCACAATATCGACAACCAGTGCGCTCCTGTGAAAGGGGGCTTTCCAATAAGAATTTCTTCTTCATCACGCCAAGCAATTAGATGACCAAACCTCTCCTTAGATGTAACTTTCTAGACATCGCCAATAATGTTATCTAATAATATTATTCAGATAATATGAATTATTGCTTCGATAATGAAAGATACCGTAGTAATGACAATTATCAAACAACAAAGAATATAAAATATCAACGCAAAGAATTATTAACTCAATAAAATATCGAATAAGAATTATCGTAACCATTATCGAGTAAAGGCCTTCTTCACGTAAGAATCAATAATTGGTGCAATACCGCAAAGCCATCGCTCAACAACGCCAGACAGCTGGTGTTTTTAACCACCGGTATTCCAACAAAGATAATCTAAATAACTACGCCATATTTAAAAACAACTTATATTTGTCGCTTTCTTCATCCAATCGCTCACATGGGCCCACACATGGTCAAGCTACTACCGTCGCATTTAATATTCCCCGACAAAGACATTTAATATTCCACCACCAAACGAATATTCCCCGACAACAATGAATATTTTATAACCACTTGCTTATTTTGAAATATTTATGATTTAACCCTTAACTATCCACATTAATCAAATCAACCCTTACTATTTCAAAATAAAGGAAATTCCTTTTATTTAAAAATTTTGGGGTCTTACAACCTCCCCTCCTTATGAAATTTCGCCCTCGAAATCGACGACGACTCGTGTTTTGAAAAGGTGAGGATACCTCGCTTTCATTTCCGCTTCCAATTCCTGTGTCATTTCCTCTATAAGATGATTCTCCACAAAACTTTAACTTGTGGTATAACCTTTCATACAGTAGACATGCTCCTTCCTATCCAAAATCTTCGACAGTACCTCCTCATACGCTAAGTCTTCTATTATCTCGTCCTGCTTCTAACTCAATAACGTGGTTCGGGTCTTTCACATATTTACGGCACGATATGTGAAACACATTATGAACACGAGACATACTCTTGAGGTAACGCAAGTCTATAAAGCTACATTTCCTACTTCCTGGCCAAGAATTTGAAATGGACCGATAAATCGTGGATCGAGCTTTCTCTCTTCCCAAATCTTGTAACTCCTTCCACGGAGCAACTCGCAACAATATACATGATCCCCACACACTAAATTCCACGCCCTTTCGATGAAGATCCGTGATAACTCTTTTGTCGATCTTGTGCCGCTTAGATACGCTTGTCAATCATTCGATCATTTCTTAGTCATACGTGATTAACTCTAGTCCCAAATAATGTTGCTTCACCCACCTCATCCCAACATATCGAGAACGACATTTTGTCCATATAATGCTTCAATGGAACCATGCCTATATTTGTTTAATAACTATTGTTGTATGAGAATTCCACCAATGGCAAGTACTTATCCCAACTTCCTTTGAAATCTAGGACACGTAGTTTTAATATATCTTCAAGAGTTCGAGTAGTCCTTTCGATCGCCCATCCGCTTCGAGGATGGTATGCCAAACCAATCGTAGAATTGCGCTCCATAGCTTTTCTACAAACTAACCCAAAATCATGAAGTGAATCTTGGGTCACGATCTAAAACTATGGATACCGCATGCCATGCAATCTCACAATCTCATTTACGCATATACGAGAAAGACGCTCAAGGAATAAGTCTCTCGATTTGTAAGAAATGAGCAGACTTTGGTTAATCTATCAACAATAACCCAAATCGCATCTACGCCTTCGAGAAACCCCGGAAGATTAGTAATGAAATTCATGGTAATGTGTTCCTACTTCCATTTCAAAATCTCAAGTGGTTGCAATGGACCCTTAGGTACAAGATGCTCTCGCCTTTACACGCGCTGGGTAAAGTTAAACACATCGAGATAAACTACGCGATCTCTCTCTCTCATATCGTTGCTCCACCAAAATGTATGTCAAGATCATAATACATTTTAGTACTCCCAGATGGATTGCAAATGGTGTATTGTGTGCCTCCATCATAATCTTGTTCTTCAAATCGTAGTCGCTAGAACACAAAGTCTCAGAGTGGACTCAAGTATTCCTTCTTCATCAATTCTCGCTCCTAATAGCTCCTTCAGACTTTCTTCTTCATCATACGATCACCTCCTGCCTATGGGGCGAGCAACCTTAACTTTTTCTATTAAAGTCGGCTCTATGCGATACTTGACATCATCGCACTCGCTCCCCGTGATACGATCTTCTACTCAACGCGCCACCACCACGCTCGCTTCCAAGATGGTATGGTTAAATATGTGCCAAATGAGTCGCCTCGAGCTCTCTTCAAATCTTCTCGCATTCCTCGCCCCATACTTAATTTTGTATCTTTTCGAGTCAACTAAGTTAATCTAATAGCGATTCGAGAATATCCTTCAACTAATCTCCGATAATAACCAACTAAGCTTCAGTAAAGCTACGATTTCGATAATCGACTTAGGTTGCTTCTCAACCGCGACTCATATCCCAATCTTGATAAAGACGTCACAATGACACCTATCGCTTTACTATCGCATCTAATACGACGCCCCCACAGAGAGTTCGCTTAGTGAATTCCACAAAGGAAGTCACAAGATAAAGGCTCAGTACCAAATTTATAGTTGAATTTTTAACTCCCGGTTCAATAGAGCCATTCGATATGAGATTTTAGAAATGAGTTTTGTACCGTTTCAAAGTCGATACAAAATTTAATATCGCTTGGGAGTAAGCCAAGAAATTCTTCGTAAAATACGCCAGAAAAATCAATAACAACAGAATATTATTCAAATCGACGTGTCTTTATTCAAATCCATAATACGGACTAAGAAAATTCGACATCCGTAATAAACGAACGACTTCATGGCTTGATATGAAAATGTTTGACTACAATGGTTTGATTGCTTGAATTCAATAACAAAAGTTGCTTAGAATATGAAAACTAACAACCTTACGAAAAATAATCAATTTTGGCATGATGAGTAGTTAACCTTAAAATCACATCAAAAACAAATATCTCTATAGAAATAAGGTTAATGTGTAATGGATAGTGCCAACCTCGAATCAAGCAAGATTTATAAACAACGGATGTGATGAAAGTTTCTCCTAACTGAGTTTCCACAGATAGTCAAAGTCTAATTTCTCCTGAGTCAAGTTTAAACGCTGAGCGCAAGTAAGAGAGATAAAAGAATGGGTAGAACCAATATCTAGTAAGGTATATACTTCAAGAAGAATTTATAATTAACTAACCTGCGCTAACTTCGTCGTTTCTCAGATTTTGACCGGCCACGACAAACGCCTTCCCTAATCGCTGACTTTGACTTTTCTCGGGATACTTTTCGAGTCACCGTCCCCACCGAACTAGGTTTCGCCATCGCATAATCTCGAAAGCGATATGTCCTTCCTTTCCACAACTATAGCATACCTTAAACCGCTGTCAGGCGTCAATGATATGTCCTCTTCCCCGTGATTTGTAACATACGACCGGTGGTCGCTTCTCCTCCCTTAAAACTAGTTGCTATAGCGCCGACGCCTTCACACGGTCGCTGTTGAATCTCCTTTTAAAAATCTCCTCCCACTCGCTTTCTTCTATTTTCACGGCCACGATTACCACCAGAGTGGTTACCGCTTTGTCTCAGATTCTTCTTTCTCCGCCGGTTATCGCTATTCGATGATCGCTATCTTCTAGATGATCCTCGTTATGGTCCCCATTGAACGTATTTCAAGTATCTCGCCTAACAACCGAGCCCCGCTGACAACATCCGATCAGAGAGAAAATTTACGAGAAATGAGATACCGACGACGCCGTGTTTCAAACCTCTCGTAAACATCCGCTGCCATACGCTCCTCATTCTCCACCAAATGAGGTGCAACCGATAACTCCGCTAAACTTCGCCAGCATCGGGACACCGCCATGTTATTCTCGCTTCTAGTCTAATAAACTCCACTTCCTTCATACGACGAATACTTTCGTGGAAGTACTTGTTATTGAACTGCTTTCAAAACGCTCTCCCACGATACGCCGAAAGGCAAATGGATGGGTACGCTTCACGTATTCCCACCAAGAATCACCTTCGCCACTTTAACATAAAGGTATGAATGGAACTTTCTCGTTCCTCCGCATCCCAAGACATCGAATATCTTGGTAATTTGTTCACCCACGCCTCCGCCTTTAATCGGATCCGCTTCCCTGCACTCGTGGTCCCAACTTCGAATCGCTTTCGTCGTGACCACTCGTGAATCAAGCATCATTTCCTCCTCAGATTTTGAACACGAAGTCTCCTCGTCCGATTTTGCATGAACTGCAAAAAGCTTCTAAACATCCCCTCGCTCATCATCTCGCCAAAGGTGTTGTTTCACAGAGAAACATTACCACTGTCAGACGCTCTCCTCGCTCAGTGAGAGACAGCATCTCCACTACCCTCATTTACTCCATCATAATATTCTCAATGACATTCTCAACATCACTATAAAATAAGGGTTAATTAAGGAAATCAATATATCACATAATATCCCTATATACCGACTAACTAACAAATAAGCTTAGTAGACACACTAACAAGGATTTACCTGCCTCCCCTCCTAGTTCTATTCCCCGATCTCCGCCAGAGATCATATCCCTAAGCTCGATATTAACCGTGACGCCTCAAAAAATAGTATACACAACACCCATTCTCGAGTCGCCAAATACACGGTACGTAAACAACTACAACTTTATTATTACAACAAGAAATCGTGAGTTTGAATACAAATATTATCTTCTAGATAATATCTATACTCAAATAAATCCTCATCACATTATTGATTCATTATTTTACAAAATGGTGAGGACTACTAAACAACTCTCTCTAGAATCTTCATTCCATACCCCGACTAAGACTTTCGCTACATTCTCGCCCCCCCGAGAAGAAAAATGGAACAACAAGGAAAAGGGTGAGCTCAACTAGCCCAAGAAAATAATATTACGACTAAGATAATATACAACAAATTATCGTTAGTCTTCAACAGGAAAAATCTGATGAATACAATGTACAACAAGTTTCGTATCAATATTCGCAGCTGAAATAATAATTCATGTAAGAGTTACGTAGAGAATGAAATCTACTATAATCTATGAATTTAATACCCATCATCAATATTTTATCCTCAGAACATCAATCAATATACATCTCGAATCAAATATTCATCTTTGCACTACAGCCAAAGATATTCATCAATCAAGTTATGTTCATCTCAACACTGCTCATCTTCGCACTAAAGGCCAAAGATATTCATCAATCTACCATGTTCATTTAAACACTGATCATCTTCATCTGCACTACAGCCAAAGATATTCTTCAGAATCATTCATCTTCGCACTACAAAAGCCAAAGATATTCAATAATATCATCATTTAAGATCGAGGATGATGAAAATATTTTTAAAGAAACGAATCCAAAGAAAACAAAATGACAAGGATTAAGGATTAAGGATTCGTGATTTCGTTTTATCCACGCCCAAAAATACCTCAAAAATAATCATAAGGGTGTAAAATTCAAGAATGATCAAAACACGGATACAATCAGAAAGTTAGATCCGTATTAGATATTTTGGACAAAAAGAAGAAATTTTATTTTTCTATGAATAAGACCAGATACGTGAATAAAGGTCAGATACGTGAATAAAGGCCAGATAACGTGAATAGTAATCTCCACACCAAAAGATAGAAATTCCACAAAAACATCTTCACGCTTCATTAATAAGACTTTGAATAAGAATCTCGTGAATAAGAATCTCAATTAATAGAACTTAATAAGAATCTCGAATAATAAGAACTCGTGAATAAGAACTCATGAATAAGAACCCCGATATGAAAAAAAATCCAAATTTGATAAAAACTTCAGATCAATATTTCAAAGATAATGATATCAAGAAATAATATCATTACAAAAAAATAATATCCCTTACCTCGAAAGATCAAGATTTCTAAATGTAATACCGCATAAGGTCAAGGAACTTGCACCGCCTAGCAATACTCAAAGTATACTCAAAATACTCACAAGAATACGCCAAAATATCGAGAGAGAAATAGAGAGAAAACTTCAGCTTCGTGTGATTTTCAATTCTAACCCAAGACCCTATTTATAGAAAAACGCTAGAATGAAAAAGCGTAAAATTTAATATAATATTAATATAATTATACAAATTTTCCTTAGCCCACCTTTTTTGTCAAAACACCAGCCACACATGTTAATGATGTCCAAAAAATACAAAAACGTTTTTCTTAACAAAAATAATTTAAACTCCCAAAATCAATTATTTTGAGCTTTCTAACTTCAATAATTCATAATAAATAGCCCTTTCATCAGAAAATTCAATCTCATGAGTTTTTATAGGAAATTCAATTTCTACAACTTTGCAGAAGAAAGTTTTTCCAAATTCCAAACAAAAATCGACCAAAATCCACAAACCAAGCATTTTACAAAAGCTATAATCAAATTTCTATAATAATCAGGTCCACCAACACACAAAACATGTGTTAAAACATTTAATGCCACAAAAAATACTCTTCCTCCTCATATACTCATATATCCCACATTCATTGTAAAATATCACCGCTAATATATTATTAAAATAATATATTTAAATGAATTATTTTATCGTAAAAGATAAAATATTAATTTTCAACAATTGTCATTTTAAAAATTTTCCATCTATATCCACATAAAATCAATATTTTCCTCATCATATAAATCAATAATTAATTATTCACAAATAATATTACGTAATCACAATATCGACAACCGTGCGCCCTCAGAAAGAGGGGGCTTTCCAATAAGAATTTCTTCTTCATCGCCAAGCAATTAGATGCACTCAAACCTCTCCTGTATGTAACTTTCTAGACATCGCCAATAATGTTATCTAATAATATTATTCAGATAATATGAATTATTGCTTCGATAATGAAAGATACCGTAAATGACAATTATCAAACAACAAAGAATATAAAATATCAACGCAAAGAATTATTAACTCAATAAAATATCGAATAAGAATTATCAGAACCATTATCGAGTAAAGGCCTTCACGTAAGAATCAATAATTGGTGCAATACCGCCGCTGCCATCGCTCAACAACGCCAGACAAGTGTGTTTTTTAACCACCGGGTATTCCAACAAAGATAATTCAAGAATAACTACGCCAAGTATTTAAAAACAACTTATATTTGTCGCTTTCTTCATCCAATCGCTTCACATGGGCCCACACATGGTCGCTACTGGCGCATTTAATATTCCCCGACAAAGCATTTAATATTCCACTAATAATATTCCCCGACAACAATGAATATTTTATTCCACTTGCTTACCAAACGAATATTCCCTTAACAACAAATGAATATTTTATAACCACTTTCTGCTTATTTTGAAACGACTATTTTGACAGATATTTAACCCTTAACTATCCACATTAATCAAATCAACCCATTTCTTACTATTTCAAAATAAAGGAAATTCCTTTTATTTAAAAAAATCACAAAGAGTTGAAAATCGATCTTATAAGGTCCTGCAAAGATTTGGGAATTTTTGAGTTAAACTTGAGGTAGCTAATTTCTTAAGGAATTAATTAGAAATTGATTTTGAAAAATAGTAAATGAATTTTAAAAATTCCTAGAAAAATATATTTTCATCATGGGACTATATTATGCTAAATCCCAGAAAAGAAATATTTTTGGGACTGATTTGGTATTTTTCATGAAAATAGTTTAGTTTACGTAACATATGAGTTAAATATGTTATGTGAAGTAACAAAGTCGAAAATAGGATTTTATGGCTGTAGAATCCTATATAGAGTATATGCATATTTTTTTATGAGGGATTTGATAATTGGTGATGATATCTTATGAGTGTGGCATTTTTGAATGATTAAATGCATTATATGGTAAAGCGTAAATAATCGAGGTAAATTGTTTATAAATTTAAAAGTGATTAAAATATTGTTATAATATTAATGATGTTAGATTATGAGATTATTAAGTGATTGATAACATGGGGATATTCTTGAACTCTCGGATAAATTATATTATAAATGTTTAATATTTATCTTTTATCTCATTCGATCGATTCTTTATATCATTATCCTCATGTTTATATTACGCTGAAAGTCATCTCGTATTCAGTAAGGTATAGATGGACTTGGTATGATTATGACTGTGGATTGTTCGCAGATAATCATAACCGTAATTGAATACACGATTATCTTCGTCGTAGTGTACGGATAATTTGTGGTCGCGATACTAATGAATACACAATTATCTTCGTCGTAAGGCATGGATAATTTGTGGTCGTGCGATACTAATGAATACACGATTATCTTTTGCAGTGAAAGGTATGGATAATTTGTGGTCGTGATACTAATGAATACACGATTATCTTTTGCCGTAGTGTATGGATAATTTGTGGTCGTGATACTAATGAATACACAATTATCTTCGCCGTAGAAGTAATGGATAATTTGTGGTCGGATATTAATGAATACACAATTATCTTCGTCATTGTAAGGTACGGATAATTTGTGGTCGTCGCGATACTAATGAATACACGATTATCTTCGGCCGTAGGTGCATGATAATTTGTACGGATAACTCGTGGTCGTGATACTAATGAATATCCTCGCCCGTAGTGGATGATTCATGATACGGATTAATTATCGAAATGAGTCTCAAAGAATGAAATATTAATTCATGGATGTGGTAAAAGTCATCTTTGGTCGTAGTGTATTGATAGACTTGGTATGATTACGACCACTGATTATTCTAAGATAATCATGACTCAGATTGAAAACACGGTCATCCTTAGCCAAAAGGTAATGGATAATTCATGGTCATGGATACTATTGTCGAGTCTCAAAGATTATTGGTTTTACAAATTGATATCTTTACCCCAGTAAGAAAAGAGAATTTTAATAGTTAATGAATAGCTTCGCATTTCAAGATGAATTTAATATTTTCAAGGTATCCTCATCTCTTTATCATACTGTATCGCATTCTAATTTCGAGGGCTAAATTCCATAAGAGGGAGATCAGAGACCTCAGATTTTATTAATAAAGATTTAAATTTTGTCAAAATAATTTTTAATATTATGGTGTGAATTTGAGATAATATTATAAATAGGTAGATTTAATAATTTTGCAAAAGTATGCAAGTGGTTATATTATATTCGATTGGCTCTGGGAATATCTTGCTTAGCAGGAATATTCGCATAACTACCAATCATCAGTGGACCCCACAATGTAATTATTGGTTTGATCGAGAAAATGACAAAAATATTTTATCAAATAACTACGAAGTTTTACCGCTGATATCGCTGAACTACTTGGTAGTAAAAGTACAAAGAATACGTGGTCGTCGATAAGAAAGACACCAGTGATCGATTATCGATGCTTATGCGAGAAGTCACTCACTTGATTCCATTATCATTTATTAATAATATGAATTATTATAATGATAATGACGCTTTTGTTTTATTCAGATTATTAACGTAATAAAATGTAAAACATCTTTTATATAAAATAGAATACTTTATTAAAGTTATTCTATAAATAATATATATATTATATTTTATTATGATAAAGTTTTTGCATATTTTTGTATAAGGTTTTATATAGAAAATGTTTTTATATAAATAGAATATATTATATTTTATTTAAAAGATTTTTCTTTAAATATGGACCGCCGATTAAAGTAAATCAATCTGACCGCTCATGGATTAGTTACTATGCATTCCATTTTCCTATAAATAAGCTCATTCCTTCATTATTTTCTTACGAATTCATCAAACTCTAGAGAGAGAAATTATAGAGAGAAGTTTATAGAGAGAAAGTTATGTAGCAAGAAGAGTATTCTCGCTACTTCACTACTTCTATATTCAGCTTTTTTACTAGAAGTGGTGTTATTCTTTCTTCTTCAAGAGAAACTTCATTATTCCATTCATTATTATTCTCTGAATAACTCTCGTAAAAAGTGATATACCCTATACATAACCTCGATACGCTAGATATCCTATACTTGGTGAAACTTTATGTTATTCCATTTTTATTTATTCTGGCTGAATAACCTCGTACGCCATTAATTCTATACTTGGTGACATTCTTCTATTATTCTTTATTGAACATCCTCGTCTGGTGTTTTTACACCCACCGGTTCCGCTTTTTTATTATTCCGCTGAACATCCTGCTCAGGTGTTTTACACCTACCGGTTCCGCTTTTTATCATTCTCGCTGAATATCCTATCTCGTGTTTTACACCGGATCCGGTTCCATCTTTATTATTCTGCTGAACATCCTCGCTTTGCAGAATTTCACCGACCGTTCCGTTATTATTATTCTCGAATAATAACCTCGCCTATGCGGCACCGCATGCACGGTGATTTCTTTTGTTATTCCATTCTTTATTATACCCAAATAAGTTAAAACTTCGACTTCTATACTCCATGAAATTAGTAGAATATCCTCGATATTTGCGTTTCATCCAAAGATCTTTTCATGGAAATATTCTTCCGATCATTCTTGAATTTTACTCTACGTAAACAAAGATTACGTTGATAATTTGAAGTTAATAATTCATGGATTAAATAATTCTCAACTTGTTTTATCAATTATTATGTCATCACATCATCCTCATGTTATATTATGTTATCTTCGCTTACGCATATAGATGAACTTAGTATGGTTATGACCAGTGGATCATTCTAAGATAATCACGACTTGATATAAATGATGTGACAAAAGTCCTCAAAGGGTCTCAGAATGCAAATGATGGATAGTTTTTGGTACGATTATGACCAGGGGTGATTCTAAGATAGTCACGACACTATCGATAATTTGATGAAAATCCTCGACCGTGGGTATGTGGATGATTAGATGTGGTGGTTTATTTATTGTCGAGTCTCAAATGATAAAAATTGATGAAAACCTTTAAAACCTAAAAGATAGTGTATTTTTTATTCTCTACTCAACTTTTTAATGGATCGTATATTCCACCGCAGCTTAAACCGGTTGTTCATTGTATTTTATCGCTTAACATCACTGAAGGCTAATGATAATTTATTCTCGCATTATCTTAGTCATAATATTTCATCCGGGCTAGTTGAGCTCACCTTTTCTTTCACCGTTTTCTTCTTCAGAAATGAGAACATACCGGGACGAAGCCTGGGAACTGAGTAATTGTCCGTAGGATAAAGATTAGTAGTCCTCACTATTCTCGTGAAATAAGTGTGATAATAGTCAGAATGAGGACTCCTTTTAAGTTTGTATAATATCTAGTAGACAAAATTTGTATTCAAACTCACAGCTTATGTCGATTGCATACGCATGCTTATATTAGTAAGTTGATTCAATTTATGTACCATGTAAGTGGCACCCAAGATGGGTGACGATACCTAATTTTGGGGGGCGCCACAATCATGCTTAAGGAGGGCGCTTTGCTTGTGTTATTATTGAGCTATCAATCACAATATTTCCAAATGTTCTACATCGGAAGTTATGGCACCAATCGTGGGTTCTCGCTCAAGATCCCGCATGGGCCCGAAGATGGTTGGTCTTTTCAAGGTCGATAAAGAGCATGATCACGGCCGGGAAGGCAAGTAAAGGCACCCCGCCTAAACTCCCTAAGAATCAAGTGGTCAGCCGATAAAGATGGTGGATGAAGCAGATGGAGCTTTGAGGTTCTCTTGGAGCGGAGCGAGGATGTGGCCGTGGGAGCGAGATGTAGCCGAAAGCAGCAAGGATTTAGTTGTGCGCATTCTTGATTGCCAAGTCGAGGGACAAAGCGCTCAATTATGTCCACCGAAGATGTGGTACGCCTAAAGATGGACAACTCGAGTCGGAAAGTAGTTTATACACACTTTGAGGACATGTCTCAAGGTGATCCTCACGCACCAAAGAAGACACAAAGAGCCATATTCTCGAGCATTCAAGAGGGTACTCCACCCTTGGTCTTCTAGATATTGCTTTGAGCAGTAGTAGATGAAGACCCAATGTACCTGCTTTCCTAATCGACCAAGAGGGTACTCCATCCTATCGGGTCTTCGTGATTATGGTTTGAAAGAGTAGATGATTTAAGACCCAATGTACCATTTTCCTAATTGTCCAAGAGGGTACTCCACCCTATCGGTCTTCGTGATTATGGTCAAGCAGAAGTAGGATGAAGATTCAACAACCATTTTCCTAATCGATCAAGAAGGGTATTCCGCCTCACTGCCGATTATGGTCGCAGCAGATCCGAAACCGATCCAGGAGCACGCACTTCGTAAAACAAATAAGACATTCTCGCCGAGTATCCTCACCACCGCGATGAGAGTTTCACCAAGTAGATCCGTAAATTACACTCCCGAGAGTCCACCGAGGCACATCACCGAGATCTTTTCTTCTGAGACGCCTGTCAATATGACGCCCCAAAATACAATATGGTACGTAAACAACTACAACTTTATTATTACAACAAGAAACTGTGAGTTTGAATACAAATATTATCTTCTGCATAATATCTATACTCAAATAAATCCTCATCACATTTATCGATACATTATTTTACAAAAAAATGGTGAGGACTACTAAACAACCCTTTCTAAAACCTTCATTCCATACCCGACTCGCATCTCGCTTATATTCTCGCCTCCCGAGAAAAATGGAACAAAAGGAAAAGGGTGAGCTCAACTAGCTCAAGAAAGAATATTACGACTAAGATAATATACAACAAATTACCGTTAGTCTTCAACAGGAAAAAATTAATAGTATACAATAGACAACAAATTTTAAATCAATATTCGCAATGGAAGTAATAATTCATTAAGAAGAGTTAAGTAGAGAATGCAAACTACTATCTTCTATGATGAATTTAAAAGTTCATCGCTCATCTTTTATCCCCGTAACATCAATCAATATACATCTCGAATCAAATATTCATCTTTGCACTACAGCCAAAGATATTCATCACCGGTCATGTTCATTTAAACACTGCTCATCTTCAGACTACAGCCAAAGATATTCTTCAGAATCATTCATCTTTGCACTACAAAACAGCAAAGATATTCAATAATATCATCATTTAAGACCGAGGATGATGAAAAATATTTTTTTTTAAAGAAACGAATCCAAAGGAAACAAAATGACAAGGATTAAGGATTAAGGATTAAGGATTCGTACTTTGTTTTATCCATGTTCAAAAATACCTCAAAAATAATCATAGTGGTGTAAAATTCAAGAATGATCAAAACAAGGATACAATCAAAGCTAGTATCCGTAATAGATGTTTTGGACAAAAAGAAGAAATTTTATTTTTCTATGAATAAAGCCAGATACGTGAATAAAGGTCAGATACGTGAATAAAGGTCAGATACGTGAATAAGACCGTGATACACGAATAAGAACCGACACCAAAAGATAGAAATTCCACAAAACATCTTCACGCTTCATTTAATAATAGTACTCGTGAATAAGAATCGTGAATAAGAATCATGAATAAGAACTCGTGAATAAGAACTCATGAATAAGAAACCCCGACATGAAAAAGTTCCAAATTTGATAAAAAGTTCCAACCAATATTTCAAAGATAATGATATCAAGAAATAATATCATTTGAGAAGAAAATAACATCCCTTACCTCAAAGAATCAAGATTTCTAATGAAAGGTCGTAGTGATGTCGAATGAAACTTGTACCGAATAAAGAACTCTCAAAGTATCTAAATACTCACAAAATACGCCAATAATATAGAGAGAGAAAGAGAGAAAGCTTATGTTTCGTGTGATTTTCAATTCTAACTTAGTCCTCTATTTATAGAAAATGTTAGCCCACCAAGGCATTTCGACCGCCACCGATGGCTTTACTCGCTACTATTGCCACCCACCACATTTGAAATAAAATTCAAAGACATTTCTTCACCAACCACAAGTGGGGCCCACTCAATTCTAGAATTTTCCACCAAAATCAATTATAAACCTAATTCCTAATCACCACCTCTTAAAATTCATAACAAATCATTCGTTCTTTTTTAATTCGCTCAAAATTTGTGGACATATACTCAACTTATGTATGTATAACATATCCAAAATTACAACGATCCATCCAACTATTTGATTAAAATTATAACTCACAATAATATATCGTAAAAATAATCGATTTGATTTTTAATACCTCCATTCCGACAAAATTACCGATAAAACACCTCAACATTAAATCATTCAATTATAACCACATAAAACAAATAAATCCATCATTTATAAATATTTTCTTATCATATAAATCAATAATTAATTATTCACAAATAATATTACGTAATCACAATTATGACAACCAGCCGCTCCTCAGAAAGAGGGGCTTCCGATAAGGATTTCTCCTCATCGCCGCAATTTAGTGACCAAACCTCTCCTCGATGTAACTTTCTAGACATCGCTAATAATGCTATCTAATAATATTATTTAAATAATATGAATTATCGATCCGATAATGGAGATAATGTGCAAAGACAATTATCGAACAACAATAATATAAAATATCAACGCAAAGAATTATCAATCAATAAAATAAAATATCGAATAAGAATTACCGTGAAAATTATCGAGTAAAGGCTTTCACGTAAGGATCAATAATTCAATAATACTCGCAATAATACCGCAAAGCATCGCGGCAACCACGCCAGACATCAGATTTTAACCACCGGTATTCCAATGCCTTTAATCTGTAATAACTACGCCTGCTATTTTTAACCAACTTATATTTGTCGCTTTCTTCATCCAATCGCTTCACATGGGCCCACACATGGTCGCTACCGGCCATTGCATTTAATATTCCCCGACAAAGATTTAATATTCCACCACCAAACGAATATTCCCCACAACAATGAATATTTTATAACTACTGCTTATTTTGAAATATTTATGATTTAACCCCTAACTATCCACATTAATCAAATCAACCCTTACTATTTCAAAATAATAAATAGAGAAAATTAAATTTCATTAATAATAAGTCAGGGTCTTACAACCTCCCTCCTTATGAAATTTCGCCCTCGAAATCGACGTGACGCACTCGTGTTTTCAAAAGATGAGGATACCTCGCTTTCATTTCCGCTTCCAATTCCCGTGTCATTTCTCTATATAGATGATTCCTCCACAAAACTTTAACTTGTGGTATGACCTTTCATGCTGTAGGACATGCTCCTTCCTATCCAAAATCTTGACAGTACCTCCTCATACGCTAAGTCTTCTACTATCTCATCCTGGCTCTAACTCTATAACGTGGTTCGGTCTTTCACATATTTACGGCATACGATATGTGAAACACATTATGAACACGAGACATACTTTGAGGTAACGCAAGTCTATAGGCTACATTTCCTACTCTCCTCAAGAATTTGAAATGGACCAATAAATCGTGGATCGAGCTTTCCTCTTTCCCAAATCTTGAACTCCTTCCACGGAGCAACTCGCAACAATACATGATCCCCTACACTAAATTCCACGCCCTTTCGATGAAGATCCGCATAACTCTTTTGTCGATCTTGTGCCGCTTTGTATACGCTTGTCAAATCATTTGATCTTTTCTAGAGTCATACGCATTAACTCCTCAGTCCCAACAATGTTGCTTCACCCACCTCATCCCAACATATCGAGAACGACATTTTCGGCCCATATAATGCTTCAATGGAGCCACACCTATACTTCTGCTCGATAACTCGCTGTTGTAGGAGAATTCCACCAATGGTAAATACTTATCCTAACCGCCTTTTGAAGTCTAGGACACGTAGTCTTAATAAATCTTCAAGAGTTCAATAGTCCTCTCGATCATCTCGTCCGCTTGGGGATGGTATGTCAACTAAATCGCAAACTGCGCTCATATAGCTTTTTGCAAGCTAACCCAAAATCTTCAAGTGAATCTTCGGGTCACGATCCAAACTATGGATACAGTATGCCATGCAACCTCACAATCTCATTTACGCATATACTAGAAGACGCTCAAGGAATAAGTCTCCGACGGCAAGAAATGAGCAGACTTTGGTTAATCTATCAACAATAACCCAAATAAGATTGATGCCTTGAGAAACCGTAGAAGACCCGTAATCTAAATCCATGGTAATGTGTTCCCACTTCCATTCCTAATCTCAAGTGGTTGCAACGGACCCTTAGGTACTAGATGCTCCGCCTTTACACGCCGACAAGTTAAACACATCGAGATAAACTTTGCAATCTCTCTCTTCATTTGTTCCACCAAAATGTATGTCAAGATCACGATACATTTTAGTACTTCCAGATGGATTGCAAATGGTGTATCAGTGTGCCTCCATCATAATCTTGTACTTCAAATCGTAGTCGTTAGAACACAAAGTCTAGAGTGGACTCAAGTATTCCTTCTTCATCAATTCTCGCCCTAATAGCTCCTTCTTGTATTTTCTTCTTCATACGCATCAACTCCTGCCTGGGCTCGAGCAACCTTAACTTTTTCTATTAAAGTCGGGTTCTACGCGATACTTGACATCATCGCACTCGCTCCCCGCATATGATCTTCTACTCAACGCCACCTACCACGCTCGCTTTTCCAGATGGTATCAATAGTGTGGTCGTAGTCTTCAATAGTTCGAGCCAACGTCACCGCCAGATGTCGAGTTCTTTTTTTTTGAGTGAAGAAATATTTAAGGCTTTTTACGGTCCGAATATATCTCCACTTTCTCCCATATAGATAGTGCCTCCATATCTTTAATGGGCTGAAAACGATCGGGCCGCTAACTCTAGATCACGAGTAGGATAATTCCTCTCATACTTTTTTTGTTGTCGCGAGGCATATAGGCTATGACTTTCCCACGCCAGATGAGAACACATCCTAACCCTTTGCCTCAAGATCATCAGAGATAACAAATCCATCCGAACCAGATGGTATTGTTAGAACAAAATGCAAATAAGTCTCCTCTAAGCTCTTGAAACTCTTCTCGATTCTTCACTCCAAACGAATTTTGTATCCTTCCGAAGTTAGCCGAAGTTAATGGAGTAGCGATTCGAGAAAACCTTCCACGAATCTCCGATAATAACCAAATAAGCCCAAAAGCTACGTGATTTCACCACCGACTTTCTATTGTTCCCAACTTCAGATTGCTTCAATCTTCACGATCAACAGATACTCCATGTTTCGACACCATCGCGCTCCCAAGGAATGCTACTTCCTCGCCGTAACTCGTGATTTCTTCAATTTGGCATATAGTTTGTTTTCACGGGTTTTCGAGTACCAAATTTCAAAATGGTGCTCATGATCTTCACGACTTTTGAATATATAAGGATGTCATCAATAAAGACAACAACGAATCGATCCAAATATTCCTTGAATACTCTGGCTCATCATATCCATGAAAGTCGCAGAGCATTAGTTAGTCCGAAAGACACGACTAAGAATTCATAATGCCCATACCGAAGTTCAAGGCGCCTTTGAATATCCTCGCCTAATCTTCACCGATGATATCCGTAATCTAAGATCGATTTTTGAAAAGAATCAGCGCCTCTCAGAATCGGGTCAAACAAGTCATCAATACGAGGTAGAGGATACCTATTCTTGATGGTGACATGGTTCAATTCCCGATAGTCAATACAAAGTCGATACTCCGCCTTTTCTTCTTCTTTACAAATAAAACAGAGCACCCCAAGGAGATGTACTAGATCGAATGAAACCGATGTCCAACAATTCCTCAGAATTGGACCTTTAACTCCCGTTCAATAGAGCCATTCGATATGGGGTTTTAGAAATGGGCTTTGTACTGTGTTCAAGATCAATAAAGAATTCAACTTCACGCTCGGGGTAGACCGGAAGTTCTTCAGAAATACGCCAGAAAGTCAATAACAACAGAATATTATTCAAATTTGACGCGTCTTTATTCAAATCCATAACATGGGCTAAGAAAGCTTGACATCCGCTTTTCAATAAACGAATAGCTTTTATGATTAGATATGATGTTGATTGATTTTAATGGTTTAGTTGTTTGAATTGCATAACAGTCAAGTTAGAATATGAAAACTAACAACCTTACGAAAAACAATCAATTTTGGTACGATGAGTAGTTAACCAATCAATCCCTAAAATCACATCAAAAGCAAGTATCTTTAAAGAGATAAGGTCAACAGTAAGGTAATGGTGCCAACTTGAATCAAACAAGATTTATAAACAAAGGATGTGATGAAAGTTTTCCTAACTGAGTTTCCACAGACAGTCAAAGTCTAATTTCTCCTGAGTCAAGTTCAAACGCTGAACGCAAAGCAAGAGAGATAAAAGAATGGGTAGAACTGTATCTAATAAGGTATAAACTTCGCAAGAATTATAATTAACTAACCCATGCTAACTTCGCTCGGTTCCTCACTTGTTGGGAAGTCACGACAACCGCCTCCCTTCAACTACCCGCTTTCGACTTGTCTGGGGTAGCATTTCGTGTCAAGTTATTATCGCTGAATCGACTTTTCTATAGGCATATTCCACCTTCAATCGCTTCATCGCATTCTCGATTCATGATCTCAATCATCAATCTTCGATCCATATCGAATCGAGATCGACCGCCTCAGCATGTGGTAATTTAAAACTCGATGTCGGGTTCTTCCAATCATCATTCAAAAAGAGAAATGTATATCATCTATTTTAACCTTTTTTTAGATCTGGACGCCTTTTCTACAATATCAACATGTCGTATGGCTTTTACCCACGATCCTTCATTCTCACTGCTCAAATTGTTTCTTCTTTCAAATTTATCCTCGATATTTGAATTCTCGATTCCAAATTTTTAATATCTTACCTCCGCGCAAAGCGTGATTTTGTTCGAGCATCACATATCGCAACACAATTTTGAATTGTCAGATCTCTTTGTTCCACGCACCGCTGCGCAGCTTCTTCAACTCGTTTCTTCTAGCTCACGAATACGATCTCGTAGTTCTACATTTTGATCAAAAATTTCTTCTAATAAATTCTCCTCAAAGTTCCTCTTCTTCTCACTCTCACCGCTACCTCTCATGACTAGCTTTCTAAAAGCAACTATTAATTCTTCCTCACCACACGGATATCTCTAATTCCTTCTTCGCTTGATATTACATTATCCCGTCAGTGATTAGAGGTATATCCACTGGCCTCATTCACTCCATTGTTGACATTTTCAAATGCCATCTTAAATAATCGCCATAAAACAAGTGGTTAATTAAGGAAATCAATATATCACATAATATCCCTATATAATCGACTTAACTAACAAATAAGCTTTAGTAGACACACTAGCTTAAGGATTTACTCGCCTCCCTCCTAGTTCTATTCCCCGATCTCCGCCAGAGATCATATCCCTAAGCTCGATACTAACCGCGACGCCCCCAAAATAGGTAGTATACATCACCTATTCCGAAATCACAATACATGGTATGTAAACAACTACAACTTTATTATTACAACAAGAAACTGTGAGTTTGAATACAAATATTATCTTCTGCATAATATCTATACTCAAATAAATCCTCATCACATTTATCGATACATTATTTTACAAAATGGTGAGGACTACTAAACAATCCTTTCTAAAACCTTCATTCCATACCCCGACTCGCACTCGCTATATTCTCGCCTCCCGAGAAAAATGGAACAAAAGGAAAAGGGTGAGCTCAACTAGCTCAAGAAAGAATATTACGACTAAGATAATATACAACAAATTACCGTTAGTCTTCAACAGGAAAAATTTAATAGAATACAATAGATAACAAATTTTAAATCAATATTCGCAGCTGAAGTAATAATTCATTAGTAAGAGTTAAGAGAGAATGCAAACTACTATCTTCTATGATATGAATTTAAAAGTTCATCGCTCATCTTTTATCCCCTCGAACATCAATCAATATACATCCGAAATCAAATATTCATCTTTGCACTACAAAGCCAAAGATATTCATCACCGGTCATGTTCATTTAAACACTGCTCATCTTCAGCACTACAAAGCCAAAGATATTCTTCAGAAATCATTCATCTTCGCACTACAGCCAAAAGATATTCAATAATATCATCATTTAAGACCGAGGATGATGAAAAATATTTTTAAAGAAACGAATCCAAAGGAAACAAAATGACAAGGATTAAGGATTAAGGATTCGTACTTTTGTTTTATCCATGCCCAAAAATACCTCAAAATAATCATAAGTGTGTAAAATTCAAGAATGATCAAAACACGGATACAATCAAAGCTAGTATCCGTATTAGATGTTTTGACAAAAAGAAGAAATTTTATTTTTCTATGAATAAAGGTCAGATACGTGAATAAAGTCAGATACGTGAATAAAGGTCAGATACGTGAATAAAGACCAGATACATGAATAGTAACCGACACCAAAAGATAGAAATTCCACAAAAACATCTTCACGCTTCATTTAATAGTACTCGTGAATAAGAATCGTGAAGAATCTCATGAATAAGAACTCGTGAATAAGAACTCATGAATAAGAACCCCAACATGAAAAAGTTCCAAATTTGATAAAAAGTTCCAACTAATATTTCAAAGATAATGATATCAAGAAATAATATCATTTGAGAAGAAAATAACATCCCTTACCTCAAAGAATCAAGATTTCTAATGAAAGGTCAAGTGATGTCAATGAAACTTGTATCGAACAAAGAACTCTCAAAGTATCTAA
This sequence comes from Panax quinquefolius, assembly GCA_020205615.1. NCBI lineage: Eukaryota > Viridiplantae > Streptophyta > Magnoliopsida > Apiales > Araliaceae > Panax > Panax quinquefolius. Next base: position 114,745,831 of record CM035171.1, on the reverse strand, counting down.
ATACTCACAAAATACGCCAATAATATAGAGAGAGAAAGAGAAAGCTTATGTTTCGTGTGATTTTCAATTCTAACTTAGTCCTCTATTTATAGAAAATGTTAGCCTACCAAGGCATTTCGACCACCACCGATGGCTTTTACTCGCTACTATTGCCACCCACCACATTTGAAATAAAATTCAGCACATTTCTTCACCAAACCACAAGTGGGGCCCACTCAATTCTAGAATTTTCCACCAAAATCAATTATAAACCTAATTCCTAATCACCACCTCTTAAAATTCATAACAAATCATTCGCTCTTTTTTTATCTGCTCAAAATTTGTGACATATACTCAACTTATGTATGTATAACATATCCAAAAATTACAACGATCCAACTACGATTAAAAATTATAACTCACACAATATATCGTAAAAATACCGATTTGATTTTTAATACCTCCATTCCGGCAAAATTACCGATAAAACACCTCAACATTAAATCATTCAATTATAACCACATAAAACAAATAAATCCATCATTTATAAATATTTTCTTATCATATAAATCAATAATTAATTATTCACAAATAATATTACGTAATCACAATTATGACAACCAGCCGCTCCTGTGAAAGAGGGGCTTTCCAATAAGGATTTCTCCTTACATCGCCAAGCAATTAGGTGACCAAACCTCTCCTCGATGTAACTTTCTAGACATTGCCAATAATGCTATCTAATAATATTATTTAAATAATATGAATTATTGATCCGATAATGGAGATAATGCGCAAAGTTGACAATTATCGAACAACAATAATATAAAATATCAACGCAAAGAATTATCGAATCAATAAAATAAAATATCGAATAAGAATTCACCGTGGAAAATTATCGAGTAAAGGCCTTCACGTAAGGATCAATAATTCAACAATATCAGCAATACCGCAAAGCATCGCGCAACCACGCCAGCCAGACATCAGATTTTAACCACCGGCATTCCAATGCCCTTTAATTCGTGAATAACTACGCCTTATTTTTAACCAACTTATATTTGCTGCTTTCTTCATCCAATCGCTCAAGCATGGGCTCTATAAATGGCCCAATATATATTCACCGTCGCAAAAAGCACTGGCCAATTTAATATTCCCCGACAAGATTTAATATTCCACGACCAAACTAATATTCCCCACAACAATGAATATTTTATAACTACTTGCTTATTTTGAAATATTTATGATTTAACCCCTAACTATCCACATTAATCAAATCAACCCTTACTATTTCAAAATAATAAATAGAGAAAATTAAATTTCATTAATAATAAGTCACCTTTTTCGTCGCCGTTCAGATATTGCTCGCATTAGCATCCGTTCCTATTCTCTACGGCAGCAGAGGAGAAATGAATCTTCACCCGAAACTCACAAAGACATTTGTATCATTGGGCTGACATCATTCGATTCAAGTTCGTTTCGAAATCCAACACTTCATAAAGCGCCATTATGGTTTCTTTCACAGGATATTCATGAAAAAGCCGTGGAGTCAAATGATATTCTATTTTGGACATTTTGCTATCTCATCCACATTCACTTTTTCACTATCGATCCCGGTCCTATTTTCTCCTAAGGTCACAATGGTGTAAGGAGGTATTGGAATAAGACTCACATTTGGTTCTATCGAGTATGTTCTTCGGGAAACTCACAAATTTTCAAGGGCCATAAAGGTCCTTATGATCCTATATTGATTTTACTGTGGTGGTAAATCAACTATCGATCACTATCGATCCCGGTCCCATTTGGCGTACCATAAAGGTCACAATGGTGTAAGGAGGTATGGTAGACTCTCACGGCCATTCATGGCAAATGGCTCATAAAGGTCCTTATGATCCTATATTGATTTTACCAGGTGGTAAATCAATGGTCACTATCGATCCCGGTCCTATTTGTTCTAAGGTCACAATGGTGTAAGGAGGTACGGTAGACTCACGACCATTCGATGGCAAATTTTCATAAAGGTCCTTATGATCCTATATTGATTTTACCAGGTGGTAAATCAATGGTCACTATTGATCCTTATATCTTGATCCTTATATTCGTCCTTATATACTCATATACCCCGAGTGGTAAGCAAGATTTTGATGGTGTAAGGAGGATCACCGAATTCACTCTCACATATTTACCGACCATCTCACACTTCAAAACGATAAGTATACATTACTTTATTTTGTTCAAGTGTCGAGTTCACCTATTCAATACTGCTCATTAAATTCTATCCATTAAATTCAAATTCACTTCATTTCATAAATTAATCATATATCGCCTTATCTAGTTCACGTCCCAAGTTAAGTTCATACAGATTAATCGATATCAATTATTAACAAGAAATGTCGATTTAGTAAGTAACAAGGCATGAAGTTGATATTTTAATATTAATTGTTCACAACAAGTTAGAATTTTACGTAAAGTTCTACATACCTAAAGATAAGGAGAGGTCATCTTCGTGCTTCTTCCTCACATCGCCACCATCTAAAGAGTCTGTAAGAGATGGATCTACCTTTGGCCCGAGCTTTTTTCGCTTTTACTTCAGATTTCATATCCTTTTGGGCATACATATGGATTTATCTTATTGTTCAAATTTCTACGAATTTTCTCAGATTCTCATTGATCTCCTTACGAAAGTCTTCACGTTGTCAAGCGACCCAAATCTCTAAGGGTCTTAATCTCTTTGAGCTCTTCTTCGAAGCTTCCGACGATGTACCAGATGCTTCGATCCTTTAGCTCGACAGATCGACATTTATATCGTTGATGACCAATGAGTGGGCCTCGTCGCTTTCAGCCTTCTTCGACTTTTGTTTATATCCTTTTGAAAGGCATTCATTGTCGAGAAGAACAATGTCAAGGTCGCTTTTCTTTTGCCAAACACAGCATTTCAGAACGGCTTTCTCCTTCTGCATTATCTTCGCATTTTCTTCTTGATTCTCTTCTAAGATTATCTTCTAGATCCTTTTCGCTTTTTCAGATTTGGGGCTAAACACACGAAGACAAAGGTTTACTCAGATTTAATTAATATTAATCGATCGCCTTTATTGATGGTCAAATCTCAACTTCCTTTAGTCTAGTATTTCACTCCTTCACCCATCAGCCCATGATGGAATTATCACGAACCGATGATCATCGATGTCGCCACGCCTTCTGCCCTAGATTCGTAAGAGAATGGTTTTTGTGGCGTAAGGTTCGGGTTGTTCGAGAGGCGTGAAATATTTGTTGTCAGATGTTCTACCGAGCTGCCTCTTTAAATGGACTTCCAATCTTAATTTATGTTGCCATTCGATGTTCACCAGATGGGCTTCTTGTGAAGTCGATTGGGCCTTCATCGGTCTTATATTAGTTCCTTTTCATCTCCGAACCGATGCTTATTTATAGTTTCCTATTAAACCTCCCCGCTTAATAAAAACTAGGGGGCAAATGTCGGGTCGCGATATTTCTCCTATCGGGTCGAATGGATCGGGCCTACATATTCGCTAAATCCATCGCTTCACTATCGGGTGTCGACATTATCGATCTAACACTTTATTATCTTTGTTAAGTCCTTCTAATATCTGGACCAAATCAAAGGGTCAATTCCATCATATACTTAAATATCTACATCTTCGACCAAAGGATGATGATGAAAAGATACGGCCCATCGTTATCTTATACGGCATTAATAAGGATCGACAAATGGCACAAATGCAGTGGATGTGAGGGGATGGTATTAATAAAAATGTCGAGGGTTAAAGGGTACGGTAAACCAGTCCCAGAAGTGTATCATAGCAAGGAGGTCTCACACAAGCAGTACGCTTTCATTCATAATCACATACACACTACCGAGAATTATTATCTCTCTCTCTCTCAATACACTAGACATTACATCCTCCATCAGAACCTCAGAACACCGACATCGACTCTCACGCCGAAGCTATCCCCTCGATCTTATCCAAATTGGCAAGCTTTTTTGTGTCGATCGTGTTTATCGTGGTGATCGTATGCCTTTACGGATCGGGACTCTCAAGAGATCCCCGGGCTAATAAAGTGCCTACCTACCGATCAAAATTCTAGCTGCTAGAGTCGGTGCAAACCCGCCACGGCACATATCAAATGTAATGTAGATGGAGTCAGGTTCTCATCCGAAAGTAAGTCAGGTTTTGCATGGTTTTTCTTTTCGAACTCGAGGGGGGACAATGATAAAGCAATGATGTGGTTCAATTTTGGGTCCCGCAGATTCTGCTTTTGCCGAAAGGGCCACCTTTTTGGAGGCTTTTAAGTCGGGCTTTAAAAGACTTGGTGCTTCACAGATAATTGTTGAATCCGATTTTCCATGTTAATACAAGGTATTCGTGCTTCATCTTCCTCTCCGAATTATGTGGGTTTGGTGGTGGATGAATGTAAGGATTTGTCATTTTATAGTCGATTGTCGATTCATTTTGTTAGAGGTCAATAATCCTCACAGACATCTCTTAACAAGGCTTCAATTTTATGTCCGATCTCCAATTATGAAATTCAATTTCTCCTCAAAAATATATTAATGACGCTAATAATAATTCACCAATCGACGTGACTAATAACTCATCCAATTCGACACTTCTATCTTTTCTTGGGTTGATGACCGAATTTGAAAACCTTACTTTTAACTATGGTTTCATTTTATGGAATTGTATTTAGTACCCATAACAAATATAATTATCTATCACTAGTCAGTAATGTGGACAACATCTTTTATTTCGTTCGACCAGAATCTGAACTATCTAATAAGGTAGAATGTCTTCTGTTTTGATTTATCAACCCACTTACTTATCAACTATATATATATATATATATATATATATATATATATATATAGTTTTTTATGATAATATAACATGAAACTATATAAAATGACAGACGCATAACTTTTATTAAGAGGAAATAAAAATTAATAATAATGTATCTTTTTACACGTGGGTACAGTTTTTAATTTTGCATATATATCCCTTGTTAACAAAAAAGACAAAAAAATTCCAAACCCACTTGGGCAAGTAAACACCTTTGTCCTATATCCTTCTTTGAATATTCTCAAGTTTATCAACAAAATTTAATTATTATATTAATATTGTTAAATTACATGCTTAATAAAGTAAGAATAAATATAAAACATAATTGCATTATTCAAAAAGCTAAATATGACTTTTTTTTTGAAAGGAAAGGTAATACTGTTTCAAAATTATAAATACATTTTTAAAACAATGACGTTATGAAAATAATATTTTTTAAAATTTATATGTAATATTGACTAGAAATATAGTGATAATGACATGATATTATTTCAATCTACTTAGAAAGTTTTATGTTATTTTATAATTAAAAATAAAAATATATTTTTAATTTTAAATGAACTAAAAAATATATTTTAAATTTCGAACGTTATACATAAAGGATAAATAAATAAATAATAAAAAAAGGAAGGAAAAATAAGAAGAAGAAGAAGAAAGGAGGATTGATATAAGATCATCCCCCAGGCCCCACCTCATTTTTACTATCACGTGAGCTTCTTTCTTATACTATTGATTTTTTTGATACAAGTGGACCAATAATCGTCTGTCTGAATGTCTCCTTGTGAGTGCAATTAATCCGCGGTAAAAGTAAAACAGGAAAACACTCGGTGCCAAAGTTTCATGGAACATCAAACTTCCCTGTCCCCATTTTAAGTAAACTGTTCATTGCTAATTTTAGATTGGAGAAATAGCTGAAAAAATACTTCCTTCATATCAGAAATATTCCATAGTATAAGTAAACTGTTCATTGCTACGTTTAGATCGGAGAAATAGTATTAAGTTAAAAGAATGAAATTATTATTCCACAGAAACAAGACATTCTATTCCCATCTTCCATCTTGATTCATACAATCCAAACATAACATTGTAGCTATAATTGTTGCAACAAGCAGCTGCCTCAGGTGTATATTAAGAATCCAAAATTTCAAACAGAAGAACCAATGAATCAATACATAATTAGAAGTCGAATTATCATTATCCATACAGCATTCCTTTCACCATCTGAGAAGCATCATGACAATAAGGAGACAAGTGCTCCTGATCAGCCTTCCCAGGTTCTAAATTATTTAGATATCATATTTGGTGTCAGAAACAGGTACTGCACATAAAAAGTAACAAGCTGAATAAAGAACCATTCGTTTAGGGTTGCCATTAGAGCACATAGATTACTAAAACCATAAACACCTTTTAACAAGAAAAGGGTTTAGTTAGCACGCCCTGGAGCACTTCGAGCTCCATCTCAGTTGGGTCAGTGGCTTGAATCTCATAATGGATGCCCTGCAGCTCCTCTCTAAACCTGTCCTTGGATGTTGCGTACAACATTTTGGCACGAATGCGGACACGGAAGGAGACCTGACAAAATATGGTGACATCACATAATTAAAGAGTAATCAAACAGCTGCATATATAACAAAGAATACCAAATGTGACGCCGATGTTGATGCCAATGTCAGTGTTACTACTTACTACCCAAGGAAGATATTAACTTTAACTAATAGAAAATATAAGATCCACAGGTCCCTGGCCTTCTTAACCATCCCAACCAGGGACGGAGCTGTGTATATTGAGCAGGGGACATGCCCCCCAAGATTTAAAAAAAACTTGCTTTATATATGTGTGCTGCAGCAGACACACAAACATATATAGGTCAAATCGGATATGTAATTATTGGAATAATTGTTGAGACTCAAATGATGGATATGCAAGCATGATAATATATATATATGTTGTTCTATATGTCCATGTAGTTCCTCATCATAGTGCCACATTAAGTAACTTAAAAATGATGGTTCAAGCATATATATATATATATATATATATATATATATATATATATATATATATATATATAGTTACATGGATAGATGGAGATATCAATAGTAACGAACATCAATCACTTCTCACAAAACCTGTTACAGAGCTTCAGAAAAGTGTAACATCAATCCCTTCCTCCCACTTATTAGTGGTGTAGAAAATGTCACTTTTAAAGTTTCCGCTGAAAACAATAAGTGAACCATAAAACAAAAGCCCCCAGTTGAAACAAAATATTGACAAATTCCAGAATTAATATCTTCAATTCAGAATCCAATGGAGAGTCAATTGCCTTGTTTAGAGAACATTAAAACAATAGTAAGCTAGTCATGCAGCAAGGAAACAATTTCGTGATGGTGCAAGAGTATAATTACACAATTCAACAAAATAGAAAATAATGTGAGAACATTTGATAATAAATTCCTCGTGATCCCTCCACATCATGTACAGAACCCAAAAAAAAAAAAAATAAATATATAAAACTAATCTTCAAGTTTCAGCAGAAAAAGATAACTGACAATAAATGGTTTATCAGTGATGGTTTCAAATGCAAAAACACATGATTTGAATCACAGAAATTAGAAACTGACCATGCAATAAAGAAGATCTTGCTCTTTGGCAATTCTCAGAAGTCAAAAATCATAGTCATAGACTGCATATCGGCAATCATTCTCGGGTAGAGATGCAGTGAAGTCATCATAGCTCTCAGCTGGACCTCCAGTCTTTTCGACCACCACCTCTTTCTTCTTCTCATCAATCTTAAAATTAAATAACGGTGCACCTTCTTCCTCTGCAGTTCCAGGTATGTGCTTTTACTTTGATCAGCAACACCCATGCCAGATGATGCATTTGTCTACAAGTACAAGAAAATGAATGTTGGCTCAAGATAAGGCCACATGCTGATCATAGCTCTTTTAGTGTTTTGAAAGATGGTCTAACACACTCAACTTTCATATTCTATAGATCAATGGTAGAAGTTTATAAGCACAATGCCCTAATGTAATGTCACAGTAAAAGAACATGGATAGAATACTTTAACCCTTCCATTATGCTTATAAAAAATGAGGGAAAGATCAAAGGCAATGTGCATACCAATAATCTGGTAATATATTTTATAAACTCAGAAAATAATTTGATATATATATTAAACGTAAATATGCTTGAGAAACAAAAACCTTTACGAATATTCCTTGCCTTTCCATTAACCTTTCAAAGACTATACCAAGTAAAGGAAAGAATAAATCTAGGCAAGCACAAATCTCACATAGAAATCCCACTACAAAATGAAGCATATTAAAATAATGTCATCCTGGCCTTTATTTGTGTCATAGCACCCCACCTCTCCAACCCTTACAACAATCTCTTTTCGCCATGGATTTGGTAATGAAAATAAAATGTAGAGAAAATCAAAAGAAATGTGATTTCCTCTTCCTTTCTTTACTCCTTAAATCTGAATTCATAGTTAAACATTACAAATATTATTCTGCATCATGCAACAGAAACGAAAAAGTTACATTAAGATTAAAATTTTATCTTTGCTTTTACTCCTACTTTTCTTCTTAATCTCAACTTTACAATGGTAATCAGACAAAGAATCATTTCTTCCATCAACAAATCATCAAACCCCGACGATCTTTAGGTTCTATGCAATTACCCACTAATATTTTCAACTGAAATTCATTTGTGTTATAATACTCGAAAACCTTATATCAGATTATTAAGAAATAAGACCCACCTTGCTTCACAATTTCACAAAACCAACAAGAAGATCAAGATTCTTATTCCTCACAAACAGTAGCCAATATAGAATCAAACTGTTATTCTATTATGCATTAGACCCATGAATTACATTAATTAACTTAACAAAATTAAAGTTAAAATTGCACACTTTGGTCAATTGTTCAAGGTAATGGAAATTCACACCAAAATTAAATTAAACTGAATTTCTGGACATATGGAACAATACAAATAGCATACGGGGAAACAAGTTTATAAAAAAAAAACCCAGATCACTACATCAAAAACTCTACATATAACATACAATATAAAAGCATAAAATTTGTACATCTTATATAGAATCTGTACATGCAAAGAGTAAAGGGGGATCTATAATAGAATAATAAAAAGATAAAACGGGACCATAACTACATAGAACTTACCCTCTGAAAGACATAGCCACTGGATTTGGTTGCAAAGATTGTGTTTTAGTTTTTATATAATGAAGAAAAAACAGAGAAATAAAGAGAGGGAAAATACTTTTTATGGAGAGGAAAGTAGAATAAAAGACAACCACCGAAGAGAATAAATACAAATGGGAGTTAAATGTTTCTCAAAGATAATAATTCAATTAATATTCTCTGCTTCTTCTTCTTTTCACAGACATCGTGTCAAGAAAAATGAGGCTATCTCATAAAAAAATCATAGATGAGCTACATATAAAGCTTGTAATATGTAGCATTATTTAATGAGCCCCGGATTGTGTCCATTCTTTCTGAAAAGACTCCACTTTTATTTTGCCACCCCACTCACTCAGTTATCCATCCACTCGTTCTGAAAAGCAAAAAGTCTAACCCAGTTATTTCTTGGGGCTAATAGTGTGGGCTTGGCTTATTTTGAATATTCCGAACTTATAATCAACTTATAAATAGAAAATAAATCATTTTCGAACCGATAAATAAGAATAAATAATTTATAAGTTGTTAATTTGACCAACTTATAAAGAAGTTTTACGTGACATTTTCTAACGACATTTTCTAAATATATATTTTTTTTTTTTCATAGCACTTCTCAAAAATATATACTAAGATTGTTCCAACCGAATTTGTAAAAATAATGATGACAGTATTGATACATACAAGCAAAATGTAATGTCCCAGACATGCCTCTACAACCCCGCTTTCTTGCTTCAGATCCAAATTACACTTAAATAACTCTGCTTTTTATAAAATTCTAATTAGAATAAATACTACACATTTTTTTGAAAAACTACTACAAAAAAAAAAAATGTCATAAAGAAAATGTCACCAAAAAATGTCCCCAAGACTTTGTCAGACTTATAAATCATTTCCTAACAGTAAAACTCAGATAAAAAAAGAAGAAAATCTAAAATGAAAGAGAAGAGTTATGTATGATAAGAATCTCAATATTAAAGGAAAAGGAAACCAAAAGCCTATTGTTTTGATTTAATTCTTCTATTTTTCAAGCAATTTTAGTTTTTTAACTTTTTCTCCATAAACAATGTTTTGTTATAAAATTATAAATTCGACGCTCAAATTATGCGACGCTCAGATTCATTCTTATCTTTAATCAGAATTCTGATAAATTCATCGAAAGCTTATAAAACTCACGCACCTTTCAGTTTTATAACCTCCTAGTATCGATGCTATTATATCTCATTAATCGCCAAGATCTTCTCGCCACGGGCCCCAATCACGTGTAAGACGCCTCGATCCTCGCATCAGAAACACGATAAACACTATGCTCGACTACGTTCCGGCTTGGGATAAATTTCAAAGCGAGTAGTCGTAAAGATGTTCACAAGGTTTATCAAAATAGAGGCTATATCGCCAAAGGTATCGAGAGAGATAATAATAATTTCACAGAGATATGTGATTATGAATGAATAAGTACAGAGAGCCTACTTTTCAGAAGACTTTTCTCATGTTTATATCTTATCCTCCCCGGATTACAGCCACCCCACTATTACCTCCGACACCTTCGATCCGATGGGATCCACCGATCCGTATATAGTTTATCTACCGCTTCGTCACTCGCTTCCCACCGCCAAATTTCCTGCTATAATCCCATCCACATTAATGCACGGCAAGTTTTCTAGTCAACCGTCACGCTCTTTTCATCATTGCAGTCAAAATAATAGATATTAAATGTCCAAAGGGTCGACCCAATCGGATCAATTCGGCCTTATAAGTCAAAAGAAAATAATAAGATAATCCTACCAAAGACTTCCACGGTTCAACAATAAAGCGCCAATCAGACAATTAAAGAGTAAGCTCCAATACACCTACTTTCTAATGAGTGAGAAAATATCACGCACCCAACATCGCCTTCAGTTTTTGTCGAATGTAACGTTTAATAGAAAACTATAAATAGTCCATTTATATTTTAATCGAAAAATCAATAATAAGAAGTAATCAAAACGCATCGCTATTGCTCACTGTAAACGAGACGAAAGGAAATTAAAGCGTTAAATCGTGAAAAGTGCCTCATCCATTAAATATCCTGGACCAAACCTGACGCTTCCCATTCAAATTCCAAATTATTACCAAAGATATAATGTACCCACGCCAATAACACCGTAAATCGGGCCAATATAAAAGGATAACTTTACCAAATTCGACAGCTTTTCGCTCATTTGAAATTCGAAATTTCTCTAAACTTTTTGATCTTTTCTCCGTAAATCGCTCACAAATGGCTTCCCACAACCCCTAATCAAAGTTTCCTAATACTAGTAATACCAATCACAAAGTGGTTCCACCAAAACCCAATCTCATGGGCGGACTTCAAGACGAATCCCAAAGTTCAAAACTCAAAACCCTCCTCAATACTACAAAAGATTTAACGACTTTCGCACGCGAACACCTTCTATCATAACCGAGGTCAATCTAAAGAGGGTTCGATCTTGTTTCATATTCCGTGACACCACGATCGGGAAAATTTTATTCACATGGTAAGACGTATCAACTACCAAGGTTGGACTTCCGCCGTTCCTGACCTTTACCGGAGTAAGCAATTCGCTCTACACATCTTTATAAATAATTCACATGGGTTTCAAAATGGGTTTTCGCTAATAAAAGCAAACTCCAGCATTCATATCTCCACTTCGTGTCACACTGAAGTTAAAGGGCCAGCCCTCCTCGACTTCTTTCTTCACTGGGGATACAAGATACCCAATCCTGGATAAGGGGTTCTATGCCTCAGCAAGCATTCTCCTAAGTCCGAGAAAATTGATAGACACATCATCAGAAATACCCCTTCGGCAAGGCTGGGGACGGCAAGTAGAATGGTGGTTCTTCGCTGAAGCGTTCCGAGATTTCTCCCACTGAATCAAGTAACCGACGAAGATATCCGCCGACTTTTGGAGATATCAAGAAC